>QEPC01013578.1:1046966-1065861 GCA_003113815.1 Sphenodon punctatus
GTTTCTTGCAAGCCTCTCCACCCCTGGTGCCTGGAAGTCTGCTCCTCAGTGACTGACACTTCCCTGTCATGTTTGACCTTCCAGTGAACCTTTTTTTGCCACCCAAACGTGATCCGAACTGACCGAACTGTTTGGCCATTTCACCGTTCAGTGTTCGGTTTGTTCGGTATGTTTGTGTTCAGGTTCGGTTGTCCGATCATGCTGAGTTCGGGCCGAGCTACCGAACCGCGTTCGCCCATCCCTAGAGATTAGGAAGCCAGATCAGTTGACTCGTTTTTCTCATCTGATGATGCTATGTCCCCAAGTTCAGCTTGCACAAAACCTGACTCATTTTCGTATTCTCCTGCTACATCACTGCTTGCCTCCTCTGTGATGTTTTCATGATCAGAGCATTCTTTATCCCCTGCAACTGATGTGCCACCTGCATCACCTGTTCCACTTCCACTTCTTCATTTCCTTTCATCACCCGTACAAACTGATCCAGTGGCTGCTTCCCCTTTTAATCACAAACTTTTTTCTCCTTCCTTTCCTTTCTTTTTGCATCTCAGACTGATAGATGTGCTTCATTTTTTTCGTGGGGATAAGGAAATAGGAATAGGATTGTGCTTCTCTTTAGCACCTCCTCCAAATTCCAAACGCCTTTTGGCAGAGTTTCTCTCTCCTGCCAACTTTCTGGGGGTGTGACTCAGTCTCACAGGTTTCTTGCTGGCCTCCTCTCCACTACTCACTCAGGATTCCTCCCTTAAGGCCTCCAGTTCCCACCACAACTCATAGGCCTTTCCCTGTGGTAACTCCCACAGAAAACCACTCTCCTCTCCAGTGGCAGTGCACCTTGGAAATCTCACCACGTGAAGCTGGCACTCACCACGTGAACTCTTTTCCCTAGAGTTCTATTCTTTCTGTGTAGGTCCCTGGCCTGCTCTGCCACAGAATCCCTCCTTAAAGCTTTTCCTCCTTCCAACTAAGTAATCAGAGTTAGGTTACTGGCTTGGCCCAATCATGATAAGCCAGACCAATCTTATCTCTGTTGCAGCCCAAAATAAAGAAAGATTTTACCTTGATTGGTTTAGACTCCCGTTCTCAGCTGGGGTGCACGCCTAGCTACTAAGCAGGATCCTCCCTTCTAGCCTCCCAAAGATACATTTTACAGCCCAAGCTTTGATCCAAAAGGAGCAATAATAATTCATTTAACCTGTTCTTTGCCTGACTGTTTTTGCACATCAGTGCTTAGTTTAAACAGTCACTAAAACGTCAAATTAGAATCTGTTAGGCACACAGCTATTTACAATATTTACTTCCTTCAGGGTGAGGGATGGGCATGGGCCCCAATATTTTACAATTACATGTTGAGATTCAATGGCATCTTCACTCTGATCAGGACAGGGGCCACAGCTTTGCACACAATTACATGTTGAGATTCAATGGCATCTTCACTCTGATCAGGGCAGGGGCCCCAGCTTTGCACACAATTACATGTTGAGATTCAATGCCATCTTCACTCTAATCAGGGCAGGGGCCCCAGCTTTGCACACAATTACATGTTGAGATTCAATGCCATCTTCACTCTAATCAGGGCAGGGGCCCCAGCTTTGTGGAGACCCAGGGCAAATTGCCCCAGTTGCCACCACCCCCGGCAGCCCTGTGCATGTGCAGAACAGCCCTGGGGGCCATTTATGCGCAAGCACAGAACTTTTTTTTGGCTATTTTGAGGTTCTTGAGACTCTCATGAGAATCTCGTGAGACTGTCCGATTGTTGTGAGATTCTTGAGATGAGAAAAACCAAGAAGCCTATTTTCAATGAAATTTTTGAGAAGGGCAAAATCTCATTTGAGGCCTAGTCCTGACCCCAAGCCCCAGCTCTTGGCGTAGCTTGATCTCTTGTGTTTTGATATGACATGATCTCTGGTTGCCAACCTTGCCCCTGACCACTGCTTCCTATTGTGATTCTGACATTATTATTTGTGACCTTGTTAGTCCCTGTCTATTGATTCTAATTCAAATGCATTTTCAGTCCTGATCTGGATGGCCATCGAGCCCTTAACACCACCTCTGTCACATGATCGTGCTTCTGCACTACTAGATGAATGAAAATTTATCAATATGAGAATAAAAAAACAACAAGGAATGGATTTCTGGTGTGAGTATTTAGATGAAAAAATACAGATGCTGATGACTTCAAAACTGGCAATACTTTTGCAACTACGTGGTGACCATCCAAATTCACATCAATCAGGAATAACAGGACTCAACAAATTCAAAGGTAAAAGAAGCAGCGTGATCCTCCGGGCATTTAGCAGTGGTGAAAGACCTATTAATTTCAATAGGATTTGCACTAGCAGCACATACCCTGAAGAATGGCTTGCAACATAACTCCCCATCAAGATTTCTTATTTGCTTGTACACTGTTTGCTTAACCATAGTTATCAAATCTGCTACCAAGAATTATTCTGCAGGATACAAATGATCATTTCCCCATTTTGTCACATCCGTTCTTTTCCAAGATGAAATGGGAGTCTGTTTTAGTCTGTGCAAATGCAGACTCCACAAAGAGACGGATGGGTCTGAAGAATAAAATAACATGCTGGCAAGCAGAAAAACAGGTTTTGATAGGCAGTGGCATTCTGAAGCCTTCACATGGAAAATGGGTTTGAGTCATGCCAATAATTTATTTTTCAGCAATTCAAAAGGCATAGAGTAATGGCATCCATCTACCCCAGCACACAAATTATAGCAACAGTGTCACTGTCCTTCCTAGATAAAGGTGAAATATACCTGTGAGGTGTGCAGTGGAAGCTGAAGAATGTTGGATCACTGTCAGTGATAGTGAAAAAACACCACCAGGCAGGGGGTACAATGTGACTATCCACAGGGGGAGATATAATGAACGACATCCTTCTGTAATATGGAGGAAAGAGAGCAGTGAAGCTGAGGCGGTATCAGAAGCCAATTCTGCGGGAGATAATGGGAAAGAACATGCCACATGCATAAAATCAGTTCAAAGAGTGGAAAAGTGAGAAAAAAATCTGTGTTTTCTAGACATGATTATCTTAGGGCAAGAAGCTTTATGCACTGGGCGAATCTTGCTGATTTTGAATAGGCCAGTGCTCTCTTAACCTATGTTCAAGTTAGGCATAGCTACCCTGGGCCCTGCTATTTTGTTTACTTACAGGGGCTCCAAAGTGGCCCTGTAAGTAAACCTATCCTGAGGGCCCCAATCCCTCCCAGTGGAGCCACCTTTAGGACCCCATGGAGACTGTGCTCCCAAGAGGATAGGACCACAAGGGATGGGGAAGAGCCACCATTGACCACGGATTTTATCTTTGTCCTGGGGATTTGCAAATTCTAAAGCTGTCCCTGGTTAAGGTGACTTGTTCCTTAAGGTCAGTGATTGCAGGGGATGAGGGGAAGGCAGGCTGGGCTCCCAAATGTATGGAGTTCTGCAGGTTCATAAATTGTAGGTAGACAACTGGGTGTTTTTGGATGGCTAGGAAACAGTCCAGAACCCCAGTGCAGCCACATAGGTGACCCAAACTGCAGTTGCATGCTCCCACGGCTTTGGCTGAGTTCAGACAAACAGACACAGGCTGGACTCGGGGGGCGGGTGGGAACGGGTGGGTGAATTAGCACACAGGCAGCAAGCACACCTTCCCCTGCCCTGGGAAAGCCCTGCGTCAGGAACCATGGGACAGACGAACACCAGAACACGGCCAGCCCTGGGGACCTTGTGACTCCCACATAATGCTAATGTCTGGGAACAAAAGGCAGAGTTCATTAAGCAGCCAGCATGAAGAGAGAAAAGGGAAGGGAGGAGGGAAAGGCCTGGCTGAAAGGCCTGCAGAGCAGGCAGTTCAGGTCAGGGGCTGGCAGGAGCTAGCAGGTCCCTGCAAGCAGCAGAAAACAGACCAAGCAGAGCCATGCCCGGTGCAGGGATGCGGAAACCCCCACCCTGCACACAGCCTCCATCCAAAAATGTGGCCTCCAGGATCTTATCGCTTCTTCCACCTGCAGCTCCAAAGGGGGGGCGGGGACCGAGCACATACCCACCTGCCCACCAGCCAGGGGCCTACAAGCTCTGAGCTACTCCACACATTGATTAGGGCCACCATCCACCTGGGAGCGGCAGCATCCCCATGGGGCTCCTAGTCATGGGGCTGCTGAAGGAGATCCAGGGATGTGGCCACACACAGCTGCATGTCATTTGCCAAGTGCGGGTCACACCATGCAGTCCCATCCCAGGACAAGGGACAGAGTCAGGTGTGTGCACAGACCATCCCAACCAATACCCAGGTGCCCCATCAGTCAGCTGATGCCATGTGGCAAACTGCAGGCAGGGGGTGGTCATGTGCCCTGCGCTGCTAATCCCAGGTCTAAACCCCCATGCAGGGGTTATAAAAGAGTGGCACACAACTATCACCAAATGGCATGGAAGGCGAACAGGGAGCCATAGACTCTGAATGTTTGGACACGTTTCTGGAAGGTAGGTCCATTAGCAGCTATTAGCCAGACAGGATCAGGGAAAATGATGGGAGCTGGGGGGAAACAACAGGAAATGGATCCCCCATCGTGACCTGTTGGGTGCTTCTCCCAAGCCACCATGATTGGCCACTGTCGGAGACAGGATGCTGGGATAGATGGACCATTGATCTGACCCAGTATGGCACTTCTTATGTTCTTATGTGTGCTGCCACTGCTGGAGGATCTGATCTCCTCAACACTAGGGATGGGCGAATGCGGTTCGGAAGTTCGGAGTTCGGACCGAACTCGAATAGTTCGGTCGACCGAACCGAACGTTCGAACTGAACTCGAATTCGGAAGTTCGGAGTTCGAACCGAACTCGAACATTTCAGTCAACTGAACCGAACGTTCGAACCGAACTCGAACTCGAACGTTCAGTTCGGATGTGTTTGGTGAGTTCGGAATTGAATTTCCATTGGTTTCAATGGAAAACACATTATCATCTGTAACCTTTTTGTTTTTTAAGCTATGTGGCTGAAATCTAGGGTGCCTCTACCTCTAACCGAACTCATTATGTGAACCAAATATCAAAACAATTGTATAAAGGAATCCGATTTTAGAAGCAGTTGAATTATTGTATTTTGCAATATTCTACATATACATTCTTAGCTGTAACTTCTTTGCCTCACATGTAATGTAGGTGAAGCTTGTTCAGTTTATACCCCTTCCCATAGTAACTATCTTTGCCAAATTTCAGAAGGATTGGACAAAAGGTCTTGGTGGTATAAGCAATTAACAAATAAATGTATGTCTGACTATAACATCTTTGTAGTCCAACCAGTGTACATGAAATTTGGCAGGACTATATATTTCACTTTCCTGATCATCTCTGCAAAATATCAGAAAGATATTATAAAGTGTCTCAATTTTATATGCCTGTACAACAAATGTAGAGAAGGGGCCTATGCCTGGGATTCTCTCATGTCACTGTGGTATAAGGTTGGTTTGTGATGCAAATTGGCCAACAGAAGTGGGTCCCTTTATCAAAATCTCCTGTACATTTGCTAAAATGTCAGGAAAGGTATTTGATACATTCCTGTCAAATATCCTGTAAACATAATGGAATATAAAAATGTAACAGCTGGAAATGTATTTTCAGGTTAATGTCTTATACCCTTGGGACCCTTTATTCAATCTTTCCTAAAATTGGCATAAATATTGAGCATATGGAGGGATGCAATATGCACAAGTTTCATGAACATTGGATTCAAGATAAAGAAGTTGTAGTCATGAATGTTTATGGAGCTTTTCTTAAAATCACAACATCCAATTGCTTCTGAAATCGGTTTCCTTTATCTAAGTGTTCCGAATTTTGATATTCTTGGTGCCCTCCATTAGGGGTACAATATCCCTAAATTTCATCAAAACTTAATAAGAAACAAAAATGTTATGGCCAGAAATATGTTTTTTAGTTTTTTCCTTTTATTTCAAAAACTAAATGTAATTTAGTTTTTGTAATTTAGTAAATGTAAAAAAGACCAGGGCCTAACCACTGAACGGCCAAACATTCGAACCTACGAACCGAACTGAACGGGCGAACCGAACAGACGAAACGAACGCAGCCGAACTGAACGGCCGAACTCGAACCACGATCTGTTCACCCATCCCTACTCAACACCACTAAGACCCAGCCACTGAGACAACCAGCAGTTCCATGCTGCCTGCTAAGAACAGGTGCTGGAGTTGGAGGAGCATTACAATCAGTTCCTCCACTCTGCCACCTGCCTAGCTACTGGCAACATGTTGGTGGCCTGGCTCAGGGTGCTCTTCTGGCAACGAGATACTCTCCTGCAGCAGCAGCCCTCACTGCACCACATGGCAGCCCTGCTCAGGGAGCTGTTGCAGGCAGCGTGTTTCCTCTCTGGGAATATCATTGCTCTGGTCCACCTCCAGTGCATGGTCATGACCACCCAGAGTCAACTCTGGGCAGCGAAGCACAGCAAGGACTGGTGGGAGACCATCTGACAAGAGGAGTGGAGGAAGCACTTCAGGATGCCCCGGTGCTGATCCTTCGGTACATCACCAACATCGTGAAACCCCAGTTGCAGAGAGGGGTCACAGAGACGTGATCCCCCCATCAGCATAGAATGTGCTACCATTATGGGGGTAGAAGCTTACCACCCCAGACTCCTGCTGCTCAGTGGGATAGCAATTTGGGGTTGGAACATCTGTCATAGCTGCCAGCTTTGTGAAAATGTGCACCATTCTGGAGATGTGTTGCTGGAATGGGTGGTCCAGCTCTGGAACCCCCAGGACATGATGGAAGGCTTCTGCTGGGCTTGGTTCCTGAACTGTATCGAGGTCATCGATGGGACCCACTTTGCCATCCTCTGCAACCCCCACATCATGGAGGACTTACTGCAACAGGAAGAAGCGCCACACCATCATCCTGCAGGTGACCTAGATGACCAGGGCCTAGCCCTCCTCAATGGGTGGTTGGGCTAGAACCATGATACCCACATACTACACCAGTCACCACTCTATGGTCATATGTATAAAGGGTCATTGATTCGATACAACCATGACCACCATCATCAAGGGTGTCTGGATGAGGCCCATCAACTTGGGGTATCTGACCTCCCCCCTCACCCCGTGACTCATGAAGGCCTATGCTGCAGTCAACACCCTGGAACAGGTGGCTTTCAGTGGGTCTAGGGACCTCAAACATCATTGGAGGCTGCTGACAGGGAGGGTCAACTTCAGACTGGAGACAGTTGGCCTGCTGATAGTCACAGCCTGCATGCTCCACAAATAGTGAAGATGAAGGGAGGTGCCCTGGACTCCCCTCTTCTCCCCCCTGCTGTGATGCTGCTTCCCCTGCTGTGATGCAGCAGGGAACAATGAGTCCTGATTCCGAGAACAGTGGAGCAGGTAATTGTATGTAATTAAATGTGTATGAAACCAGTTGTGGCAGGGAAAAGCCATAATAGGGCTACGGTCCCTTTAAGACTGGGACTGGGCTGAAGCCACGCCCATTTCTGGAGGTATATAAGAGTGGAAAGAAGTGCAGCGAGGGAGAAGCTGCCTGGACTCTGGAGAGAACACATCTCTGCATATAGATGGAAGGGAGCAGACCTGCCCAAGGAGCTCAGAGAAGGTTGAAGAGAGTTAGGCACTCGATCTACCTGACTAGGAGGCTTGTGAAGGTGACTAGGTCAGACTCAGGATTAGGCTGAGAAGATGCCGGGAGGGGTTGTTTATGTTACATGGACTTTCTGGACTTTAAGAGAGACTACGCTGACTGTGTGAAGGCTAATAAAGTGGGGTGTCTGAAATTATATAGAGCAGAAGGCACCTCAAGTTTATGTTTCAGGGTGAGCTAATTCTCCATAACTGGGAATGGACCACTGGGAAGCACCTGCAACAATATGGTGGTGAATGCAGGCATGAACCCCAAAACTGAAGTGAACCCCATTTTTTCTACGAACCCCCAAAAGGTAAGAATATAAGTAGTGCCAAACTGGATGGACCAATGGTCCATCAAGTCCAGCATCCTGCTCTCCAACAGTGGCCAAACTCGATCGCATGGTTTTATAGATCAAAACCATCACCTTGAATTGTACCTGGAAAGATATCGGCAGCCGGTGCAGACTCTGGAGCACCGGAATAATGTGCCCCCAGAGACCCATCCCTGACAGAATATGGACTGCCATGTTCTGCAGCTTCTGACCTGCAGCTTCTGAACAGACATCAAGGGAGCTGGAACATTCCCAGTACTTCCCTTCCCTTGATATTGTCTGCCTTGAATCCCTATGGCCTGTTCACACAAGACATTCCTTGCCTAGGTGTAATGTACCCCAGAAATGCAGACTCACATAACATCCCAAAGCCTCACACACTAAGGGTGCAAATCCCCATCCAGTGAAATTAATGCTGCACTCCCATTGACTTTAATGAATGGAGGCTTTCACCCTAAGGATTCATTTTTACTGAATTGCATTCTCTGGGTCTTAATTTAACCCTTCGGCAGGAGTGATTACATGAACAGTGTTAACCCAAATCACTCTCAGATATATAATGGTTCTTGCTAAGACGTCCCTAGATCTAAATCATTTTCTTTTTCACCTCTCACATGCAGCTTATTAACCTTTTTTAACTAGCCTTTCAGCATTTTTTCCCTCTTGAGTTTATTGTGGTTTCTTCTGTGAAAACTCCAAAGCAATTTAAAACCTTTTCTGATAATTTCCTGGAGGAGGCCAGTAAAACCACCAAATAAATTCTGTTGTCAGTTATGCTGGGAAATCAGTTGAAATTCCCTTGAAGGCACTTGTACTGGCTTTACATGCTGCAATTCCATTGCTGCTAGTGGGGTCACTCTTGATTTTGGTACGAGGACAGTGTAGTATAAAACTTGCAGGAGAACAAAAATCAGGGGTATGATGATAGTAAAAGATTACAGTATTTTTTTTGGGGGGGAGAGGGAATCTTTTTTATGTGTACGAGCTTTTCAAGTGTCCTCTTTTAAAACCTTCTGCAAAACACAAATTGTATCTTTCTCTCAACAATTAAGGCACAAACCTCCCTCTGTTAGCTTTAACAGGTGGGAAAGTGTGCCCTTTGGCTGAAATCCTGAATCCTACATTCAAAGTCAGTGCCATATCCAGAATATGTGGTCATCTGTAGGGATGGGTGAACAGAACGCCGTTCGGATGTTCGGACATTCAGTCATTTGGTTCAAAAAACAAGTTCGGGTTCGGTTGTTCGGTTCGGCAGAGCTCGGTTTGACCGAATTTTAAAAAGTGCTATCGGTACCAAAAACAATTTTTTTTTGGTATCGGTATTTTTGGCCCTGAAACCACCCCTGGTGTCCACCCCTGGTGCAAGGAAGTCAGCTTCTCAGCTGCCTCCCCCTTCCAGTCACATTTTCCCCACCCAAAGTCACGTTTTTCCTGCCCCGAACTCATCCAAACTTTTCTGAACTGTTCGGAAGTTCAGTTCGGTCGTCCAAACATGCCTAGTTTGGGGGCGAACTCCGAACTTCTGAAATGTGTTCACCCATCCGTAGTCATCTGGGGGTGCCCTGCTTGAGGTCCCCTGAGTCTTCAGGGGCGCCATGCAGGGAAGGGCATTCCTGGTGGCTGTACCATGGCTGTGGAACTCCCTTACAGTGGAGGCCTGGTTGGCCCCAGATCTCCCCTCTTTTCAGAGAAGTTTTTTATAATAATAATAATAATAATAATAATTAATAATAATAAATAAAATAATAATTAATAATAATTAATAATAGGTTTATTAGTTGTTGGCCACATGACCTTTACAATGACACAATCTAACATAAAAAGCACGATCCAAGAAAATCAGAGCAAAACCATGCTCAGAAAATTAAAACATCAAACATCCAATGTCAGAATACATGAACAAGGTAATTGGGGACCAAATAATGATACTGAGCTATCCAGCTTTCTTCTAAATAGAATCAAGTAATTGGCCTCAACTAACCTTACTAACACCCTCAGGGATATGGGACCAGGTTAGAGGATGCTTTCTTCGAATGCTTTAGATTTTTTCGTGCAAAAATGGGCATCAATTTTGTTCTGGAAGGCTCCTTATTGCCCAGAAGATAGATTAGCTGTTGAATTTTGGGTTGGGCAGTGTCCCATCCAATGACAGCCTTCATCTGGCTATGGAGTGAGTTGTAAAAGGAAGAAGATATTAAGTAATGCCCCAGGTCTTCGATGCCCTCACCACAAGGGCACAGCCTCTTGGCATATAGAATCCCCTCATACCTTCCAAGAGACACTACCATGTGCATTGACTGAAATCTCAGCCTGGTAAAGGCATGTCTCAAGATCGGGTTGGTTAGGAGATGAATATGAGCCCCCCCCCCCCAGATGGAATCAAATATTGATAAAAGGGGGAGGCCTTGGCCTGGGCAGCTGTAGCTCTTAGGTTCTGCCTGTAAATATCACCTATCCGCTGTCTTAAAAGTCTTACTATATGGTTGGTGGCATAAGACTAAAGCCCCATTTCAGAAAAGCCTAAGGAGGCCAAACGGGATTTAACTCCCTTCCACCATGGTTCCGTGCCACCTACCTGATCCAATTGTTTCTCCTTTAAAGCTAGTAGAATAAGAGAAGTGGAAGGAAACTCCCTCGTCTTTACCCAGAATTTGAATAAGCGGAGCTCTATAATTGCATTAAGGGTAAGATCACTCAGATCTAATGGCATAAAAGCTGAATTTGAGGATGGCGGAAGCCTCAAAATCCACTTCCAAAGTTGGTTAATTAGGGACATAGACTGACCAAAGCCTTGTGGTCATATCCCCATATCTGGGCCCCATACAGAAGTTTTACTAGCACCTTGGCTTCAAAAGCTTTATAGGCTGCACTGATGTACCGCTGACCAAACTGATTAAAGAAACATTGGATAGCCAGAGATTCCGACTGGACCTTTATCCTAATGACTGACAAATGGGCTATCCACATAGCATTATCAGCTAGAATAATCCTGAGATATTTATAGGTTCTCACCTGCTCCAATTTATTGCCCAGCATTTCCCAAGCATATTTCTTATAGCATTTAGCCATAATCATAATTTTAGTTTTGCTATAATTTATGGAGAGATGTTTCTACAGCTAGCACCAAAGTCAGTCAGTGATCTATTAAGACCGGATCTGCTAAGGGAAACCAGAACCGTATCGTCCACGTACATCAACAAATAGATTTTCTTTAAGCCAATTCGGGTGGGATGGTAATTCCCAGGGTCACAATGGTTAGTTATAAGGGAATTCACATAGATATTAAATAAAAGTGGAGCCAAGAGACAGTCCTGGTGAACCCCTCGAAACGTCTTAACCATATCCGACATTACGCCATATGGAGGCATTTTTACTCTTAAGGAGGTTCTTGAGTACAATGACTTGATCAGCGCCAATAAACATCTATCTATGTGCAGTCTGGCTAGCTCCGTCCAGAGGGTGGTTCTATATATCGTATCGAATGCAGATGACAAGTCTATAAATGCCAAATAAAGCTTGCGTTTCCGCGGTCGATATTTACTGATGACGTTGTGGAGTACAAAAGCATGATCAATTGTAGAGCGTTTGTACCTAAAGCTAGCTTGTTATTCAGCCAAGATACCTGCTTCATCACATCAAAGCTGGAGGTGAGTTAACAACAGTCTAGCATAATTTTTTTGAAATAACGCATAACAGGCTAATTAGCCTGTAATTTGGGGGGTCCAATTTGTCCCCCTTCTTGAATATAGGAACCACCGTACTAGATTTCCAAATCTCCGGTATCACAACAGCTGTGGTAATTAGTGTGAATAAATAGGCGATAGCACCCACTCCCCAACACGATAGCAGTTTGAAAACTTTGTCTGGGATACCGTCAGGACCTGCGGCTTTACCGCTTTTCAGGCTATCAATAGCTTCTGTTACTTCAGAGGGGTCGACTGGATCCCAGTGAGGCAAATCAGAATCCAGAGTAACAACACTTCTACTCTCTTTGTTGAAGTCCTCGAACAACTTGGTAAAATGTTCCACCCATATAGAAGAGGGAATCTTATAAACTTTGCCCATCTGATCCTGTTTCCTGGAATAATTAACCAGTTTCCAGAAGGCACGTGAGTTCTTACTGTTTATCACCTCCTGCAATAACCCCCATTGGTATACATAGAAATCCTCTTTCATCTTTTTTATCAATATTTTATATTTCTTTCTGATTGCTCTATAGGTGTCAAACTGGATTAATCCGCACACTGCATGGAGCTTATGCATAGCAGTCCTTAAAGCCACCCTAGCAACTCGACATTCCCTGTCCCACCATGCACAGTTACCCCTCGGGACACAGATCCCAATCTTCCGGGGACGGTTAAGTATCATTCTCAGCCAGCCTGAGACCATGCAATCAAGGCATCTTCCAGTTCAAAGGCTAATCTCAATTGAGTGCCTGTTCTCCAAACTTTGAATTGTGAAAAAAGATGTCAAATTGCAACTTCTACCTCTTTGGACCAACGTATATTGTGAACTATGATAGATGGACCACAATCAACATTCCTTAAATTCTTGGATGGGACATTATCCTCAGAAGCATAAAATAAAGCAGAACTAGTCTGCAAAGGAAACTGATCACTGAGGATCTGGTCACCTACTTGGAAATGTCTCAAATAATTAACTAGGCATGGAGATAGAAGAACATAATCCAATACGCTGCCCCCTAAGAGACCCACGTAAGTAAAATTCCCTCTCTCATCACTGGGGCTATTGCCATTCAAAATCATCAGTGCCATATGCAGAATGAAAATGTATAGTTCCCATAAATGTATGATTTATCTTCGGGTTCTGGGAGATTCTATTAGTATTGAAATCACCCAAAGAAGTTTCCAGGGTGCCAAGCCCTAGGGTGTCAATGATCTCATGAGCATTAGGTCCAATGCGTGCGTTAAAATCCCCTACAATTATTAAGCCATCCTTCGGGAATGTTCATTGATGGTCAGAAACAACCTTTCTTAGAGTTTTCCAGAAGTATTGAATTGGTTAACAGGGGGATTATAGATGTTAATCAAAAGCACTGCAGTATGCCATAGTGAACTAGTTAAATGAATAGCCATCAAATTATGGCTAGGAACATCCAGAGGCTCACCATTTATATCAGCATCCGTAGAAAGCATAATCATTAGTCCACCCTTTCAACGGCCCCTCCCTGACTGATGGATGGCAGGAACAGTCCAAACACCAAACACCACCATATCTATTGCGTCCAACATGCACCATGTCTCCTGGAGACAAATTATATCAAACTGGCAGAGATATGTTATAAAGTCAGGGTTCTTAGCCTTAGAACAGCCAGCAATATTCCATGATGCCATATTCAAAAGCTTACCCTCGTTATGTGGACCCAGTCAGTCTACATTATCTAGTGCACTCATTGTGGACTTAGCAACCTCCTGGGATACCTGGGTCAAAAAGGGAAGCTGGATTAATGAAGGCTGCTCCCCTAAGTGTCCTGGCTTTCCAAAGCGGACATACTTCAATGGGAAGTGTCTTCTATAATAGTGTCAGATGGACTGACATCCAGAAGATGACTTCCTTCCGTTCTTGAGGGAGTAGATATCATCATTTCTCTACAAATACCTAAAGGGGTTGCAGATCCCATACCACTATTTGTCTGGTCAGTAATATCCGAAACTGGGAGTGTTTCTTGCACCAGACCTACTGCCTTCATCGTTCGGCTACTGCTACAATTAGAGGGAATACCCTCTTTAGAATGGAAGCTATATTTATGATTATACAAAGTTGAAAATTTATTAAGTAAAGTGTCAGGATTGAAAACCGGTGCGTGAGTATCCAACAGGCCACTCTGGGTCCTGTCATCCTGATGTATAGTTGGGCGGGCCTGTTTCGCAACCTGAAACTCCATGTCCTCCTTCTGATCTGTATGGATAGCCAAGTTCACTAAGGGGGAAAACGGGTCTGGTTGTGAAATATTCTTCCTATTCCTATTCTTCACGGGACTCGTCATGACTGACTGTAGACCCATTGGCTGGTTTTCCTTCCCCTGGTCTATTCTATAGTAAACACTTGAAAGATTGACGAGACATAGCGTCTTTCTTTGAAGTTATGGCAGTAACCGTTCTCTGGTGCACAAAATGAATCAGAACTCCTCTCTGTAATCTGCCAGAATCAATTATATCTACTTGCTGTATGCTTTTACTAGTTATAGGAGAGTGAGTTAGCACTCTAAGATGCTCTGCTACTTCAAGTGCAGAGCTCCAATAGGGTAAATTGCCTCGGGGGTGGGTTTGATGGTTAATGCTAATTTATTGCAGGCCCACTGATATGAGTTAAGGAATTTTGTCCCCTGTACAACCGTCCCTTCTAAGGACAATATATCATCTCTAACCAAGTCTGACTGTCCACCATTGCCCCAATTCCTTCCCTCACTCTTGGCTTTACATTTAGCAGGGGACATTCTTATTGACCCTTTCTCGTTCTTTGACCAACAGATCAGACAGTTCACTAACCTTAGAAGACAAGGTATTCAGCTGAGTGAACATATACTGTACTGTCTGGGCTGTAATGACGACATGCTCGGCTAAATATTCGGCTGTGGGGTTCAGCTGACCAGTCCCAATATTTAACAAGTGGGCTGTCATAAATTTCTCGGGACCAATCTCCTCTGAATTCCCACTCAATAGCCTACCCACACTGCATTCACATGTACCCCAGTTCCCATCCTCCCCCTTTCCCCTCCCAATCTGTCCAAAATCCTGAGACTTATCTAGCCTCTGTAAAGAACTGGGATGGGAATCAATATTTAGGGAGGGCAAAGCATCCCCGAACAGATTCCCATCTTCTAAGACTACATATCTGTTAGAAGTCGGAAAGAAACTCTCACTTTTCCTCTGCTTGGAAGGGGGTGATACCATGATCACCTGGGGGCGAGCACATTTACTTTTAGAGGTTATACTAAACGTGGATAGTATAGTCTGGATTTATGGTATAAAATAGACTCAACGGGCAATGAAATGGGAGCCAAATCCCCCAAATTATTATTATGTGGAGGACAAAGTTCTATGATCTAAACAGACAGGACAATGCCCTTCGTTGGCAGAGAGCATAAGGAAAAAGAAAACTTAGAGGCAACCAGGCAGCCTGACCTGCCCAGCCACCCTTAGGCGCGCAAACCCGCAGTGCGCGCCTGCGGTGTGGGCGCCGGCCACAGATCTGCTATTAAGCCCCCCTCCGGGGATTAATCAGGACGTACTCCCCAATCACCGTCCGCTGTTCAGGTTAGCCAGCCACAGGTGACACTGGGCGGGGTTAGCTGGCAGCGATCTGGCGAGGCTCATCCTCTGTAAAGTTCAACCTGCGCCCAGTCAATAGTACAGAAGCTGTCACGGAGATATCTTGGGCAGTAGCGCGCTCCGGCACCCAGCCAGCAGCAGCTCTCTCCTCTCTGCTCTGCGTCCTCCTGGAGAAGTTGTAAGACCTGGCTATTCCACCAGGCATTTGGTGGGGGAGATGAGTGAGGGGGGTGTAGAGGATTTTTTGGGTAGGGGCACTTTTTTCCTCCTTTTAGTTGTTTTTAAATTGTTGTTTCAATGTTTTATTAATTGTAAGCTGCCCCAAGCTGCCTGTGGCAGGAGGGGCGGGGATAGTAAAATGTTTAAATAAATAAATAAATAAATAAATATCTGCTGCAATCCCAAGATGGAGCTTAGTACCCAGGGAGAAAGGGGCAGGTAACAAGTACTTGCCTGATTGCCCATCTCTAAAAGGCAAATTGATCCATGCTGGAAGAAGTGTTATTGATTAGCTCTCACTATAAAAAATTAGGTGTTTTTGAAGCAGGCATGTTCAGAATCATTGTATATTGACTAAATGTTTTAATGATAGATAACATACAGATATGGGAGGCATACCTTCCTATCTGGAGCACTGGCCTTCATTAGTTCTTATATTAATAGCTCAGGGAAATTAATATTCATGCTATGGACTACTGTTGTTACACACCCGAGAGATTAATATTAGAGGCACTGACTGAGAGCCAACACAAGTGTGCTTCATCTCTCTAGTAACACCATTCCCATTTCTTTCAGAGACATTCTTTCACCAGGGCAGTGTTTGCCTGGGAAGGAAAAGGAGCTAAAATCACTTGCCTGAGAAACCTGTTGTTATCTACTTAATGTGACTTCACTATTATTAAACTGTTCAGAGCAGCAGTTCCTAGGCTTTTTCTTTTTTCTTTTGGTATGTAAATGATTCCTTATAGAGACTTCAATAAAATCCCATATAGCCACAGACTGTGTGACAGTGGACCACATAGGTCTGCTTGGACCCGCTTTGCCCCACAGGCAATGGTCACATTTGTTTGGGGCAGTCCAGATGTTTGCCCCAGATTTCTCCCAGGCATGGGTGCTGCTTCCAGAGGCAAGAGCAGAGATTTCCAGGGGACAAAAAGAAAGAGCTGTAGTTCCCCCACCCCCCATGGGATGTTCTATCAAATCTGCCAGCATTCCCAGATATCACATTTCTTGAGCGGTCTGGCAGATTTCTAGCAGACACAGGATGGAATCACCAGGCATATTCCTGCACCCCTCCCCCCACCGTCCATTAGGCGTCCACCACATGGCCTCTATGTGGTCACCACAGAGCCACCTCTGACAGCGGAGTTCATGGACACCAAGGGCCCACTGGGTGGTCCAATCAGGGCTAATGATGCTGATGTGTCCATGTCTTGTCAATTAGGTTCACCCACCGTCTCACCGGCACCAGGTCCTCCAGCATATAAATGCATGCCTAGCGTGCCCAGCCAGCTGAAAGGCGGGAGCAATAGTAATCTCCCTCCTCCATGGCCGCATCTCAGTTGCCAGGTCAACTAGAGATCTCCCACGCAGTCTCCGTCCCAACCTCTCAGCTGAGAGGCATGCTAGAAATCTCCCTCCCCACAGTGTTCCTCCCCCACAGCCTCTCAGAGGTCAGCACCATTGGTGGAATCTGCTGCAAGCTCATGAAATATGGGCAGGGGGCTGCCTGTGTATTCAGCTGGACCTGCTAAATATATGTTTGAGGGCTGCAAGGACTGAACACGGACTCCAGCGGGCTATCGTCTCATTTGATTCCACCCACAGTATCACAAGCGCCAGAAGATAAGGTCATCTGATCCTAATCTCTACACTCACACAGGATTCATCAGATGAATGAATCACTAGAACGGAGTCTGGTGTAACAAAAAATGGGAGCATCAGGCTCGTCTCACAATGTTTGTCAAATTCACTTGGAGAATCACAGAATCATAAAATTGTAAGCTTGGAATGGTCCTCCAAGGTTATCTAGTTCAATTCTCTGTTCCAAGGCAGTGTGTGAACACAGGGCACCATGTGAAATTCATCAACCTTCTGACCCTGCTATCACTACAGCAGCCACTGCAGCCTCTCTCACAGTGGGGTTAGGAGGTGGGGGACTTTCCACAGGTCCCTGAAGTGTGCACATGATATGCAAACAATTTTAGTGCATGCGCCTGGGTCGCACACACATGTATCTTGAATCGCTTTGTCATTTACTGGTTTGCCATTCATTTCAAATCCAGAGAGCGAGTGCCGATGCAATACTGCATCTTCTCCTTCTCTACATCCCTTCTGTGATCTTCAAGCTATTGATCCCCTGGACTTTGCCTCCTCTCTCTCTCCCCTTCTTCCTACAGCCTTCTCTTCCTCCTCCCCTGACTCCGCTGTCTCTGCTCTCAACGCCTCTCTCTCTCCTCCACCCTTGACTCCCTTGCCCCTGTCTCCTCCCACCCTGCCTTCTCCCACAACTCGTGTCCTTGACTCATCCTTAGTATCCACCACCTCCGTTCTTGCACCCGTGCTGCTGAATGCCTTTGGCACAAATCCCACTCTCACGCTGACTTCCTTCACTTCAAATTCTGTCTCTCTGCCCTTACTTATGCTGTCTCCCTTGCTAGACAACATTACTATGCCTCCCGCATTGAGTCCTGTTCTCAGGACCCTCGCGGCCTTTTCTCTACCTTTAACTCCCTCCTCAAACCTCCCTGTCCTCTTCCTGCTTCTTCCCTTTCTGCTCAGGATCTTGCCTCCTTCTTCACCTCCAAGATAGACAAGATTTGCCTCGACATCACTTCCCACTCCTCTCCTCTTCCTACTCCCACCCCTCTCCCTCCTCCCCCTCCTTCTCTTCTGTCCTTCCCCCCTGCCTCCCTCGAGGAAATCTCTTCTATGCTCTCCTCCTCCAACCCTTCCACTTTCCCCCTTGATCCCATTCCTTCCCGCCTCCTGACCTCCATTACTTCCACTGTCACCCCCTCCTTCCTGCACACCATCAACCTCTCCCTGTCTACTTGCTCTTTCCCTTCTGCTTTCAAACATGCCACAGTCTCTCCTATTCTCAAAAAGTCCACTCTTGACCCCTCTGACCCTTCTAGCTATCGTCCTCTCTCACTCCTTCCTTTTCCTTCCAAGATGCTTAAATGTGTCAAGCTGCCTTGACTTTCTATCTTCCAACTCCTCCCTTGACCCCCTCCAATCTGGCTTCCACCCTCTTCATTCTACTGAAACTGCTCTCGTTAAGATCACCAACGCTCTTCTGGTGGCTAAATCTAAAAGTCTCTATTCCATTCTTGTCCTCCTTGACTTCTCTGCTGCCTTCAATACTGTTGACAACTCACTCTTGCTGGATTCCCTTCACTCCCTTGGCTTTTGTGGCTCTGTCCTTAACTGGTTCTCCTCCTACCTCTCTGACCGCTCCTTTAATGTGTCTATCTCCAATTCGTCTTCCTCCTCCTTTCCCCTCTCAGTTGGTGTTCCTCACGGTTCTGTTCTTGGCCCTCTTCTCTTCTCTATCTACACCTCATCCTTAGGCAAACTCATTGCCTCCCATGGCTTCCAATACCACCTCTATGCTGATGACACTCAACT
>QEPC01013578.1:1067706-1086805 GCA_003113815.1 Sphenodon punctatus
CCCCCGCCGGCGCTGCGGGTTGCCGCGGGGTGCCTGGGGGAGGGGCTTCGGACCCCCGAGTCCTTACAACTATATCCTATAGCTATGGTCTGTGTACTCTTATCCTTGCAACATGGAGCTGCCTGCTGCTGTTCTCAATGTAACCAAGCCAAGTACGTTCACCTGAGACCTTGCATCTTCATGAATGTTAGACCCCTTGTCTCTCCCTCTGTTCCCCTTCCTATGTCTCTTCCCCAGCTTCCGTCTCTCAGATTGTAAGCCCTAGGGCAGGGTCTGTGTCTATTTTTTTACTTTGTAAAGTGCCAGCTACACTGCTGGCACTATATAAATGTTTGTTATTTATTATTATTATTATTATTATTATTATTATTTTATTATTATATTTTATAATTAATACATTTCTTGAACTCCATTTTCCCTTGTACTTCCTTGTCACTCAGTGGGACTGTACATGCATGCGTCCACATGCGCATGTGAATATCCACACAGGGGACCCCATGGACCTTCATTGCTGGCACACTGTGCCACTTATAAACCATGCTCAGGCAGAGGATCCATGGCCCATGGGTTGGTACGTAAATTCCTTTACTAATCTGCAATCCAAATGCAAAGGGAACAACATAGAACCACAATTCTGATTGGAGGTACTGGGGTGAAGTTGGGGTGGTCTAGTTGCACAGTGATCGGCTCAGAAATGTGGAAATAACAAACCTGGAAGTCAAACAGTACCCTCAACAATGTGGTAAGTGGTAAATGAACAGTACATGGTAAAGTGGAAAGTTGGTAAATCTGGATGGTATCTCATGGTATTGTGAGAATCGAGAAATCCCATCCATATCAGAAAACAGTTGGGAAATTAATCTCAGTTCCCAATATGGCAAAATTTCTCATGAGCAGCAATTTAGCTGCTCATTCCATCCCTAGTTTCAAACCATGACTGAATATTCAATTGTTGACATTTTAAATCAGTATTTCATCATTTCTACTCTATGGGCTCTACAGTAGCTGACGTAGACTATACCAAAGAATGCTCTTCTACCGATTGGACTTACACGGTTTATACATACCACTTGTTGACACTGAACCTAACACTGCCAAGTGGATTGTTATGGGCACAATCAATGCAACAGCAGAACTATGGCTTCATGTATTGTTGGACATGCACGTATCCTTTCTAAATTCAACCTAACATGATTATTCTTAGGGAGATTTAAATGTTTTTTAATTTTTTTAATTTTAAAACATTTATTACCAATGATTATTCTTAGGAAGATGATGATGACGATGGCGATACGTAGTGCCAGCAATGTACCTGTCGCAGCGCAATCGATAGTTATAGAGAGGCCACTACTCCAAAGGGCTTACAAGATAAGAAAGGCAAGGGAGGGGAGACAAGGGAGAGACAAGGATACACCATGAAGATGAAAAATTGTGAGTGCATATACCTATTTAACTTAGTTACAGGGAAGAGAAGGATTCTGAGTTAGGTATAAAGAGGGCTGCATAGTAGGGATGGGACTATCAGTATCGGATTAATCTGATAATGCCAATCATTGGCAATATCAGATTAATCCGATAATACCGATAATATCGGTATCAGCATATCGGTTTTTTAACATTGCTGATTTTTCAGATCGTTAACATTGCAGCCATTTTTAAAATGGCCGCAATGTTAAGATCTGAAAAATCAGCAATGTTAAAAAACCGATATGTCGATACTGATAAATCTGATATCAGATTAATCTGATACCGATAATACTGGTAACCGGTAATTCGCCGATAGTCCCATCCCTACTGTATAGCGAGAAATGTGTGATGTTTATTATCATCTTCATTGTAAAAGGTGTTAATCAGATATGGTTTTTAGGGATGGACAAACAGAACATGGTTCGGATGTTTGGCCATTTGGTCGTTTGGTTCGAAAACTGTGTTCAGGTTCGGTTGTTTGGTTCGGCGGAGTTTGGGTTGGCTGAACATTGCCGAACATTTGAAAAAGCACTATTGGTACCGATACCGATTTTTTTTCAGTATCGGTATTATTTGGCCCTAAGACCACCCTTGGTGCCAGGAAGTCTGCTCCTCAGCTGCCTCCCCCTTCCATTCACATTTTTCCTACCCAAATGGGCCTTCCAGTCATGTTTTTCCCGCCCCGAACTCATCTGAACTCACCTGAACGCGACCAAACTTTTAGGTCATTTTCAAGTTCAGTTCGGATGTTCGGTTCGGTAGTCTGAAAAGACCGCGTTCGGTCCAAACTCCAAACATCTGAACTGAGTCCACACATCCCTAATGTTTTTTTCTAGTTCATGATAAGCTAGAGAAAGCCTGATGGAAGAGGTAGGTCTTCAGTAGGCATTTGAAGTTCGGGAGGGAAGGAAAATTGCTATGTCTTGCCTGAGAAATTCTGTATATACTTTTTCTACCATGCAGAAGTGTGATTTGCAGAACAATGATGTGATCTTGTGCATGGAAACATTGTTATTGAGAGTGATACCCGTGAGAAGGTAAAAGTCAGGAAGAACTGCTCAGAGGAAGCATAGGTCCCAAAATATTCTCTCATCCTGTTAGCATATCTTTCCACAACTAAATAATTCTATTATTGTTCATTTTTGAAATCACATAAAGATAATCACCCCAGAGGTATTTTTAATAACACCATTCTTTACTGGCTTTCCTAAGAACTGGCACCGACTCTGTGTCCAATCAAACTGATCAAGGTTTTTGGGCATGACTTTTCAGACACAGTGTGATGTCCAGACAAAATACAAGTTTGTACGATGGCGTTGTTTGGATTATGCTCTGAAGATTATCTGCAAGATCTTTAAGAGCTCTTTTGAAAGTTTGGGAATCGCAGCAGTATATATATTTTTCATTACTGTCCTGCTGTTTCTCCAAAGAGTCAGAGCGCTCGGTACAATAACAAAAAAAAGAAAAGAAAATATTTCACCATAGAGGGGAGATAAAATAGTTCTGGCATGGGCCAAATTAAAAGAGTTTTCAGTTAATTGTGGAATGAATAATTAAAGTGCCCATGACAATTTTTGCTATTAATCCACCATGTTTACAGCCTTTTTTTAATGTCACCAAAACAATGTGGTGTGGCTTTGCATAAATGACAGCCTTCTTTATGATGTCTTTTGCATTATTTATAATGTCTCTTTCATGGATTTCTCAGCACTGAATGATTTGTAAAGGAGGAAGGATCAGATAAGTTACTGTATACAACCAGATAAATAATATATGCAGTTTGTATTTATTTAGTCTTATGACTATACATTCAGTTCATTGCTTCTTTTCATCTCGACTGTAGGCTTAGTATTTGTGCTCAGTGGGATGAACCATCAGTGGCATAAGCCTTATTCATTTATAGATCCAGAATGCTGCATCAAAGTATCAAATCCTCAAAATATGGACCAAACTCAAAATTCTTTAATCCTTGAACTGTCAATTTGCATTGTGTTTCTGTCAGTTGCTAGTGCTGGAGTTCAGCCCGACATAGAAATCTTGCAAGTATAGCTTAGAGTACTATGTTAAGGTTTATTTTGTTTTTTTCAAAAGACATGCTTCCGAGTGCACAGATAACTCAACACAAACATTGTACCTGATTTGGATTGCTTTATGTCACAGCAAATTGGAAGCAACTCCATTGCCTTGAATGGAGTTACTAGTTTGTAAACTGGGGTGAGAAGGAATCTGTCCCATTAGCTCCGTAAAGGACAGACTGTCCGCCATACGGCATCGTTCTTTCCATTTGGACTCATGCATCACCTCAAATGAATATCCTAATTAGGAAAAACCCCTGCTAAGCGCCTTGTGCACTGCAGCGGTTAATTTGTGCCCTCCCCATCAGGGGAATCAGGCACGGGCTGTTGCTGGGCAGGCTAGGATCTGGCCAGGGCGGGAAACAACTAGCATGCAAGCTGCTCTGTTTGGGAGGCTGCAGCTTGCAAGGGGATCTGGCGCGAGAATGCACCCTGGTAATAGGACACTGAGTGTCCACGTGGTGTTGCTGGGCCGAGCAGCCTTCATTCAGCTGCCGGCAAGCAACTGAAGCGGCCGCATTCTCAGCCTCTCCTCACATCTACTGGAGCGGGGATTGCGGGCTGAGCTCGGCGGTGCTCCCACGTGGGACAAACAGCAGATAAATAAAGGCTGTGGTCTCTCAGGGGGAGCGGGGGGTTCACAATTGCGTGGGGGGGAGGAATGAAAGCGGGTTAGCATGGGGCCCTCATTTTCGGGAACTCACGGCTGTAGGGGAACCAATCGTTGGGGGCATACCCACCCTCTCATTGGTCAAGATTTACTTCAAATCCCAAGGGACACCTAGAGGGGGCTGTAGGGGAACTGTTCCCCCTCCCTCTTATTTGAGTTTCATTCCTCTTGCGGTTGGATGGGGGGGGGAGCGTTGGAAACCCCCCCCCTGCAGGAATACTTGTGGTGGTTGTGGTTGAAGGGGTGTTGTAGGGGGAATACCCCCCCCCTTTTTCCTTCCGGGCATTAAATTCACTGCTCTATAGCAGTGGTGGTGGAGGAAGATTTAGGTAGGATACCCATTCTAATTTAGGGAGTATGGGCAGGGCCAAAAAAGCCCGAGGGGCTGGCACAGCAGATGGGAGGAAGAGAAAAGCAGGTCGGGGGGTGAGCGGGTGGGGGGGGGTCGCAGGTGGATGCTGCCCCCCTGCCCCCTCTTCTTTGTTGAGGTCCCTGGAGGAGGGGATGATGTATTTGGATGGGGCCCAGCAAGGAGTTGCTGGGACCAGAAGGGATGAAGGGTTTAGTCTTCCTCGGGGAGGGGCTGCACATGGAAGAGACTCGGTAGAAGCACTTGCTGGGGCTCTGGCTGCCATAGTGCAGGGGGCTCAGGTGCAGCCCCACCCACTTCCAGCATGGATGCAGGGTGGCCCTGGACAGGCCTTTATGCAGGCCATGGAGGCCAGAATGGCTGGGTGGGACAGCGTTATGTCCCGCCTGACAGCATTGGGGTTGTTGGAGGCTGGGGCAATGGGGGGGTCAGGTTTCTAGGGGAATGAACTGGAATTTACCTGACCCTTCTCTGCAACAGAGTGACGTATCTGGACAAGGCCAAGGGGGACCGGCGATGGAGGCGCTTGCCAGGAAGATGGACAGAATGGAACATCAGATTGGCAGGATTGCTCAGCTGCTGGAAGGAGGTGTGGGGCCAAGGGTGATGGCACCATCAATGGCAGGGACTGGCGTGTCGCAGGTGGCACCTCCAGTTACACCTGTTGTGGGTGACGGTGAGTATGTCATGCCCCCTTCGGGTTCAGCGACCCTGGGGCAGGTAGTAATTGGAAGCAGGCTGCCTGCTCAGACAGGAGAAAGGTCTGTCAGGGTTGAAATTAGTGGGGAAGCAAGCACTGGAGCCACGGGATCGTTGGTAGGGACACAGGCACTGCAGCAGAGCCTTATGGCATCTGTGCAGGTGAATGCTGGGACGGGTCAACAGCTGGTGCATCAGGATCCGCATAGGTTAGTGTGGGTGGACAAGCAGTGGTCTTGCAGGGTCAGCTGGGAGTGAAGTGAGCACTGGGGTTCAGGTGGGCCAAGCAGGTGGGGCAAATGTTTTGACTGCTTTGGCTGTCGCCACGGCTTCTGTGGGTCAGGGTGGGATGGCCTCAGCTGGGGTACAGGTAAAGGAAGTCCCTCCTTTCAGGGCGGGTATGCCAGGGCATCTGCCCCATTGTCGGTACACCTACTCCAGTCCACAAGGGAAAAAATCTGGAGGGGTGATTACATAGACCTGTTTGCCATCCTGTTCTGAGACCCAGTTCAGATTGACAGGAATTGGGCTAACTGGGAGTCAGCCTTCATTATATATGCGGGAGTAATAATGCAGGCCTTTCCAGAAAGGGCGGTAGCCCTGTGGAAATATTTTGATATTGTAAGGTGAGCATATCTAATGAAGGATGGCTTCGGTTGGCTCAGGTATGACGAGGCATTTCGCCAGCATGCAGCCATTACCCCTGGGGTGCAGTGGGAGGTGAAGGACCACGACCTCTGGATGGAGTGTATTCAAGGAAAAGAGGTGGTGCATGCAGATAGTGGGCATATCATCATTAAGGGTGATGCTCAACCAGTGGATAATTTTCATGGAGAACAGAATAAAAAAGAAGGGCAATCTTTGGCCTGCTGGGACTTTAACGAAAGCAAGTGTTTTCGTTCCTTCTGCAGGTTTAAGCATGTCTTCTTCCAATGCGGGGGGGCTCACCCTTCCATCAACTATCAGCGTAGATGGGGGGTGGGGCAGAGAGCCAAGCGTGGATTCCAACCTGGTGCAGGCAGAGGTGGTGGGCCGGCCCAGTCCACTGCTGGTAAGAGCACCAACGCCAGTTAAATGGTGGGTGCTCGAGAGATTGTTATGTGATTATCCTGATCCGGGTACAGCAAGTTATGTTGTTAATGGTTTTAGGTTTGGTTTTCAAATTCCATTTGAAGGGAAGAGGGAGCGTATGGTGGACTGGCTAGGAATCTGAAGTCAGTGATAGGCATGGAATCAGTGGTGGAACAAAAGATACAGAAGGAGTTAGTGGAAGGCCGTGTGGCTGGCCCCTTTGAATCTTTGCCTATGGAGAATTTGAGATTGTCACCATTGGGGATTGTACCAAAAAAGGCCCCCGGGGAATATAGATTGATCCATCATCTGTCTTACCCCAGGGGGGTTTCAGTGAATGATGCAATCCCTCCTGAGCTGACCTCGGTTCACTACGTGTCTCTTGATGTGGCGGTTGAGCTTGTGAGGGATTGCGGTAGGGGTACCCTTATGGCAAAGAGTGACATTAAGTCCGCTTTTCGCCTCTTGCCAGTGGACCCCAGGGATTTTGACCTATTGGGGTTTTCATTTAAGGACCGTTTTTATTTTGATAAGGCAATGCCCATGGGATGCTCGATCTCATGTGCTGCCTTTGAGAAATTCAGTTCTGCTCTGGAGTGGATTGTTAGATGGCGGACAGGGTCCCGTTATATGTCACATTATCTCAATGATTATATCTTCATTGGGAGAGCGGGGTTGAGGGAGTGCAGCAGCTTGTTGGCTGCTTTTAGGGAAGTTGCAGAGTTGATTGGGGTCCCGTTGGCTGAGGAGAAGATGGAGGGCCCCACGTCATGTTTGACTTACTTAGGTATTGAATTGGATTCAGTGGGTCAGTGTTCTCGTTTGCCGTTAGACAAGTTAGAGGTAATTAGGAGTGAAATTGTTTCATGCATGGGGGTCATCAAAGTGACTTTGAGGGTGCTTCAGTCATTGCTGGGTAAGCTGAACTTTTCATGTAGGGTTATAGCGCCTGGGCGCTCATTTCTGTCTCGCCTGTATGCCAAAACAGCTAGGATCACTAAGCCGCATCATCACATCAGGGTCACAAGGGAGATGAGAGAGGATTTGGGAGTATGGCTGGAGTTTCTGCAGCATCACAATGGTATCAGCATGTGGAGAGACATGTATTTGTTGGAAGCGGAGTTGCAGGTGCACTCTGATGCAGCTGGTGCGGCGGGGCTTGGAATTTATTTTCAGGGGAGATGGTACTCAGAGCAGTGGCCTGTTCATTGGCATGACCTGGGCATATTGAGAGATTTGACATTCCTCGAGTTGTTCCCTATAGTGGTGGCAGCTCACTTGTGGGTTGACAGATTCAGGGATAAAAGGGTATTATTCTGGTGTGACAACTTGGCTATCGTACACGTGATTAATTCATTGTCATCAAAATTGGAAAGGGTAATGTGATTGGTAAGAGTTTTTGTTCTATGGTGTTTGAAGCAGAATGTAGTTTTTTCTGCCAAACATGTGCCGGGTGTTAATAACGAGATTGCTGATGCCCTCTCTCGTTTCCAGGTTCCTCGTTTTTGGAAGCTCGCTCCAAAATGGCCAGGGAGAAGCAAGACTTGGTTCCCCCAGAGCTTTGGAGCCTTGGATTCTAGAGTTGATAGAGACAGTGAAGGGCTCGGTTTCCCCGGCTACTTGGTGGCTGTATGATAGAGCCTTGAAGGAGTTCAGTGCCTTTGCTGCAGGAAAGGGCTGGTTGGTGTTATTTCTGATCCCGTTGCCACAGATGGTGCAATTTGGGATGGAATTGCGCAGGAAAGGTTTGGCGCCAGGCACGATTGCGGAAAAATGGTTTGCTTTATCGTTTTTCTCCAAAATGGTCGGCCCTTCTGAGTTATCAGGGTCGCCTATTTTGAGAGCCATGTTGGAAGCCTGGAGGCGACAAGGGATGTGTAGGGTGATGCCAGGAAGCCTGTCTCACCAAAAATGTTGGCTGATTTGGTTGCCAAGCTTCCAGGAATTTGTACTGATCCGAGCGAGGCTCAGTTTTTTCAAACTGCCTTTGTTATTGCCTTTTTTTGCAACACTTAGGATAAGTGAGTTAGTTGTTAACTCACGGGTAGACTGCTCAGGGCAGGCATTGCAGGTGGGGGATGTGTTTGTGGGAATTAATGGGATTGAATTGTGTATTAGGAAGTCAAAAACTGACCAAGTAGGGAAGGGAGCCAAAGTGGTGCTTTTTAGGTCAAGTGAAACGTTAATCTGTCCGGTCGCATGCATGGTTGAGTTTTTGAAGGAAAGACCGCAGGGACTAGGGCCATTGTTTCTCCACCAATCTGGTCAGCCCCTCCCTCGGTTCCAGTTTACGGCAGTTATGGGGCATTGTGTGCATTAGGCATATCTGGGAGGTTTAGTTCTCACTCATTCCGAATCGGAGCGGCATCTACCGCAGCAGCGGTGGGTTTGCCGGTTACTGATATTAAGTCAGTGGGGAGATGGCGCTCTGGGGCATTTAGATCATACATTCACCCACTTCCTGCAATAGAGTGATGATGGAGAGCTGAGTCAACAATGTTGATAGTTGGTTTTTATTCTTTACAGGGTTGCTGTGGCCAATGGGAAAGAAGGTAATTTGGATTATTGGCCATAGTTTTATTAGTTGGGCTGAAAAGAGGGCAAAGAATTCTAGTTGGAGTTCACAGTTGGGTTTATCCTCCTGGGCAATGATAGTCTTTAAAGGTAAGCGGGGCATGCTTTGGCCACAACTGATGCCAATGCTCCATTGTTGGGGTGTAGGTCAGTCCCCAGGAATAATAGTTATTCATCTTGGGGAGAACGATTTGACCAGAGGGTCTGGGTTGGATTTATCTATCATGGTTCGGCAGAATTGGTTTAGACTGAGGGAGTTATTCCCTGGGATTTGTTTGGTTTTTACGGAAATGCTGCAAAGGATAAATTGGCCTAGAGCCACGAGTCCGAGAGCGGTGGATAGATCTAGAAAGAGGGTTAATAGGGAGATTAAGAAATGTATTACACAGATAGGGGGAGTTTGGCTGGTTCATGCGGGTATTTCATGGACAAGGCCGGAGTTGTATTGGGCAGATGGGGTTCACCTGTCTGAAAAGGGCTGGATATGTACTTGGGGAATTTGCAGGAATTTTTGCAAAAGTGTTTGGGTTAGGTAGTGATACCCTTGGGTGAGGTTGGGGGGGTGTTCAAGCAAGCTTTGCTGATGAACTGGGTGGCGGAGTTCAGTACCATGGTGAATTAAACAGGTATTCGGAATTGGCTGGCATTATGGAAAACATCAGGTAATGGTGGATGCTGATAGGCATCCAGGAGGTGGGACTTGGGAAGCAGTCAGGGGATGGGCGTCCCACTGCTATCCAAGAGAAGAAGGACTGGCGTCAAGGGGCATATGGGAAGGATCTAAGTGGTCCCGACATGGTCACTTGATCGACAGTTCTTTCTGGCTTGGATCAATTCTGGTCCAGTTGAAAACGGGGATTGGACTGGTATCTCCAATCCAAGTGGTCATACATTATGGTACTGAATGCGGGGAGTGAGGGGCATTAGGGACGGAGGTGATATCAGAAGGTTGGACTTAATGCCCAATCACTCTCCTTATAGTCTCACCCAGGGTGATCAATTCGGCTTTACTATGCAATTCTTGATTGGCTATTGGGGTAATTATATATATATTAATTATATATATTAATTGGAAATCAATTTGGCAACAGAGCTATCCACCATTCTCACGAATTGATTTGATTGGTTTATTAATTGGTTCTTGTTTATCAACAGGTTTCCGGTTATGCTAGTTGTTTTTAATAAACGGTTGTGGCCAGTTTTACCCAAGCTCTCTGTGTCTGTGCCTTATTTCCTGTGTGGGGGCAAAGGAAAAAAAAGTATTATTTTTTAAAATGTGTTTAAGAAGTGGAAGAAATGGGGTTGGGGAACGGAGAAGGTCATTTAAAAAAAAATCTCTGCTGCAAAGAAGCTGGCTTTAAGGTCTGAAGTTTTTCAACAGAGATCATCTTTTCGAAATCATCTCCATCCATTTTCTGCGCACACCAATTTCAGGTTTATAACACCCCACGCTGTGCCAGTCTTGGCAGGAAACTTGCGCATCGTGCAGAGCCTTGCATGAATAATTCATTAGAGTGCCATGCTGAGTCTCAAAAGGTTGGCACGCTTCTTTGGAGGAAGTGTTTAATAAGATTCTTCCAAACAACCCAAAATATAGCTTTGCATGAGTTTTATGGTTTAAAAGGTTTTCTGCACTAATGGGATTTAATGAAGTGAGAACCGACACATATGGTAGCCTTTTCTATCTATTTCTCTGGTAGGTTAAAAGATGGGGATTGGGAATTTTGAAGAAGGCAGAAGTTCAAGTTATGGGTTATAGGTTTCCATTGTCTTCTGCTGTTACTATTTTTCTTAGGGTATAAAGTATCAATGGTAAAGAAAGCCAAACAAAGACAGAAGAAGTCTTTTTTAAAAACTCACTTTGTGCCATTAAAAATATGACAAGCATCCAATGGAATGCTGCCATTCCGAATGTCTCCAAGACAGATGGGGTCCCCAAAAGGGTCATTTGGGACATATGGTTCTTCTCAGTATTGCTGCACATCAGGCTTACGATAACCCATAAACGTTTTTATACAGCTGCCATCTTGAAACTCCAAAGAGAGAGAGAACTCCCATGGCAGCTTTAAAAGAAAGAAAAGCTAATAAAGCTCATGAGACTTTTATTTTTTCCAGCTGAACTGAAGTTTTTAATTCTTCTGCGGATGCTGATGCAATCCTCCTCCCCTTCCTCAGAGGGAATCCAAGATGACTTCTGGGTAATACAGGTCTCTTTGGACAGTAAACTTGTGGTAATTTTTAGCCAGTTTTCTGTGGTGGTGGTGGTGGGAGGTGTTTTATGCACCTTCTTGTTGGCTTGAACTCGCAAGCCAATTTACATAAAATTTGAGAGAGAGAGGCAGAATGCCCAAAGGTACGTAAAGACCCAAAATTTCATAACAACAGGCGAACCTGGGGGAGTGATAAGGAAAAATATCATTGGCTTAGATTGACGGTTGTCCCTGTAGTATCCCTGATGTAGCTGTGAGCCACGAGATGGGGCTACTCATGATTCTGGGGAGCCCCTCTAATTTGTTCTCCAGTCAGCACACACAAGACTTGGTGAAAGGTGCAGGAAACACATTTATTGATATAGCCTATTACAGGATCCTAGTTCCTGGAGGGAAGAAGGAGCTGGCTGTTGCCAGCTCTCTCAAAGCTGTACACACATATGCCACATCCCCCTTTCTCAGCCTGAGGCTTCTCTCTAAGCAAGTAGCCACAAACTCGTGACTTCCGGTAATAACATTTCTGTCAAGCTTGGAGTCAGAGGTCATCACCAGTACTTGACTCTCCATTGGGGATCAGTCTTTACCACTATCCCATGATATAGTCTTTATACTTTGCTGGCACTTTCACCTCCAGTCTGCTTCTGGTTTGTGCAACGTTCTCAGGTGTCTCGCCTGCGGGAGTCCCTGGCTGGTGTGGGGTCCGCTCTGATGGGGCTGCTGCCTCCATTGAAGCTTCCTGAGCCGTAGTATCGGGCTGTGGGTCATCCAAGGAGCGGTCCCTCCGAAGATGTCTCCTGTTCCTTCTATAGGCACTGTATGAGCGCAGCTTGTCCCTTTTTTCAGTTACTGATGCCGGTACCCAGCCTGTGGCGGTTTGCATCCTCACCTTTTCCCCCTCCAGCAAAGGTGGCAGGGGTGCTGCATGCCTGTCATAGTGAGCTTTCTGACGGGTTTGTTGTGCTTTCAGTGGAGTGTGCCCCCACTGGTAGCAGGGGCATGAGGGCTGCCATTGTGGCGGGTAGGGTACTTCTCAGCAGTCTACCCATCAGGAACTGAGATGGGGCGAAGTCCAATCCTGCCACTGGCGTGTTCTGCAGGTTTAGCAATGCCAGGAGGGGATCTGTGCCATCTCGCTGTGCTTTCTTGAGCATGAGTTTTACAGTCTGCACAGTGCGCTCCGCCTGGCCATTGGATTGGGGGTATCCAGGGCTCAAATGGGTCAAGACAGTGGCTGAATCACTGGCAACATGTTTCATCGCCTGACTGGCAAATGGCACATGATCACAGATGATCTCACGTGGTAGTCTATGGCGTGAAAAGGGTATTTTCATTCGCACGATTATGGTGGTGGATGTCTTGTCGGTCAGGGAAAGAACTTCTGGAAACTTAGAAAAATTGTCAACGATCACCAAATATGCATGCCCCTGCAATTCCAAGATGTCAGCCACGACCTTCAGCCATGGCAACTCGGGGACTTCATGAGAGATCATAGGTTCTTTCTGATTGTCTGGCTGGAGTTCTTGACACGGTTTACAACTTCCAACCCATTGCTCTATCTCTGCATTCATGATTGGCCAGTACCATCAGTGCTCTGGAATGTGCTTTGGATTTTTGAATACCTTGGTGAGGCAGATGTATCAAGTTTAGCATTTCATGTTTCACGCCCCGGGGAATTATGATTTTGGATCCTATCATCAGTAGAGCATTGTCAATTCTGTTGTCGTTTCTGAGGGGCCAGTATGGCCAAAGCTCGGGTTTGACCTGTTTGCGCCTCGGGGGCCATTCCTTGGTGTGGAGGGCTTTCAGGCCTTGCAAGTCTGCATCTACTATGGTGTAGTCCTGAAGCTTCTTGAGCATTCGATCGCTGAGTGGTTCTGTGCTAAACAGACTGTAGATCACTCTTTCTTCTGTCAAGAGATCGGTAGAGCTGGATGGAGTGCCTACAGTCGCCCTTGAGAGGGTGTCAGCTATAAACATGTTTTTGCCTTTTGTATAGGTAATCTCAATATCATACTTCTGCAACTGCAGAAGCATCCTTTGCAGTCTGGCAGGGCCTTTGCCAATAGACTTGGTAAAGATTGCTTCAAGCGGCTTGTGGTAAGACTGGACCCTCACCTTGGTACCAAATACATATTGATGAAACTTAGACATTGCAAAAACAATCGCCAGTAGCTCCTTTTCAATTTGTGCATAGTTTTTCTCTGCGGTGGTCAGGGCTTGAGACACATACGTGATTGGCCTCATCTGCTGAAACAAGCATGCTCCCAAGTCATCCTTAGAGGCATCAGCCTAAATTTCTAACTGCTCTGCAGGGTCAAAGTAGCGCAAGACTGGGGCAGTAGTGATGGCATGCTTGAGTTTGTCCAGAGCTGCTTGGTGTTCGGGCCCCCATTGCCAGATGATGTCATTTCTCAATTAGGCCCTGAATGGGGCAGTCAAGCTGGACTCATTGGGAATGTACTGGGCCAAATATTGAATGGTGCCCAGGATTCTCTGAAGACCCTTTTTATCCTCAGGAGAGGGAAGCTTGGCGATAGTTTCTACTTTGCTATCATCGGGCTCCACACCATCTCCTGAAAAAATATGACCCATGTACTTAACGTTGTCCACCTGGAACTGAATTTTGTCTTTGCTGAACTTGACTCCTCTTTTGCGTGCTCTGTCCAGGACCTGTCAGAGTACAGCATCATGCTCCACTTTGTTAGCTGCTGTGATGATCATATCATCTGCAGTTACGTGAACGCCAGGGATGTCCCCAAAACACTTGTGGTTTTTCCATTGAAAGACCTCAGTGGCAGATGTGATGCCGAAGGGTAACCTATTGAAATGATCTCTCCCCCATGGGGTTTTGAACGTGCACAGTTCTGCAGACTCTTTATCCAGTACCACTTCCCAGTAACCGTCCTTCTCATCCAATATAGTGAAAGGGTTTTTTGCCTGTCAGGTTCCTCTGCACGTCTTCTACGGTCGGGATGGCGAAGTGTTGCTGCTTAACTGCTTTGTTGTGATCTCTGGGGTCCAGGCATAACCTAAGTGATCCGTTTTTCATTTGGGTTATCACCAGGCTGTTGACCCATGAAGTGGGGGGCATTTTTGTGATGACACCCCCTGTCTCTAGGTTCTTCAGGGCAGACTTCAGCTTGCCCATGACAGCGTATGGGATTTTTCTACACCCGTGCACTACTGGCGGAGCTGTTGGGTCCACGTAGATGTGATGCACACCTGGAAAGCATCCTAGACCTTCAAAAACATCCTGATAAAATTTGAAGAGATCCTCTTTTGTGGAAGGTGCTTGCCATCCTAATTCGTGAACGCACCGGATCAGGTCAAAGGTGACACATGCTGATCTGCTTAGCAGTGGCGGATCACATGTGTCTGTTATGTAGAAAGTTAGGGCAGATTCAGTGCAGCCTTTCTTGCAGCAAGCTGTGATGGCACCGTTGGGTCTGACTTTTGCACCCCCAAAAACAATCAGTGTCATGTCCGTTTTCGTTTGTTGCACTTTGCCTTGTCAGCGGTCTGCAATATCCTTGGGGATTGTGTTGCCTTCTGCTCCACAATCTAATTTAAAAGATGCCGGTAGGCCGGCCACAGTAATTGTGCTGTACCAGGCATCCCAGTCTGTTGTGTGCTTCGCTTGCTTTATTGCAGCCACGCCCCTGACAAATAGAGAATTTATGTGTCTGCCTGGCTGGGATGCTGCTGTTCTTGTTTTGCACATCTTTGCAAAGTGATTCTTCCCTGAACACTTATTGCAGGTTTCCCCAAATGCTGGGCACTTTCTGGGCTTGTGGACCCACCCACATCTCTTGCAATGGATACTTTTTGCAGCTGTGCAGCCTTCTGCTGGAGATGTTTGCTCAGGGCATTTGCTTTCATTTTGCAAAACCCGGGGGTTTTCTTTCTGGTCCCCAGTGCAAGAATTGTGGTGTCTGTGGTCATTGCACTTGCTTGAGCCTTGGTGAGAGTCTTTAGTCTGCAAATATCAATTGCTTGCATATGGGTCAAATCAGTCCTTTCCTGGAGCCTTTCTTTATGTTTGTTGTCTGAAATGCTGAAGACAGTTTTATCTCTCAGCATGAAATCTGCAGAAGCCCCATATTTACAGTGCTTGGCTTTATCCCTGAGCACTGTGACAAAGTAGTCCATGCCTGCTGCTTCACCATAGAGACATTGCCAGAACTGAAACCTCTCAAAAACAGGGTCTTTCATTGGCTCACAATAATATTTGAATGCAGCTAAGGCTTCTGCTAGTGTCTTGTTTGCTGGGTCTGCATGGACATTAGGCATGTTGTTATAGATTTCAAGTGCCCTTTCTCCTATGCAGTGCAGCATGACCACAATCTTATAATCTTCAGGCTCTTCCTCAGCTTTTGTGACTGCAAGGTATAGCGTTAGCTTTTGTTCCCATTTTCTCCAATTTTCTCCCAAGGTCCCAGTAAGAATTAATTCAGGAGGGGGCTTAAAATGTTCCATCCTTCATTGGAAATATAAAGTGGCCGTGGAGTTCTCACTGCCTGTGGCCTTATGAGGAGAACAGTCCGCTATCTGACACCATGTGGTATCCCTGGGGGAGCTGTGGGCCCTGAGATGGGGCTACTCACGATTCTGGGGAGCCCCTCTGTTCTGTCTCCAGTCAGCACGCACAAGACTTGGTGGAAGGCGTAGGAAACACGTTTATTGCTATTGCCTAGTACAGAATCCTAGTAGGAGGGAACTCCTGCATAACACAAAATGGAGACCGCACACTGCAGCTCCCAAACGCCAACTGAACAGGAAAACCCCACCCACCTAGTTCCTGGAGGGAAGAAGGAGGTAGCGATTTCCAGCTCTCTTAAAACTGTACACACATATGCCACAGTCCCTTTATAGGAAACCAAGCTTCTTTCTATCAAGTGATTGCCACAAAGTATTTATGGAATGGGCACTCTATTGACTTAAATGTAGATACTCTATCCTCCAGACCGTAAAGATTTTGTGGTGCTTTGTCACCCTCTAGTGGTGACGTTAAGCCACACAAAGTTCGATGGGTCAGCTACTGGCCTGAGCTAACAGATTTGGGTCTGTTTCTAAATGGCACTGAAGACTGAGTTCAATCCCTGCTGATGATGCACCAAGGTAGTCGTCATAACGTGATCAGTTTTTTCCACTGATATTACTTTGGTCACATCTAGCTTAACCTACCAGCATGGCAGAGGCACCCCAATGTAAAGATAGTATAGTGTCTATGCCACTTGCCCTACTTTGATGCTCATGAAAATTATATTCTTTATGCCATATTGAGTCTCAGCTAAGTGTTTGGCTTTGAGCAGGATGATCAAAGAGCTTTGAAATTCAACACCTGGGGATTAGACATGCTTAGAATAGCAATGGCCTCGGAAGAGCTGGCCTTAAAATTTGTGGGGCCCAGGACGAAGATAAAATGTTAGGGCCTCTGGTTACCTCACCCCATTGGGTCCCAGCTGGGAGAGTGGTGTCCCCACACTTTGTCCTGGTGAAACTGGGAGCCACTGCAGGGCCCCCAGAAGAGAGGGACACCAGGCAGTCACCTGTGGTAAGGCCAGCTCTGGGATTCCGGCTCATACAAATGTGACATTTATTCCGCATGCTTTGATTTGCATTCTGCGGTCCCAGTCCTCAACTGGCACAGATCAGAATGGCTCCATTGGGTGGAGCTTTGCTGATTCATTCCACCTATGGATATGTCGTTGATCCATTTTAGGTGCAATCCTTACTCAATCAAGCTACTGAGAGTTTTACCATTAACTTTGATGAGTTCAGGATTGCAGCTTCTGTGGGCAAGTTTGGGATTTAAGAGATCTGAAACCTCGTGAATTCGTTAATGCCAAAAGGCCTTCCTTCACCACTACTGTTCTTCCCAGTGCCTTCTAGGGAACTCATTTTAAGATGATAGGGGTGCTCAGGGTGCTGCTGTGTATATAAAATGGGCTTCTCAATGTGGATCTAAGAAAGTTTAACTCCTTAAACTAGTTAGTGCTATTTTTCTGATTGTCATTTAGATGCAATTAATACTGCTATTACTTTCTCCAGAGAATCTATAACTGCATTTCCCTCTAAGATATATGTAGGATGGGTAACTCAGGCAGCTTACTTAGGCATTTTTAATAAATAGAGTATATGCCAATCCCCTCCCTGTCACACAGAGAAACAGCTCCTGATTTTATGCAGCCTCTTCCTTCAGGGGATACTGTCTTGGAAATTGCTATAATAGGGAGTATTATAGGTTTTGACTTCTTTGGCAGATTTTACCCTATCCTTTCCAAACAGCCATCCAATTTCCATATACCATCTGTGCAGAATAGGAAGGATATGATGTCCCTCAGAAACAAAACAGAACTTGAACTTCTAGTTTTTTTCTGAAGAAACTTCGACAACAACATTTCAGGCCCACACTCCTTAGGCTGATAATTAGCAGGGACAAAACTTCCACATGTTCCCCCATTCAACACAACGATCAGATTCTCAGCCTGTGGCAATCAGCTCAGCTGTAACAAAGTAGGATAAAGATACTTGGGTTTGTAACAGCTGAGAATTTAGGCCATTGAGTTTAGAGAACTTTGACTAGACAGACCCTAACTTTGTTATGTGTACAAGTCCAGGTCTCTTTCTCATTCCCTCACATTATAAGTTAACTTATAATAGCTACTAAACAGATCTACATATATGTAGATAGTTAAAAAAAGGGAATAGCCTGGGCAGAGAACCTGTGGCACAGACAGCAGAGGCGGCATTGTCAGCAGCAGTGGACATTGGATTTCCAGGTAGCAGAAGTCCATGGTGGCAGCAGCAGCAGCAGCAGACAGGCATCTTGATGAAAAGCAACTGCTCCACCAACTTGCCCCCCGGTATCAAGTGGTGTAGCAAGCAAATGCCCCCCACCATAGAGAACACCCACTTGCTGGGGACAGTCATTGGTGAGCAGGACAACAGACCCTTAGACAGTTTGGACAGGGCCAACCACACATCCCTCAGAGAGCTTTGTGGCCACCATGTTCTTCCACTCCCATTAACACCGTTAGTGGTGCAGCAGCAGCAGAAATGGAGACGGGAAGCAGGAGAGATCAGTCTGCTGCCCGTAAGGCAGGCAGGCAATGTGACAGAGATGGCATGGGCCATGCCAGTGGAGTGGCAGGCAGCAGCAGCCCGAGCCCATCACCACGCCCCAAACTCCACAGACTTGATTTTGGGAGACAGGCTTCAGAGGCTCCCAGCAGTGGCATTAGAGGTGTGGTTCAGCATCACCTCCTGCCAGCATCCCCCACTGCTACACAGGGCACTGGAAGGCCTGCACTCCAGGAGGCTGTGGTTGTCTCTGCAGCGGCTGCAGGAGCAGGTGCTTCCAGGTTGGATGTTCATCATGGGCCACCATCGTCCTCCATTATTGATGTGATCCCCAGAATTCCAGGGCTGGTAGATTCCACCCCAGCTGCTAGAGGCAGGGCCCGATTCCTGGGCAATGGCAGCAGGGAGAGGAGCAGCAGTAGCAGAAGCAGTAGCACAAGCAGCAGCTATAGGGGGCACAGGAAGAGTGGCAGCAGCATGTGCAGTCAATCAGCCTCAGGGTCCCAGTACTCTCCTTCGCGGAGGGATATATCTCAGATTGGGGACAGCAAGGCAGATACTAGTCCCATGGAGGAGATGTCTGGTGCTGAGGTGGCTGTCCCTCTGAGAGCTGTGTTGCCACCATGTTCTGCCCCTCCCAGCAGTGCGGTGCAGGCCAGAAGGCAGGAGGGGGTAAGACAGCACCTCAGCAGCAGTGGAGAGCTACCTGGAGGATAGGCCGTGCATCAATCCCAGCAGCGATCACTTGGCCTACTGGGCCGGCAAGACCAACGTGTGGCCAGTCCTGTTCAAAGTGGCCAAGGGTCTGTTTTCCTGCCCACCAACCAGTGTCCCCAGCAAGTGGGTGTTCTCCATGGTGGGGGACATTGGCTCTCCGAAC
>QEPC01013578.1:1096214-1115669 GCA_003113815.1 Sphenodon punctatus
ACAGAGTTAATGCACTCTGAAAAAATTGTTCATTGTCAAATTATGATAATAAATTCAAGTTTAATAATGAAAAAATGTGAAAGTTTAGTTATTGATAAAAATGAATAAAAGTATGTATGGCAAGGAATTAAGTACATATATTACATTTATGTTGATGAGGATAAAATATTAAATATTCCTCAAATTCTGGAATAATTTCCATGTTTCTTGGCATTTGTCTTGTTGCAATGTATGGAGTTGGAGACGCACGCACGGAGACCCTACTCACCACCACTCTCTCTCACAAACACACATGCACAAAGCCACTTTTCTCCCCCTGCACTCTTACTCTCTCTCACAATCACAGACACAATCACACGAGCACGCACTGTTTCCCCCCACTCTTTCACAAACACATTCACACAGACTCTTCTCTCCCCCACTCTCTCACAAACACACATGCACTGTTGTCCCACATGCACAAGCACAAGCACAAGCACACGCACACGCACAATATCATTCTTCTCACCAACAATGGCACCGCCACTTGCAGCCTCACAGGAGGTTCAGGAGGGACTGTAGAGTTTTTCAAAAGGCCCCATGATGCTGCAGGACACACGGGGGGCCGCTGCCAGCTTACTCTACCTGTATGGGCATAATGGAAAATGTAGTTCTAGCATGCCCAGACAAGAAACATATCGGTAGCCCTAGTGTCCCTAGTGGGGGCAGCAGAACTTGCAGCACCAGGTCAGTGAGAAGGGAGAGGGCCAGGGGAGCAGTGTAGTTCCTCTCCCCCCATCCTCCCCCTCCATAAGCTGCCAAGCCTGCCAGGGAGCCCAGGGAAAAGGGGAGCCTGGGTGTAACAGCATAAGGAAAGTTACATGACTCGGCTTTTTAAAATCATGTAACTTTTATCAGAAGCCAGCTCTTGCACAAAGACTTTATGCTGTAGTCAGTTTCATGTCAATTAACCCCCAACCCAGCCTCACTCCCTACTTTTGACTCCATGTGAAAAGTCTGTGCCTTTTCAAAAGTTGCAGACTTTTAAAAGTACGGAGTCAAAAGCGTGCAAATTTTCATACCAAGTGAAAAGTCTGTAACTTTTGTAAAGGTGCAGACATTTCACTTGGTTTGAAAAGTTGTAGAATTTTGACTCAGTACTTTCGACTCTGAAAAGTCTGCAACTTTTCTTAGGAGTGAAAAGTGTGCAACTTTTCAAAAGTTGCAGACTTTTAAAAGTATGGAATCAAAAGTCATGTAACTTTTCAAAAGTCACGTAACTTTCCTAATGCTGTGTTTTGACGGTCAGCAGCTACTCAACTGCGCATGCGTGAGCCAGCAGAACCGATTTTTAAATCATTAATAACTTGGTTTGGCTGTACCAGTCACTATCATATTACATAAGCAGTTGTTATTGACATCCTCCAAGCCTGTGATGTTTGGAGGCTCAACTCATCCAGGGGGAGGAGATATTGATGATTCAAAATCGTGAGGACGTGTGCATTTTGACAACAACCAACTAATATTTAAACAGTCATAACATTTTATTTTCCTGGTGGATCTTCTTCAAACGTTGTGCATATGATAGTCCTCAAAAATTATAGTCATGGATAAATTTTCAGAAATGTAGTTCAAGCAGTTTCCTCAAAATCGGGACTTCAGCAGTCCCCTGTATATAATGTACATTTAACTTCCGTACAGCTACTGCTCACAACAAACAACACAGGGAGGGGTACAAAACTGAAATGAAACCTAAATCAATGTAATCCTACTCTAAATAAATCCAAAAACAGCGGAAGGGAATCAGGGATGGAATATATATTATATACAGGGAGGAGGGAAGGATTCAATGGAGGGTAGGGAGAAAGAACACAGGGAGGGTTAAAAAATAAAAATAACATCTAAATGTATCTAATCTAATCTAAATAAATGAAACGATGAGGTAAATGTATGGAAAGGGGTGAAATAGGAGGAGGATGGCAATGGATTAGGAACACAAACTGCTGTGAGAGGTAGACTTCTGAAAATGCCTGCTGACAGGATCAGTGGTTGGCTCAGAAAGAATTGGAAGGGGGGGAGGGCAATGGCTTTTGTTGCTTGCTGCACCCACCTTACCACAAGCCCCATTGGCTCTGTGCAGTCTAGCCCCATGCCAATCACAGACTGCGAAGCCAGTGGTCTGAGGAAAAGAGGGATGATGATTGGGCAGGCTGGCTGCTATTCCAAGCCTCTCTCCACCCCTGGCTCCAGGAAGTCTGCTCCTCAGGTGCCCCCCCTCCTCCCTGGGCTTATTTACCCCTTTTTTTCCTGCTCAAACTCATCCGAACGATACCAAACTGTTCGGGGGTTCGAACGTTCGGTTTGGCTTTTCAGTTCAGTCATCCAAATGGGCTGAGTTCAGTCCAAACACCGAACATCTGAACCGCGTTCGCACATCCCTAGTTAGAACTGTATTTTGGGTCTCTAGGAGAACATCCTCCTCCTTGAAACACATATTTTCCTCCCCTTTCAGTTTCCCTTCTCATCAGGAACATAATTCCCTGTGTTTAAAAATAAATAAATCAGTTCTTCACCTTTGTAGAACATTTTCAAGTCTGTTGTGGTTAAACTCAATGACTAAACTCATCTGAAAGTCTGTAAAATAAGGGGGAGCTTTTGGTCTCATCCCTTACCTACTGAAGGGACAGAGCTAGAACAGAAAGGAAAGGGGATGTTGAAACGACATAATGTCGCATGGTGGTGTTCCTTATTATTATTAACAAACATTTATATAGCGCCAGCAGTGTACCTGGCACTTTGAGACTTAACCCAAAGCAGTCTGGGATAGACTAAGTTAGGCTGGGAAGCCCAGCACAATAAATCTCTGGTTTCAGGGGCATAGTTATAATAGGTTAACAGGGGCTCATGAGCCTGGGGGCTCCACACTCATGAATAATGCATATGCACACTGGAGTGGAGTGCCCCAACACGGGACCCATTTTGTCTACTGGGGGTGTGCACCAGGGCCCATGCCATTTTGTTGTTGTTATGATATTCGCTATTAAAATGTGTCATTTAAATTTTTGTTAATGAAATGTTTTTCATTATCGTTGTCATCGGTACTGATTTCAAATGGAGATTTTGTTTTTGGTATCGTTATTAATTGGTACCATTATTGGTATACACATAAGATCTAACTTGATATTATATATAATAGGCATGCGCCTGGGACGAGCTTTGCTGCTCATTGGCCAGTGATTACATCCATCAGGTCCTTCCCCTCCCATCACAGACGCAGTTCAAGAGTTCAACACTGTTACTGGCTCCGAGATGTCTGCTCCCTCCTCCCCGTACCACATTTCCCTCGAAAAAACACCTGCCAGGCTGCTAGGCAATAGCAAAATCAATAGCAACTTTTGTTATCGTTATTGATTTTGATATTTTTTTTGTCATTTTCGTTATTGCAATAGCGATAACGAAAACAACAAATTTCATTTTTGTTATTGATATAATGAAAATGACATGCCCACCCCTACTATCTTCTGCACCAGAGCCCATTCCCACCTTGCTACTCCCTTGTCTAGTCTGGTTTCCCAATGTTGGAGGGGTGTGTGATTAAAAGGTGTGCGTGCGTTTAGAGGGTGGATTGGGGTGTGTGTGTGTCATGGCCCTCCTGTCCACATGTCCCTAACTTCCCTAATTGAAATCTATGGTATCTTAGGAGCAATAGAAAAGGAGCTATGTTAAGAAAAAAATGGATACAGTCTTTTTGCTGACATCATCAGATAATTTAAACTTCTTAACAGAATGATCAGGATAAATATTTGTAGGTTAAAATGGTGGCATTTCTCTCCACTGTTAGCTCCTTTTGTAGAACTTTTCCTGGCTTTTCTGGCTTCTTTTATGCAGATTTGCATTTTGACTTGAAGTCCCCTTCCTTCCTTTCCATTTTCTCATTCTTTCAGTACTCCAGCAGTTCTAGTTCAGAGACAAATTACCAGCAGTCCTGCCCCAGGCTCACCTCTCACATTCTTGCAGAAAGCAAAAATCCGTGTTCCAAATGAGCTGGCTCACGTCACACAATCTTCTCATTCTCAGCATTAAATTTAATTTAGCATCACTATTGGCTCCAAAGTTACAAAAGTTTGGATTTTGGAATAGCTCAGTTATGAGAGTCTTCTTTTCTTTCTACACTTTTCTTTCTTTGTTCTTGCCCCTCAACACAAGTGAAATGGTTGCTTTTCAAAGTGTGATGAACACTTTGCTTGTGGAGATAATTCTGTTCTTTCGATGGGCTTGCCACGTGAAAAAAATCATAACTGTGAATAAAAGTTTGCTCCAGTCTTATAGGGTGAAAATTAGGGCTACACTGAATAGGCCTTCTCGGTGCTTGGACTGAGTTCCAAGTACTTGGTCCAGGCACTCAGCCGGACTTGGAACTTTTTCCTAGAACCTGGAATTTTTAACTCGGAACTTCTGAACTCTTTCGTTTAAAGATTTTAAAGTGCTTTCCAGCTACTGACCTGTCTCTAACCTTCCCTTTTTAGGAAAGGTTATTGACCGGGAGGTGGCCCAGAAACTCCAGGACCATCTTAACTGGGTTGGTTTTCTGGATCCAGCAACTCCAGGACCCTCTTAACTTGGTCTGTTTTCTGGATCCCTCGCAGTCTGCCTTTTCAGGGCATGGCACCGAGACTGTTCTTGTGGCCTTAGTCGACAACATGTGCCATGCTTTAGATCTGGAACAGTCGGCTCTTGGTCCTGTTAGACTTATCAGCTGCCATTAATACCATTGACGACAAGATGTTGGTGACTTGTCTGTGGGATCATGCTGGGGTGGGTGGGATTGTTCTTGAATGGTTCTGCTTATTCCTGGTTGGAAGAACTCACCGTGTAGTTGTGGGTGATGGTACATCATCTCCCTGGGATTTCAGTTGTGGGGGTCCCACAGGGTTCCATTCTGTCTCCCCTCCTCTTACACATGTATATGTAGCATTTGAGTGAGGTCATGAGAGGACTTGGGTGTGTTGTCATCAATATGCTTATAACAACCAGCTTTACCTCTCATTTTCAGCTGACTCAGGCCCTGCAGTCTCATTGCTTACTTGATGTCTGGCAGCTGTGGATGTCCAGGTGGCAGCTGTGGTGTGGTGTTCATTTACCAAATTACATCTCATACGATGGTTACAGACATATATCTCAGACTGCGACCTTGTCACCATAATCCATGCCTTCATTGCCTCAAGGCTTGACTACTGTAATTCACTCTATATGGGGCTACCCAAGAGGCTGTAGCTGGTGCAGAATGAGGTGGTTCACTTCCTTATGGGGGACAGGCCGCTGAGAACACATAACACCTGTGCTCCATTCTCTGCACTGGCTGCCTATAGATTTCCTGGCCTGATTCAAGGTGTTGGTGTTGACGTATAAAGCCCTACATGCTCTGGCTCCAACCTACCTGTGAGACTGCCTCACTCCCCGGGTTCTGGAATGGCCACTGCGGTTGGCTGGGGGTGCCCTTTTGGAGGATCCCTGTGTTTGGCAGGGGGCCACATTGGAGAGCGTGTTCTCAGTCACTGCGCCTCAGATGTAGAACTCCTTCCCAGCGGAGGTTCATTTGGCCCCTAACCTTGCTTCCTTCAGGCATCAATGTAAAACCTGGTTGTTCCACCAGATGGGGAGGGGTGGTATAGGGTTAGGAGGGTATGATTAATTGTTTTTATTGAAGTTTCTGTATATTTTATATTGTTGGTTGTGTTGTACACTGCCCCGAGCTGCCTTGGCAGGAGTGGGTGGGATATTAAAATTTTAAATAAATAAATAAATATTACGCGAAACAGTGCCCAGAAAAGAAGGCTAGCAAGAGTCAGACAATCACTCAAGAAGACAAACCCAAACAGTGCAACTGCATGCAGAAATAAAAAAGACCCAAACCCAGCAGTACCCACAGCATGGCCCACCATTATCAGTACACCCACTTTAAAAAAATTATGCCAACCAAGCAGTGCCCAGAAAAGCAGGCTAGCAAGAGTAGGACAATTGCTCAAGAAGACAAACCCACAAAAGTGCAACTGTGGGCAGAAATCCGAAAAAATTATCCCTAGTATATGGACAGTCCAGATAAGGGGAAGTGGAGCTAGGCAGATCCCTCTGGCCACCATGGTGCCAAGCAGAGCAAGCAGTAGGCAGCAGTGGCACCCACTTATTTTTTTTAAAGGACATGGCTTTGGTGTGGCACTGGCAACTTGGAGAGCTCAGGCCAGGGGGAGTGGAGTAAGGCAGGGATCTCTCTTGCCTCCATGGTGCCTAGCAGCAGGCATCAACAGTGTGGCCAGGCCAGGCACCCCTCCCCCCCTCAAGTCAATTACTTACAGATCAGGAGGATAATGCACACAGCCAAATTCAGTAGAGAATGGAAAATGACTGTATGTACAGCCACTTTTATTTTGCCTCTCCCAGCCAATAAAATCTTTCCATCTGGCTTGTCCATCACTCAACTGTCTCCTTCCATACCAAATATGGCACTAAGTTTCATTTCCTAGCCCATCTGGATCACTTGTCACGCTTGCAATGGTGCCAGAACTTGAGGCTTCCAAAGTTTTCCAAAGTTTTTCAAGGACCAGCTTTGGTACTCGGAACTTTGGAGTTTGGAAACTGAGTACCAGAATCCTTGGTGGATTCCGAAGTGTTCTGAGGATCGAATTTCAGCTCTAGTGAAAATGAGGCATGAGATTCATTGGGTAAAAACAGACAAGATGGTGGCCTGCTGCGGCCCACATTTTCATGCTTTGGCCTGCAAGCCATCGACATTATCTGTTGAGGGCCTGTCCAGATGCTAGCCTGGGATTGCCCCCAGACATGTCAGAGGCTAGCTCAGGATATGACCCTTGGATTAGCTCTAGGTCATTGCCTGAGCTAGCCTCCAGCTAATCGAGGCAAAGCGGACTACAGTGGGCTATCGTGTGGTGTCTTCTGGTCTACCATGACTAGGCCCAGATCAGGCCCACAAATTATTATTATTATTATTTATTTATTATAAGCATTTGTATAGCGCCAGCTGTGTACCTGGTGCTTTACAGAACAATAAGCTTAGTTTCTTATAATTACCTCTTGCTTCCTGAAGCCTCAGGAAGCAAACTTCTTCGGTGTCCCCAGCCAAACTTCTTTGGTGTCCCCTCTAACCCAATTATTCTTTGCACAAATGTGTTTCCGCTTAGCAACTCTACACACTTTATCATTACATTTATTTGGTTGATCTCCCTTAACGATAACTTCCACCGACAAAACTTCAACTCCCAGTGTATCTATAATTGAGTTAAGGGCCTTATGAAGTTGTACTATATCCTCAGCTCTGCCCTCAACAATACTCTCCCTAAGAGTAAGAAGTTCCTGGCTCCGTAGCAGATCAAATGTTGCGGCAAGTTGTTGGGTGGACCAAGTTTACCTCTCTCCTCTGCTAAAGGGGCACTAGATACATGAGCACCGGGTAGCCTAAGTACAACACTCAACACTGAATGATCATTTTCTGGGTGCGATATAATCCGAAACGACTCAAAAAGGTCCCACTGGTCTGGGTAAATTAACACATAATCTACAACACTTCTTCCCAAAGAGTTAATGAAGGTATATTCCTCTTCTTGGTCTTCCCCTCTACCATTTAATACCAACAACTAACTGGTTAAAAGGAAGTCCAACATATATTCACCTAATACATTCTTATCCTTATCTTTACTCTTCAATTATGAAACCTGAGGTCAGCCAGGGGACATCTTTTTAAAAGTTCCATCGTTGCATTGTGTTCGTACTATACGGGCACAGAGAGACATTCTCGGTGGCTGCTCCACAGCTTTGGAACTCCCTTCGCCTGAAGCTTCAGCAAAGTCCAAGCCTAAATGTCTCCCAGAGTTAGTGTAAGTCCATCTATTTCGCTAGGCAATTAGCAGGTAAGTATAAAGTCTGGGGAACTGTTTTAATGGGAATTTATATTTTTATACTGATAATATTTTTAAGGATTTTTTTGTTTAACATTTTAATTTTATTTTTATTTATTTATTTAAAATTTATATGCCATCCCCTCCTGCCCCAGGCAACTCGGGGTGGCTCACAGCATTTAAAAACATATTAAAACAAACAATTATAAAACTAAAATTGATACAATATAACACCCATCACCTCAACCCACCCACCTCATCTCCCTCCGGAAAGGCCTGGCAGAATAACCAGGTCTTACAATGCCTACGGAAAGAGGCGAGATCAGTAATCAAGTGGACCTCTAATGGGAGGGAGTTCCACAGTCGCGGCACAGTCACAGAGAATGCCCTCCTCATGGTGGACACCTGGGAAATCCAGGAGAACCTGACGAGGGCACCCCCGGCCAACCACAGGAACCAATCCAGGACCCGGAGTGTGAGGCGGTCCTGCAGGTAGGTGTCATATTCACATCTGTATATGATTTGTGTTATTATCTGCCCAGAGGGTTAGAAATCTAAATAAACAAATAAATAACAAACACTTGAACAATTATCCAAACTCTCGCACCGTAACTCTCCCAAAGATATATCCTCCTAGCCTCACACGCTTCTGCACGACTCAAGCAGCATTGTAGACATAAGCTCTTTTTTTCACATGTCACCATTTTCAAGTGGTGACGCCCATGAAAAGCCAGGTGGTAAATCCACAGTCAGTAGAGATGGTATTTGGTGAAATTATTTTATGATTATCATGGGCTTACCACATGGTAGAAGTATTTGCATGTTACAAATTCTTGGTGAATCAGTGTGGTGTACTACTTTAAGTTGAGACATGTGAAAGTAGCCCGTGAGTATGCAGTAAAGTGTGAAATCTCCACAAACTTCAGGTAATGAAATCACTCCTCAGTCATGAGTCCAGCCTCACAGTTGAAGCAACTTCCTTTCTACGTTCTTCCACCTGCATGGAGACAGAGGAAATACAATAGAAGATTCCATAAACTCACTCAACCCCACTACTGTGCACTGTTGTGTGTAAACCCTGCAAAGAACCTCCATGGTGTTTGAGGATGTGCAAACAGGCTCTCCAAATCAGCTCATCTTATCCTTGGGCAGAGCTGTTGGAACTGCCTGGGGAGTTTTATCTTTGCCTTTAATCTATATTAAAAATAGAAAGGAGACTGCCTGCCATGTGCTTTTTGAATAAAATATAGAAAGAAGCATGTAAACTCTGCTAACAAGAATTGGATTTATGGACTTCCTGGACCAAGCCACATTTGGGAGTTTGCAAGCACCCATTTTTCCAGCTGTGCTGCTGTTCTTTTAGAATTAGAGATATGTCAGCATTAAAAACATCTGCTCCCCATGGGTACCCCTAGTTGCCAAACTGTTTGGTCATATTTTGCCAGGAAATATCTTGCTGCAGCATCACTTAGTTTAAATATTACTTCTGGAACTAAAGGCAAAAATATACTTTCAGTGTAACAAAGGGTGTTTTCAAACGTTACGAGATCACAGTCAACCACAGTGATCTACACACAACCCCCGAGGCAGGGCCAAAGGGCTCTGAATGTCTGTTTGGCGGTTGCCAGATGTTCACCACAGACAATGCATCAGGGGCTTGCTTCCCCGCTGTTGCTGCAGCCGCTCCTACCATCCCTCCTGCTGCTCCCGTCACTGAGGGGTCCATGCAGACACCTGGGGAGAAAAGGGGAACAGGTGAGGGGGAATTGAACCTTTGGAAAAAAACAACCTCCCCCGCCACCCCCCCGCTCTGGTCAGCGGAAGTGCCTGGGGGCTGCGCTGCAGGCCGCCAGCCGGCATCCGTGAGCCAAAGGGCTGCGTCCAAAGGGTGCAGCCCTTTGGGGCCTGGAGGGGGAGGAGGGGAGGAATCCTTGCTGGAATGAAGAGTTGGGGAGGGGGGAGAAGATGAGGTTGGAGGGGAATATGTTTAGGGGCTCATTGGGGTTGGAGGGAAAAGCAGCAGGGGGTAAATATAGGTGGGAATGAGGATACGAGAATTAGGGAGATGAAGTGTAGAATGTTGTGGATAGAGGATAGGGGGGGTTTTGTATTGGGGGTGTGCCATCGGTAGGTTTGGGGAAAGTGATAGGAGATGAAGAGGAGGGGGAAGAGGGGGAGTTATTTAGTATTGCTGATGTAGATTTGGTGGGGCCACCTCCCCCTGGTCAGAGGAGGGTGGAGGTGGTCATGTCTCCCCTGGTGGCATCAGGGGAGGAGTTGGTTGTTGGTGGGACCTTCCCTGTTTTTGTAGGGGAGGTTATAGAGTGGGATATAGTCTAGTGTAAGGAAATGTGATTTTGGAGGGATATTGTTTTGTTCTTTTTATTATGTGTAAATTGTATATTATGTTAGTTGATGTGATAGTTGTTCTTGGGGTCCCTGCGTGGATAACCCATGACATGTATCTGTATATCTTGTAAGCCGCCTCGAGTCCTACGGGAGAGAGGCGGGGTATAAATTAAATTGGAATGGAATGGAATCCCCAGCAGGGGACAAAACTTAACCACCCTTCTGGAGCTCCGGCCCAAACCATCTCCGAAAGGGTGGGCAAAGCAATTCCCACTGGGAAACAACAAAACGTAATGACTGAATGGCAGCCTCCAGCTGAAATCAATTAAAACGATTCCCAGCCGGGGACAAAGCACGCAGCATTGTTGCCAGGCAACAAGCAACAACACAGGCCAGGCAGGGAGATTTAAAGGGCACACAGCAGCAGGGGAACATGGTGGGATGGAAGAAGGCGGAAGGGAGAGGAGAGCAGCAGGTGAGCGAGCAAGGGAGGAGGTGGAGGAGGCGCAGGCAGAGGAGATGGTCGTACTGCAAATGGAGGTGGTGGAGGGAGAGCAGCAGTTGCATCAGCCAGGACAGGCCACCCCAGAGCCGGCAACCGGCCCAGGAGACGAGGCACCCCAGAAAGGGTAAGGGGAGCGAGGGGGGGCTGTGACACAGGGGCACCAAGGGGGGTGGATGGGATGGCAGGTGGGGGGAAGGTGGGAGGGCTGCGGGGCTGAGAAAACCCGGCAACCAACTTGCCCCCCCTTATGACCCAAAGACACGGAAATGGGCCCGGGAGCCTGAGCCCCCGGAGGAGATGGGTGGCGGAGGAGGAGGACCATGAGGGCCCATGCGGGAGATGGCCATACCACCGAGGGGGGCAATGAGGGCACAGAGAAACCCAGGACTTCATCAGGATATGGGGGACCCTGGAGCACCAGCTGGAGCTAGCGGTCAACCAGAGGAATGAACACGTGTACCAGGAGATTGTGCGGGACATGGAGGCAGCGGGGCACCACAGGACCATGGCCCAGTGTCACTCAAAGGTGAAGGAGCTCAAAAGGGGGTACAAGGCCATCAATGACAACAACCAGTAGTCCAGGTATGGAGCCTGGACCAACCCCATCTATGACGCCCTGGACTGCATCCTCCACATGAAGGGCTCCATAGTTGCCCCATGCCTTGTGAGAAGTGCCGTGGTCCAGAGCAGGGAACAGGCTGATGTACCCCCTCCCCTCGCTGCCCCGCTAGAAGGCACCTGCTCCAGCGGCCCCACCCCCCAAGAGGAACGCCCCAGGAACTCATGGAGTAGCAGCCTCCCCTCGCGCACCAGCCCAAAGAGTCCCCAGCCGATCTCTGTACCGAGAGGAGTTGATGCTGGCACACCAGTCGCCCTCATCCAGGGGATGCAAGGGAACCCCAGTAACACCAAGGGACCAGCCTTGGAGGGCTCCGAGACAGACATCAAGGGTAAGCAAGTGGGTGTGATGGGAAACGGAGGGAGGGGACAGGCCAAGGGGGGCACATGGGCCATGGGGCTGCCCCCAGAAACCCCTGACACCCCTGATCATGGAAAGGAGGCCTGTGGGCCACTGGGGACCACGTTCAGCCAACCCCCACCCACCTCCTCCCATATTCACACAGGTCACGGCACGCCCTGGCACCTGCAACATGCTGGTGAGGGGGATGGTGGCGAGCAGCCCCAGGAGCAGCCAGAGGTCCCAGGTGAGGCAACTTGTAAAGTTGGGGGAGAGGAGTCTCAGGGAACCTGGGCCGGGGACCTGGCTCATGTGGTGTTGGGGAGGGGGGCCTGGTTGTGGGGGAATGCCGGGGGAGGGCACCGGCCGGCCACCCAAAGGGGGGGCCCTCATGACCCCCCAGCCACAGCATGGGATGGGGAATGGGTGGGTGGGGTGCCTAACCAACCCCTACAGTGCACCCCAACAGGGCGACCCGCCGGGTCCCAGAAAACTGACCCCGTGCCCCTGGCTCAGTGGATGAGGGAGTGGAGCATGCATAGGACATAGTCCGTACCACCTCTGAACAGGGATATCAGATGATAGCTGCTGTCGACCGCATGGAGGCAGCCACCGAAAGGGCCGTACAGCAAGCGGAGGCAAGTGACCGAATGCTACAGGCAGTGGTGCGACTGGAATGGAGGTAGGAGCGCCGGGAGCACAGCGAGCAGGTGGAGATGTTCAGGTGGCTGGGAAAGGTCATTGACCAGATGATGAGGGAGCACTCTGCCAGGATGGACGGGTCCCATGACATAGGCACCTCGCTGCTGCTGCACATGGTGACCATGAGCACCTACGTGATGGCCGCCGCCATGCCGGGCAACCTGCCTGCCCCGGCCCTGATGCCAGGCTTCTCAGTGCCCCCACCGCCTCTGCCAGCACCCCAGTCACCATGCACAGGCCTGCTGGGCCTGTGCATCCACATACCAGTCCCTATAGGGCTCTGGAGGGAGCAGCCACCCAGGGGGGCCCCTCTGGCCCCGGGTCTGTCCTCCCTCCAAACACCGCTTGACCCTCAGGGCACCGAGGCATCCCAGGACACTGTTGGGGACATGGACAGCAGGGGAGAGGGGAGCTCCCAGAGCTCCACGTCGGCCACAGAGTGGCCGAGAGGGAGGCCCCAGAGACATGCTAGTCATGGGGAAATGGGGGGAAGGGGGAGATCGGCCTGAAGGGGGGGAAAATGGCACTGGGAGGTGGATGGTGGTGGTGGTGGTGGTGGTGGGGACGTGTAGGAGTTATGCACAAAAAATGCACGGGCACCACAGTCACAGTCATTGTTCTGTTCATGACCCAGGTCTGGGGGTGGGTGGGCATCTAGGGGCGTGCCCATGGTTCTGGTGGGGGTCCCAGGGTGGTGGCGACGGTGGTGTGAGTCCTCATGCCTCGGCCTCCCGTCTGATCCACCTAGGCAGGACAGCAAGGATGCACTTTGCATATCGGTATTCCCGCGGGTTCTAAGCATCCACATAGAGAGGCATAGGGTTGGGAGAGCCCTGGGGCATGGGGTAGTCGAGGGAAGCCCCATCGGTCTCACATATTTGGCCCATATAAATGTCTATGAACTGTCCCCAGTGGTCCACGACTGCCTGCAGCTTCAGGGAGTGGTACCCATGTTGGTTGACATATTCTGTGGCCTCCCCATCAGATGGGCAGAGGATCTCTATGTGGGTACAGTCCACGGTGCCCATGCAGTTGGGGAATCCTCCAGCCATGAAGCTGGCCATCAGGGCCTCCTGGTCCACCAGCTGGATAGCTCAGTCTAGGAGTATGCCCTCCACCGTCTCACAGACGTATCACAGGATCCCGGCGATGGTGCTCACCCTGACGCTGAAGTCATGCTCATGCTCATGAGTTGGGCGTTGCTAGGGCCCAGACCCTGATGGCCACCCGCTGGACCATGGGAATGGGGGCCCGCATGGGAGTGTGCTGCGGCTCCAGTCACGGTGTTAACAGCTCCGCGAACCACAGGAGGATGCGCCTGTTCATCCGAAAGTGCGCTCTCCAGGTGGCCTCATCCCTCTGAGCCAGTGCCCTGTCCCACCACCCCTGTGCCCACTCCGTGACCCATACCCACCGGGCAATGGGAATAGCAAGCAGGGCTCCGTGCCCCATGGTCTCCCTCCGCTACTGGAGTCGGACGGCTGCCTGGCGGAGCCGAGCAGCCTGTTCCCGGGCACAGATGAGGGTCTGTCGGGCCGTCCCGGACACCCGCTGGGCCCTGGGTCAGGCCAGGGAGTGCCTGCACCCATGGTGGGCTCTCTGGGCTCTAGCAGTACTCCTGGCCATGCACACCTGCAGCCAGGCAACCAGGTGAACCTCTGCGGTCTGGATGCGCAAGAGGTCTGTGTGCGAGTGGTATCACTCTGCGCAGACTTCTAGATGCATCCCGCAGGCACCCAACCATCCCAGCTCCATGGTGAATGGTGCCCCGGATGTGTTGGAGCTGCAACTGTTATAGACTGGGGCATGTGTTGCCCCACCCCCAGGTCACGACTTAGCGACCGAGGAGGGGGTCCCGGGTTGCCTCTGCCCGCCCCCCTGGTCAGCTGGCCCAGGTCCTGCAAGGTGACCAGGGCAGGGAGGCAATGAACGTCCCATTGCGCACACCTGTGCTCCCTGCATGGGGCCTAGCACATGGTCCAGCCTGTGGCCAGGCGTGCGGGCACCAGCTGAATTCCTGATGTCATCACCTTCCACCTCTCTGTGTTGACTGCCTGTTGTCCTTGCCACCCTGATTAGTGTATAGGCTGTCCTGTATGTGTGCTTGGTTCCAGCAGCTGGGCGTCGCTCATTTGCCATGCTATGTTGCGGCCTGTGGCCTTATCACTTGGTCTTGGAGCTCCCCTGCTTCCCCTCACGTTCCTCCAGGGATTGTGGAGGGATTCCTTACAGTTAGTATCTTTCGCTTCCTGGACCATGGCTGGCAGTTCTTCCCCAGGGCTCGCAGGTTCCACCCCGCCCGATGCCCCCCATAGCTGGACCTTCCGCGAGACCATGGTTCTGTGTGACCTGTGGCATTCCCTGGCCGTGCAATTGCTCCTGAGCTGCCCGGAAAGCCTCACAGGTGCCTATGCGAGCCTGAGCTCTGGCCTGTGCTACTTTGGCTATGAGGCGAGCACCCGCGATTGCCAGCTGCATGCTGAGACACTGGGCCTGCGTCCCTTTCCCAATGGGCACATTCCAGAAATGAGGTGCTTGCATGTAGGGTGGTCTGCAGTGGAAACCATGTCTGCTCTCTCTGTGTGCAGTCTGACTGCCTACACAGCCTGTCTGGTGGAGGGGGGCCCTGCCCTGGCCGTGTCCTTCTTTGACTGTGTTCACTGGGCCCGTGGGTACCAGCGGTCACGTGGGGTGGTCTATCACCACCTGTTGGAGCTTGGTCACCTTCCATGGGCCCCAACTTCTGACTATGGCTTGTCGGAGCCCTCCGGGGCAGAGCTGGTGGCACTGGCTGGTGTGTGGGTCTGATCCGATGTCAATGTGCGGCTCGCCAGGCAGGATCCCTTCAAGGCATATTACCTTTTTGCCCACCACATGTCTGTGCTGGGATAACATCAGGCCATGCTTCAGTGGCCACACTTTGTACACCTGGTGGTCCACCCAGCCCCAGGCCCCTTTGTGTCCCCCTGCAGCTGGATGTGAGTCCCCCTGTGCCTTCCCAGCCCTGGATGCTGGCCCCGCTGTGTCCTCCTGCCTCCGCCCTGATGCTGTGGGTCGCTTCCCACTCCCTCCATGATGTCCTGGGCTTGCTGCTATGCTGGCTGGTTCCTGGGGTTCCGCTGCCCCGTCCTGTGCCTCTGGGCCCCCTCCACAGGCCCCCATGTCCGCCTCTCCAACCGTTGTTCCCCTCCGTGGCTGCCTTCTCCTGTGGATGTGTCCTGATCTCTGAGCAGGCACCCGGCACCCCGGGTGCTGCTGTCCTTCATAGTCCGGCCACGATCCCTCCTGTGCCCATGCCCCCACCCCCTGCCACCCTTGGGTGACTCTGTGACTGTGGGGTTCTTGGGGCCCTGGATTGCACCTCCCGGCGTCCTCCCAAGGGGGGGATTGGACCGCCTGCTCTGCTCCTTGGCTCACCTCCATCCCATCTATTGCACACTCGCTGGTGCTTGGGTTCCCTGTCAGCCTCCTGTACCATTCCCGGGCCTCTCCCTGTTCGTGTGGCCTCCCCCTGTGCCTATGCTCTGCCCCTGAGGGGTCCCCCTGTGCCAGGACTGCCTATGTTGCTGTGGGGTTGGTCATTCTTCCTGTGCTGTTGTCGGTGTTCTGGCTGCCGTTCCCCGTGTCCTGCCCTGCCCCTGGGCTGATCCCCCCCCGCTTCCCTTGTCACGAGTCCCCCCTTGCCCGTTGTGCTGTGTGTGTTGGCCATCCCACTGTGTTCCCCCTTCCCTTCCTTTCCCGTGCGGGTGTGTATGCGCCCGGGAGTGTGTTAGTGCTGTGTATTCTGCTGTGATCTCGTAGTCTCTGTGCCTGTTATGTGTGCCACCTCGGCGTCTCGTCTCCCTCCTTCCCCTCCATTCCTGTTTCCTTTATGTGGGTTTTTCCTTCTGGCCCTTCTGGCTTCGTTTGCCCTCTGTTGACAATGTCTGCCTCCCACCCCTCCCTAGTGCCTTCTGTGTGTTTTGACCACAGTCCAGAATCGGCGTCATGTCTGTTGCACTGCCGTGGGCCAATTCCCTGCCATGGTCCTGCTCCCATCCCGTCCCATCTGTTTGGGGCCTTCCTGGACCATGGGGGGTGGTTTGTCAGCTCGCCGCCACTGGTGGTTCACTGTGGTGAATCGAGGACCCATAACGTCTGAAAACACCCAGAGTCAGCATTAACATTGGCATTTTTATAAAGGAAGGAGAAAGACTTGGGAGTTGGTGGTACTTCTAGAAGGGATAGGCAGCACAGAGGATGTACAGATCATACGTCATTCTACAGCAGAGATCAAGGGTGCAATTCTCACCTGTCCAGTGGCAGTAATGTATGTAGAGTAGAGATGAAACAGATAGCAAAAACTAAAAATAAAATCCATGGTTAATATCTGGTACTGATTTGGTTTGCTTGGCCATTATCCAGTAACCATCCAGCAATCATGAAGGTTAACTTCCAAAACACAATCCCAGATAATACAATGTACTGATTAGAATTGTCAAACAGTAATTAAATGGCAATGTGGTAAGTGCTAATGCAGTAAATAGTAATACAATAGTAATCAGTCATCCAGTTAACTGTATAGTCAGAGAATACCATACTGTGAATAGTAGTGGATACTAGCTTTAGCTGTCGTGCAGAGCTCCATTTGATGAGATCAGGCAAATGTAATAGCAGTTTGTGAAAAGTTTCCCAACCTGGGGAATATCCTTTCAGCCTTGCTTTGCCTAAAGGAGAACAAATCTAGCATAGTAACGTTTCATGACAGGTCAGCGTTTGTTGCAAAATAAGTTTTTATGTGCATGGAGTCAGCTGGGGCAATCTGCATCTTACACCTGGTCAGAGCACATGTAAAATCCCCAGGGTTCCTGAATGTCAGTGGACTTTGTGCGTATGGGCATCTGGGAGCATGTCCACATGTATGCAAGCCCCCAAGCATGAACCAGAAGTAGCAAATTGGTCAGATGATGGTAACCACATTAAGAACTGTTTCAGCTCCATTCATCACTAAGACCACATTCACATCTTCACTTTGTAAGTGCTTTTTTCCTTCTTGCGTCGGTTTTAAGAGCATCTGAAAGTGCTATCTCGCATATGTCCTCCCTCTAGCAGGTAAATTAATTGTGTATGACACAGCCCAGAAATCCTTCCTTTACAAGGGCTCATGTTGTGAAATGTGGATGTTTGAGCCATTTGAAAGGTTCCTCTGGATTCGCATATTAAAAATGTGAAAGTTATACGCTGTAAAAAGGAACTGTTCTCTGAACACTGGGAAAACAGAATTCGGTCAGCCAGAGTCAGAGAGATAAGCATAGATGGGAAAGATTAAGTGAGTCAGCTCTATGGCTCAAGCATGACAGAGGAGGAGAGGAGAAGATGGCAGAGGGTGGAACGGTGCGATGCGGAAACACAATGTTTCATAGAGCTTTGGAGAGAGGAAAAAAATTAGCAACAGTTGGGAACAGCATACTGCCAAGTGTATGGCCAAAGTATTCCTGGGATGGAAAATAGGGAGGTGTGGAAGATGAGCCATTTGTCTGATGCTGGTGGGGGGCTGCAGTTGAAACCTCATAGGATAAAAGCGACCCTGGGCAGACGCCTCATGTGAAGTGGGTGATGGGAAAACATTGCAAAATAATGACCCTGCCAACTCCCGTATGCAGACTGCTCAGGTGAAGCTGTTCCCTGCTTTGATCATTTGACTAGAATATCTCTCTGCTAGATGATTGGGAACATGTTACAGCTGATCAGATGTATTAACACCTAAGGAGGCTGATTTGCCAGTCTCCCATGAGGAATAGCTTAGAGGCAGCAAAAGTTTTCTCTGTGAGGTGTTGCTGTGTGTGATGGGAGCCAGTGTAATGCTTACTATCCTCTGTACTCACTCAATCCACCTCTGTCCATGTACGTGCAAACATGGCCAGATATAAAAAGATTAATTGAAATACCTGCACATAGAAACTTTCAAATATATGTGTGGTTTCCATGGAGAAAGATATTAGGTTTTTAAAAGTTCTTTGTTTTCTGTTAACCCCATTCAAGCCTATTATACGGCCATGGTCGTGGACCTATAGTTAAGGCAGTAGCAAACTCTCATTGAACAGCACCTATGCTGTTCAATGGGAGTCAGTAGAGCAAAAATGTCCGGTTGGAAACCATTCTAGCTTTCCTCCAGCAACATTCGTGTTCTGTGATTACAAACAATGAAGGGGAGTCCTCCAGGGGTGGGATGCAGGCTGAAGATGGGGAGGTCCACATTCCTCACCTGCCTCTGCCTGCAAGTAGTGCTACATCAGCAGCACCAAGACACCAGTTGGACTGGGAGATAAAAGTGTTTGTTTACAAACAACTCCTCTCCCATGTGAGCAATCAGAAGGTTGTTGCCATGTAAAAATGGTTCTTTGAGATGGTTCCGAACATTCTCACAACTGGGTTGTGCATGCTCATCATATTCAAATCATTAGACCACATGATGGTCTCAAGCTCCTCTAGTATAAAAAGCACACTCCCCCTCAGAATGACAATTCCTTCCAACCCATTCTAGGAATATAAGAAAATTCCATGCAGGGCTGGAAGGGTGGGTGTTGTAGAATGTTAGGAGTCTTCTTGAAGAACCTTGGTTACAAGGCAGAAACCTTTTGTTCTTCTTCCAGTGGCTCCTCACAGGCTGTTTTTACATGGCTATGCCAGGATGTAGGTCCATAGATGTGCCGGTGCATGGGTGAGGTGTGCACACGGCTGCACACACATCCCCAATCACCATCCACTCATCCGCACACCATCTCCTTCTTTCTGGCCTTCCCCGGTCTCACCTTTCTCCCCTCATCTCTGTCCAAAACTCTGCTGCCAGTCACTTCGACCATGTGCGGCCCCTCCTCTCTTCGCTTCACTGGCTTCCCCTTCCTGAACGAATCCTGCACAAGCTCCAAGCCTTCACCTATAAAGCTCTTCACAACTTCACTCCCCCTTACCTCTCTGCACTTATCGCCCTCCATACTCCAGCCCGTGCACTTCACTTCTCCTCTGTCCCTTCTCTCACCCTTCCATGCCTTCCCTGCTCCCCTAAGTGCCTT
>QEPC01013578.1:1118026-1136073 GCA_003113815.1 Sphenodon punctatus
AGCTTAATTTCAGTTAAGTCATAATTTTTTTAAATTAATGAATAAGAAAAGAAAAATGTATAGATTGGTCTGATATTTAATAAAGTTGCCTTAACATACAATTTACTGTCATGTTAACGTTTGAGTCTAATTTGTAATGCCGCCTTAACAAGCTTCTTAAACCAAAGGTTTTTTGTCTAGGTAATCAAATCCATTAGCCATTCTTTATTGACATGTGTATTATGAATCTACCTATATTAATGGACTTGACCAAATGAACTTGAAATAAAAGATTGATATTATTTCTGTGTTGATCCAGAACCCAGTAATTGTTTATTAAAATGTTATTGCCTTGTTTGTGTTTCTCCTAATTCTAGTACTATTTGAGAGAACTATAAATCATCTATGGAGAATAGATTGAGGTTTCTTAGCTCTTGCATGTTTTCCTGTGTGGGGTGTGGGAAGAGTCTCTGTCCTAGCATGCTTGAAAGGGGAGTGGAGGAGGGTGGAACATGAAATATTTGATTTCTGTATGACACAATATATATTGCACATTGTTACTAAAGTTTGCTATCTATTCTTTCAGAAATACCACGGTGTTCAAAGAACTAGCTAAAGCTATGGCTCTGGAGGGGTACAAACGCAGTGTTGAGCAGCTGAGGTCAAATCCAAATGGCTCCGGGGAGAATACAAAAGAATTTAAAAAAAATAAGAAGTCAGGTAACCAGCATATAATGTAGGAATATGAGTAATTGCTCAATGAGTTTCTGTACATTCAATGGGGTGTTGTCTGCCCAAAGGTCTGCAGTTCCAGAGTTAAATGGCGTGCGGACACTGCAGCTGATAATGATGACTCTGATTATGACACCTATTGCATTAATAGTATCTGCTACTACAGAAGGTGGTTCAACAGGAGAGGAAATGGTTTCACTCACCATGGAGCCTCATGGAGTTGAATGTGCTGAATGTCATAGCACTTTATATGGGATGGGGTTTTCCTCAGTTCAGGAGCTGAGACAGACCCAAGCCCAAAGGGCTAGACAGACAAAGAACCCAACCCAGGACCAACAGGACCAGTCATGTTCCACTGAGATTGAGTCAAGCTGAAGGCCTCTAGCTGCTACTGCCTGGAGACGGCCAATTGCCATTCACAGCACCTGCTTCACTGTGGAACTGATAGAGTTGCATTTTGGAGTGATCACAGAAGCAGCCTGGGTTTCCGATCCCAGAACAATGGTTGAAATATGTCTGTAATGGGCAGCTCAGGAGGGACTGTGAAATACCAATGCTTTTTCTCATAGGCATGGTAACAGTGTCGTGGAAAAGTGTTCAGATGTTGCTGTGGTCAAGTTGGACAAGATTACACAGTGGAAAAACCCAGAGGCCCTCATCTTTATTTGGATTTCATTTTTCCAGGAGTTATACAAACACAGCACCCTGATTCAAAGCACTTCCAAACAATGATGCTCTATTTAATATGCATGCACCCATTATTTAAAATTGTAAACAAATTAAAAAATTAACTGTCCTCATCTGCTCTACTGGGCAGCCATGATTAATTGGCCAATTATTTGGGTGATAACTGTAAACCTTTATTTATGCATGCAGCTTGATTTTAATAAGCAAGAGAGGACAAGCATGGCTGGAAGGAAGATGGAAATTTTCGTGAAGCAGGAATGCTCGTCCTCACTCCATCTTCTCTCTAGATTTCAAGATGAATAAATACCTTTGGGGATAGTAGGGAATATGCAGCAGTCAGTGCACAGAGGACTTGGCTTTGAATATTGTAATATGTTGCTGATATCAGGGCAAAATAGATTATGTAGCTTCATGGCACAAGGCTTGGTCACACTGTAAATGAACTGATGTATCATTAGCCCAGATACACCAGTCTGAAATACTCAATTGAGGCCCAGATTGACTGTGGCAGAAGAATTCTTTACGCACACAATCATTTTGCGAATGGGTTTTACTCACTGGGGTCAAGACCATGCCCTGTGGATCCCATGTGCACCCTCCCCATGCGCAAAGATGCACACGGTTTCCACATGGCACTAGGGATGTGCAAACACAGTTCGGATATTCAAAGTTTGGACTGAACTCCGTCTGTTCAGAGGTCCGAACCGAACATCCGAACTGAACTCAAAAATGGCCAAACAGTTCAGTCATGTTTGGGTGAGTTTGGATGAGTTCAGGGGTGGGAAAAACGTGACTTTGGGTGGGAAAAACATGACTGGAAGGGGGGAGGCAGCGGAAGAGCAAACTTCCTGGCACTAGGGGTGGAGACCAGGGGTTGTTTCAGGGCCAAATGATACTGATACCGGGAAAAAATCTTCGAATTCAGTATCGGTATTGATAGCGCTATTTTCGGATGTTCGGCCAAGTTCGGCCAAACTGAACTCTGTCGAACTGAACAACTGAACCCAAGCTCGGGTTTCAAACTGAACAACCAAACATCCGAACCGCATTCTATTCGCACATTCGTACATGGCACAATGTTCTGGCAATGTGGGTGCGTGCACAACTGCCTGCAAGATCGCAGGACATGGGATCGGCTTCACCAATTCCCATTGCTTATTGGGAGACTCAGCCTCTCAGTTGGATTTACTCATCTCTAAAGCCTCCCCCTGCATTTCACCCACAGCATGCTTACCTGTGTATTGTGTGAGAGCTGAAATGAATATTGGGGGAGGGATGGGAGATGAACAAACCCACCAAATTAACCGTAAAATTATCCTTTGGGTTCCCCGCCGACCATCTGCGGAGAAGGACATGGAGGGACAGTGAGTGCAGGGGCTGGGTCCCCCCACCCATTGAACTGGGACTGTGTTTCCACCATCCCCTTCCCCTGCCTGTACCAGGAAGTAGTCCAGGGGGCAGGCATAAAAGAGAAGCACCTGTGAGGGGTTCCTTGCTGGAGGCACCTACCATCCACTGCTGATGCTCCTGCTGCCACTGAGCCCTGCCACCACTTTTGCTCCTTTGGGTTCCCCGACAACCATCTTCAGGGAAGGACATGGAGGGACAGTGAGTGCAGGGGCTGGGGGGGGAACCCATTGAACTGGGACTGTATTTCAACCATCCCCTTCCCCTGCCTGCACCAGGAAGTAGCCCGGGGGGGCAGGCATAAAAGATAAGCACCTGCAGCTTTGCCGGAGGCCGTACGCCGGCGTCCGCGAGCCGAAGGTCCACGGCCAAAGCGGTGCGGCCCTTTGGGGCCCTTCGGGGACTGTAGGGGATGTAGGGGCTAGGGTATTGTAAGGTTGTTTTTTGTATTGGGGATGTGTTTGGGGGAGGTAAGGGGGGGATGACGCCAGCCCCTGGTGGCAGCAGGGGAGGGTGTAGGAGTAGGGGTGTGATGTTGTTTAATAATTTTTGATGCAGCTTTATTATGATTGTTATTTTCTGTGATTTTTGTATTATGATTATATTGTTGTTGTTGGTTGTGGATGATGGCCCCTCCCCTCCTGGTGAGAGCAGGAAGATGGGGGGGGGTTGATGGGCTCCTTCCCTGGTGGCAGCAGGGAGGGAGCATCTGGATGGGATATCGTGGGTAGAGATAAGGTAGTTATTGTTGTATTGTGTTATGGGGGGAGGTTATGTTATATGCTTTGTGATGATAGGTTTTGTGTTAAGAAATGCTTTGTTTTTGAATATGTTTTCAATAAGTTGTAATGGATATTGTTGGCCAGTGTGTTTGGCATTGATTTTGTATTGCCGTTTTGTATTTCTTCCTTTTCTGTAAGCCGCCTTGAGTCGCCGTAGGTGAAAGAGTGCGGGGTACAAATGAAAGGTTGATTGATTTATTGAAAATGGTGACATGAAAAATAACCGCTACTCATAGAGATGGGAATTCTAATTTTGTATTATTACTAAAGTGCCCAAATTTAGTATTTATTTTATTTTATTTTCATTTACATTTATATGCCACCCTTCCCTGACACTCTACTCCGCAGCCAGGCCTCAGCTGTCTGGCTCAGGTCTCTCCTTCCAGCCACCTCGCTCACCTCACAGCTCGACTTTTAAAGGGCTGGCACTTTAAAAAGGCACTGTGACTGGCATGGAGCCTTGTAGGGCCCCTGGCCCTTTAAGAAACAGCTTGTTGTGCTGGGTACCAGACTTTTAAAAGTTGAGCTGCAGCCGCAAGGAGAATGAGGCAGCTGGGACAAGAGACCTGAGCCTGGGGGTCAGGGTCAGGCTACAGAGAGAAGCCCTGAGCGGAGCTGGGCTACTGCTAAATGAGAGCAGCAGCCCAGCTGTGGAATTGATAGTGCTGGCTAAAAGTGTTGCAGCAGAGGCTGAAGGGGACAAGAAGCTATACAGAGGGGGCCGGGATGCATCCCTCCCTGTTTGAAGGACAGTTTTCCTGGCCCCATGGTCATGCCTGCTGACACATTTACAGTCCCCTTGTACCTTCCTGGGAGATCTCTCCAGCTTCCAGCATGGACTTCACTCTCTCAAATCACCAGACCCCCGCAAGCCACCTCTAAACCACCCCACCCACTAAAAGCCCCCAGACCTTGGTATTTGCCCCCCAAACTCAGTCCCACATACATCGCCCACCAAATAAGTACCCGACCCTAACCATTCCCCCCTCAGTCAATTGCCAACCCAAACCTCCCCCTCCAAACATCTGCCCCCACACCTCCCAATACACTTTAGTACCTTCCCAGTAGTTTTAGTGCCATCCCACTAGTGTTAGAAACCCTGTGGATATTTTTCCATTGCCTTATTTGGGAAAATGTTTGCATTGACTTTACTGGAAAAAAACTCCCATAGACGTTAATGGAAAACGAAAACAAAATGAAAATGAAACCGAACAAATACTATTTGTAAAACAACAACAACAAAAACAACAAAACAAATAAATACTAAAGTTCATAACTACTCATTTCCTTTCTATCAAATATCAATTTGGGTTATTTTGAGTTGGGTTATTTTTAGTGCGGAAACTCGGTCCTCGCTTTTCCTTGGGAAACACCGAAGACCAGTGCATTTTGCTTAAATTTTCCAAGTTATAAAGTTCCAAGGAAGGCCCATGCCCCCCTTCCCATGCCTCACTGGCCAGGGAAGGAATAGACCAGTAGGGGCCAGGAAAAGGGGGGGCAGGCCTAGTGGGTGGTCTAGGAGCCGGGGGGGATGTCAGGGATGAGGTGTTTAAGGAGGGGCATGTGCCTAGAAGGGGGGTCAGTGTGGGTTACCTTCTAGAGGAGTCCCACGTGATGCATGGCCTCTTCCCAGCTTGTAAGTCTGAAAGTAAAAAAATAACAAGTGAGCATGTTCAGAAAGGGCCATTCAGACCCTTTCTGTGTCGCACGTGTGCCTCAGTTTCCTCAAAGGGAAAATGCACTTAGTGGTCCAGGCATGACATGATCTGGTCTGGATATAGGGCGCTCTTTTCCAATATGTGCAAACTCAGTTTACACTTTGCTAATAAGCCAGCCAGCTCAGCAGTGTATTGTAAAGACAATTTATTTATAAATGAAGCTATGAGACTTAAGAATATTATAAATATAAAGCAATAGTTTACTTAAGTTCAAATAAAGACATAGTACAAGAGAAACAGTGTCACCTAAAATACATGACTTTAAAAGGACATTTCTGTTCAAGGAACAGCTCTATTAAGTTCAATGATCTTAAAATCAATAAGATATAACATATGCTCTAAGTATTATTGCTTATGGTTGTTGGCTCAATGCATCTAATAATCACCCACTGTAGCGCGCGCGTGTGTGTGTGTGTGTGTGTGTGTGTCTCTAAGGGGAATTAGCTGTCCGCCTCGTGCTAAGGCAGAACCCCCTCCTTCCAGGCAGTGGGTACCCTCCTAGGACACAATCTGCACAGTCCAGAGGGTCTTTCCTTATAGTCCTTTATTAGGACTCACACATCCGCTGTACCTGGGCTGCCGGCTCATCTGCCTACACCCTGCAGGCCCATGTTTGCCTCTCCAGTCACCAGGAAACATCACAACTACAACAACCCCCCCAAATCCCTTCAGCCAGGCCCTCAGGCCCGAGGCTCTGGCCAAGACTTCCCCAGGACAAGAGGCTCCCTCCTGGGCACAGCCTCCTTGCTCTACCTGGGTCCCACTGGTCCTCTAGTCCTGCAGCACCTTGGACAGTGTAGACCAGCAAGGCTTGTCTCAGGGAGATGTGAGTCCTTTGCCTCCCTGGTAGAGACCGACTTCCCTTCACTCAGCCCTCCTCTTATATAGGCAGAGTGGGCATGGCCAGGCTTCTACTCTTTACGGCCTTAAAGGGCCATTACCCTGCCCACTCTGTCCTAGGGGTTTCTGAGTCTGTTACCCCACAGGCTCTTCCCCAGTTAGGGGTTTGGCCCTGCCACACCCCCTTGGTGGGTACAGGCCTCCACCTGACCCCCGCAAACCCCCTTCTTAAAGGGGCAGCAGCCCCCCTGGACTGCTCTCTGCTACACCCAGTCTTTTGTTGTCTGATCTGCCATATGAAAGAAGTGAGAGAGCGCTACGAAATAGAGCTTTCAAAAAATCCATCTCTCCTCTCCCTTCTTATGGAGGGAAATCCTTGGAAGTCAGCTAAAAATGTCAGGTCAAAACTGCTGACAGCGAGGTTTCTCAAAGTGAGTTGTAAATAAGATCAGCTTTAACAATGGCCAAGATGTCAGATAAACGAGACCCTTTTGCCTTGTGTAGAAAGGCACGTATTCTTGAGACTTATCAACAGTAATGTTGATTTCTTTAAGAGACAGACTGGCTGATTACATCTCCTATTCCAGTATCTGGTCAAGCGTTCAGTAGAAAGGTCACTATAGGACAGCTCTTTAGGAATTCACCATACAGAGAGGCCAATTCTGATTTCCAATATATTGAAACACAGATGGTCAAAAAACATATGCCTATATACAGAACACATGACATCTGAGCATGCTCCGTTGTCTTTTTTGTTTTTGTTTTACTTTCAACTTACAAGCTGAGAAGAGGCCACACATTGAATGGGTCACCTCCAGAAGATAAGAAACCCACCCTCAACCCCCTGTTACGCCCCCCACGCCCCCTTAAGCACCCCATCCCTGCCTCCCCCTAGCCATCTCCCTGGCCTCGGAAACTCACCTGAGTATTCTCTGAGGGTCCAAGATGTGGCCTGAACACTCGGGACCACTATTCGGACCCTCGGAGAATACTAAAAAAAAAAAAAAAAAAATCTTATTCAGAACAACACTCGTTATTTTTTTCTCTTTTTCTGGCTTTTCATTTTGATTATTTTCATTTTTCAGTCATTTCAATATTTTGGTTATTTATGTCCTTTTGGTAATATTAGCACTATTGAGTATGTGTGATTCCTGAAAACAATGTAGCCAAAATACCATAATGACCAACAAAACAAAACCCCAAATCAATGAAAATGTAATTTGGAAAGCAAAGCTATGAATACCCACAGAAGTTGACATTCTGGGACCAGAAGTCTGGAAGTCAACATTCTGGGACCAGAAATCACCATTCCTAGACATTGGGTACCACTAATTAGTACCTGAACATTGTGGGTTGATTGACATACTGGAAATTCAATGCGTATGAACATTTTTGCAGGTACTTTTTTCAGCTCTACTGTGGACTGTCTTTGGTCCACAGTTTGTGGCTCCCCTATCCCTGTATAACATCTTATTTATAGCCGAAATGAATGGGTGTGTGTGGAGGATGATCTGTGGTTAATATCTGATATTCTGGATAGTTTGGAGATTATCTGGTAACAATCAAAGCAAGAATAACTGGTTACCATTTACCGAAGTACCATTTCCTGCATTCTGCATTACTCTTATTGCAGTACTGTACAACTGGATCAATTTGGACAGAGGGGGTGGGGGAGGAGTTTTAAAAAATAAGTTAAATGGGAATTATACTGTAGCAGGGAGCAGTCCTGTGGGACTGCTGCCCCTTTAAGAAGTGGGCTGATGGGGTCTGCCAGAGGGCTGAGCATGCCCAAGTGGGTGTCAGAGTCAACCCCATAGCTGAGGATCAGCCTGTGAGGCAAACAGACTGAGAAACCCTGGGACAGAGTGGGCGGGTTACTGGCCCTTTATGGCTGTGGAGAGGAAACCTGGTCACGCCCACTCTGCCTGTATATGGGGAGAGACAAGGTAGAGAGGAGGGAGTCTCTGCTAGGAAGCTGGAGGAGCAACATGTCCCCGATGAAGCCTTCCTGTTCTATGCTCTCCAAGGTACTGAAGGTTGAAGAACCAGAGGGACCCAGGCAAGTGGGAGAGGCTTTGCCCAAGAGGAATCCTCTTGCCTGGGGAAGGCTTGGCCAGAGCCTGGGACTTAGAGGCCTGCCTAGATGGACTTCGGGGTTTGATGGTCTGTGTTGCTCCTGGGCCTGCAGTGTGGAGGCGACTGAGCCGGCAGCCTCAGGTACATTGGACACAGAGTCTAATAAAGGTCTGTGCACTAAAACCCTCTGGACTGTGTGTTGCGTCCTAGAAGAGGGTACCCCCCCCTCCATCTCAGGGGGGTTTTCAGACGAGGCTTGGGCTGAAAAGGCATAGGAGAGGGGTGAGCTAATTTCCCAGAGTGAGGCCCCATGTGGCCCTGGGAGACCCCCTGCTACATATACCATTTGGCAAAAGGAAGCAGATATTAAAGCTCTAATAATACATGATGTAATATCCATAGTGAACCAGCATCCAAGCAGGGGGCGTGGACTAGATGAATCTCAAGGTTTCTTCTAACTCTAAGACCACTTTTAGACAAGACTCTTAAAAGCACCTCCAAAATATACGCAGGGAGAGGTACCTGCGCGGGGGCGGGGGGTGTTAGACAGTCCCCTGCACTACCGGAAGTAACATTGCTCCCATTCTAAGCAGCAGCTGCCGAGAACAAGCGTAGGTTTGAATATGCGGCTTTGTAAGACTCTCTGAAGGGGTTTTTACAAAGCCACATATTCAAACCTGCGCTTGTTCTTCGCAGCCACTGCTTAGAATGGGAGCAATGTCACTTCCGGTAGCATGGGGGAACGTCCCCCACGCGCAGGTTTCTTTATGGGCATCATTATAACACCTCAAAATGTAGGAAATTCTGACCTTCAATTACCTATCAGTATAAATTGTTGACATTCAGTGTTCGTGTGATCCATAGTTCTGTTTAAGAAGGGATCATAGGGGATTATAAACCTGTATGCTTTCTCCATCCACATGTAAAACTGAGCTCCCTATGACTTGGTTTGGAACTAAGAGCCAGTAGCAAGCAGAAAGGATGTGTATTATTTGATCTATCAAATGATCAGTAGAGGGCACTGATCTAACACAAAATGGAAGAAATTCTCGATTTCATTTTACCTAAGAATGCTGTCTATAAACATCCTAGATTAATCTGTTAATATCATCATATGCTTTCCCCCTCTTTCTGTCTATGTTAATTGCCTGCGCAGTTACAGCCTTTCCAGCAGATTATAATGGCATTCAGCAACATTACTACAGCTAGGGTTACTGGCAAATTAATTATATACCCTACTCAAAATTCAGGAGTTTGTAACATTGTGATTGCATTTTTATTTTTATTTTTAAAAATGGAACTTAATATGAACTCGATTCAATTTGCAATCGTTTTCGTACTTAAAGTGCAATGAACCATAACGGCTTATTTTTCACTAGATTCATCTTTTTTTTAGTGTCACTGTGTTTAGCTTTCACACCATTTTTTAGAGCATTTACTCTCTTCATCCAGCTTTTTTCCCTCCCTTGCATGTGTTTGGTGCTTTCTTTTAATTAAGTCTTCAAAGATGTGCTTAGACGTAAAACGTTTCTCATCCAGGTATTTGAATAGACCCCTTCACTGAACACTAACAAATAGATTTGATTCTCTGTGAAGTAAGGAGGGATTATATTTATAAGGGGAACTAAGGCATGTGGTAGTCCTAAGACCAGTTTTCAAAAGAGCTTGGGTTCCATTTAGAGTCAAATAAAAGATTTAGAGTTTAAAACTGCTGCTCACCCAGCAGCTTTTATTGTGCCCCCTCTAAGCAGATTTTCATAAGAGTTCAGCTTTGCTGAGTACTAGAAGCTGAGCTCTTTTGAAGATCTGTCCCTTAGGAACTTCAATAAAGTAGTTTTGAGTGTGACTGCTGTGCTGGTCTCAAACATGAAAGAAACAAGCAACAACGACATATCTTTTATTCGACCAACTTGCCCAGATTCATCATATGCATGAAGCTTGTGTATGACTTGAGCTCAAGTCTTCTGAATCTCAGGACAAAGCTCATTCCACAAGACTGCCCCGCCTACCCAAGCAACGTAAGTTAACCTAACTGAGAAAAAGTTCCCTTTGGGTCTCATCAGAGCCTGCTCCTGATCCATATTAAGGACCTTTGGCTTCTTCAGAAACCAAAAACTGAACAGACCCAGAGCTGAAAAGGATACCCATCAAAATGACCCCATCAAATCCAAAAGTGGATATCCTTGAACCATCAAAAATGGAATTACCAACACAGTAGCTGACACATACCCACTTCAGCAATAAAAAATGTGTACTGGTGGTGATAAAGCTCTGGATAGTAGGAGTGGGGATAGAGAGGGGCTCCTGACTAAACCTGAAACAGGTACTAGATTTATTACCCATGGGTAATGCACATAATTTTTAGTACCATATTTGGGTACCCATCAGATGTCCCGAGTCCTGCTTGGATATAGATACCGATTACGGATTGATAAATAAGGTTTGGAAAACAGCAAAAAACAGAGCAGAAACTAAAAAACCAAAAAACCAAAAAAGGTAGTGGAAGTCGGTATTCAGGGACCAGAAGCAGGAAACCTGGGACATCAGGTAACCCATCAGACACTTAATTAAGTATTAATTAATACCTGATGTTGGCAGGTTGAGTTTGATACCAGAAATTTGTCTGGCTTACCTATTTTGGAGGGTACTCATTTTACCTTAACTCCTGGCTTTGGTGGGGGGAGAACCTGGGCTCCAGAGGTGGTGGAAGGGGCCACAAGCCAGGAATCGCAGTTCCCCAGAAGCCCCTTGGTCTACTTCTGTTCAGCATATTCTTCAGGCTGGGTGGATACTTACACCCCAGTCCTGAGGCAGCTGTGTTCTAGCCTGAATATCCACTGCCATGGCTCAGCACTGCTGAGGGTACCATTTTACCTCTGGGTTTGTTGCTTTCAGATTTGTCATGTGTACCAGATTCCTTTACAAATCTGCAATTCAGTCAAAACAAAGGGAATAACAGAAAGCCAGTGTGGTGTAGTTGATAAGGTGATGGATTTGGGAAGCCAGGATTTGGACTTGGGAAGGCAGGATTTGAATCTTGCCCTAACCATGAATTGGAGACCTAGCTGGACGATGGGTCGGAGCCTATTTTGGCTGACCTCATGCCAGCCGGGCACTCTGTGCAGCATCAGCCTCAGACGGAGGAATGGCGTGGGGGGGGGGGGTATAGCCATTATTTTTAAGGATTCATGGTCTGTCAGGAGGTATCTGGTGCAGGCCAGATTGGGGGTAGAGGGCCTCCATCTTATTTATTTATTTTATTTATTTATTATAAACATTTCTGAGTCGCCCCCTATGCCTATGACATCTCGGGACGATGTACAATATAAAACATTCAGTAAAAACATTTTTAAAACAATATAATAAATTTAAACCTACAACAGGATTGGGGAAACAGAAATTTATAAAAACAACCCCAAAAGGTAGGGGAGAGCCAAAACCCTACCCTAACCCACCCTCACCCTCCCCAAAGGCCTGGGTGAACAGCCAGGTTTTACAAGCCTGCCGGAATGTCAAAAGGCTTGGGGCCAGGCGAGCTTCCTCCAGGAGGGAATTCCAAAGTTGTGGCCCGGCCACCGAGAACGACTTCTCCATTGTAGCCCCCCGCTTAACACGGGGGACCTCCAAGAAGGCACCCCCAGAAGACTGAAGGAGTCGCTCTGGGGCGCGAAGGGCGAGGCGGTCCCTGAGGTACGAGGGGCCCAGACCGTGAAGGGCCTTATAGATTAACACCAATACCTTGAACCTGGCTCAGCACGCTATTGGAAACCAGTGCAGAGTCCGGAGCACAGGTGTTATATGCTCCCAATGACCCGTCCCTGTCAGGAGCTGGGCCACCGCATTCTACACTAGCTGGAGCCTCCGGACCAGGAACAAGGGCAGCAGCCCCATGTAGAGCACATTGCACTAGTCCAGCCTCGAGGTAATGAAGGCATGGATGAACTTGTGTTTGATTTGGTGCGGGACAGATTGAGGGTGTTGCTAGTATACCGTGAACCTACCTGTATGGCAGCATCCCTATTTGCCCTGATGGAGCTGGTGTTAGATGTGGTGGTGCACTCCCCGAAGACACTAGTCTTGGGGGGGACTTCAACGTACATGCTTATGCCAGTCTCGGTGGTGCAGAGCATGAGTTCATGGCCTCCTTGGCAACCATGGGCCTGTCCCAAATTGTAAACGGCCCAACGCATGTTGGGGGGAATACCTTGAATCTGATTTTTTGCACTGGCCTTGAGGCGGGGAATTCATTGAAGGAGGAGGTGTCAGTAGAACTATGGACAGATCATTACCTCTTGTGAGCACGTCTCTTGGTACATGTCTGTCCCCAGGGGGGTGTAGAACCACTTTGGATGGTTTGCCCCTGGAGACTAATGGAACCTGAGTGATTCCGGAAACCTCTTGGTGAGTTACTTCTGATCTTGACGACCACCTGCTCGATGACCTTGTGGCTTTATGGAATACCTGGCTGTTGGAGGCCATTGACCGGATGGCTCGGAGGAATCTGCTCCCTCGGTGGCAGCTCTTCAGGCCTGAAGGCCTCTTCAGCTCAGCATGAGAACATTACACTGGTGCTCTGGGCTCTGAGCTGGCTGCCTATAGTCTTCCGGGTCCAATTCAAGGTATTGGTTTTGACCTATAAATCCCTATATGGCCTTGGCCTGACTTACCTGTGTGATTGCCTCGCTCTCCATGCTCTGGAGCAGCCTCTGAGGTCCACTGGAGGCGCCCTTCTCAAGGTACCCCATGTGGCCAGGGAAGGCACTATGAAGAGGGCATTCTCAGTGACCACACCAAGGCTGTGGAACTCCCTCCAAGTGGTTGGCCCCAGATTTTCCCGCCTTCCATCGTATGTATAAACCTGGCTGTTTTGCCTGGCTTTCAGCGAGGGATATGGGGTGTAGGGTGAGATGGGGGGGATAGGGGGGTGGCTTGGATTGTGCCTTCTTTTTTATTGTATTTTATTGTTTTTATGTGTTTTGGTATTGTAAGCGGACCCAGGCTGCTTGGAGCAGGAGGTGTGGGGGTATTAAATGATTTTATGAATAAATAAAAATAAATAAAACTCACTGGGTGGCCTTGAGCAAGTCACAACCTCTCAGCCTCAGTTCCCCATCTGTAAAATGGGAATGTGTGTGTGTCTGTTTTTCCCTATGTTCACCTCACCCTTGTTCATCTTATATTGTAAGCCCACAACATCAGTGACTGTAAAGCACTATGTACCCCTAGTAGCACTATAAAATGGTAAGTAGTAGTAGTGGTAGACCAACAATTCTGGTTGGGGGCTCTGGGTGTTCTTAAGAGGGGTTGGATATTTGTCTGGTGAGTGGCTCTGACATGTGGAACAACAAACTCAAAGATAAAATGGCATCCCCAGCAATGCGGTAAGCAGTAAATGAACAGTATGTAGTACATGATAAATAGTAAGTGGAAATTCGATAAATCAGGATGGCAATTCTCAGTATTGTGAGAATCGAGAAATTACATCAGCACCGGGAAATGATCGGGAAATTGTTCCTGGATCCTCATAAGGCAAAATTTCTCAAAGGTTAAAAATTTTTGTGCTCATTTAACCCTAAAATTCACTACTCGTTTCGGCTCTAGGCATGATGACTTTTAGCCATAATGAAAGGGGTGAGAAAGCAAAGCTGCTATATACTTGTTTTCCTGATGTGTGTTTTAGGCAATCAGTACAAGTGGTTGCCTAAAATAATTGGTGCAGGAGAGAAATCAGAGTCTCAAATAAAACACTGTCTTTTTTAGAAAAGAGTTATTATCAAACTTGGTTTGCTTGCAGCATGGTGTTACATTGTAATACAAAATTATAATGTTGTCAGCTACCATGGGTCTAGAACCCAGGCCTCTCAAGAAACAGAGAAGTGCCCTGTTGCCTGCACCACTGCAATCAATTGCTAGGCTAAGGAAGTATTGCCAATATGCCTTAACACAGGTCAAAATCTCCTAAGTCTGTGATGATCAGGTAACTCAGGGTCTACTGCAAATTGGACCTCCTAAAGCCAGTACATACGTCTCCTTCCTGCAACCCCCATTTTTCTGGTGGCTTTTGCAGGAATACCTCTTGAGGGAAACTTCTCCCCAACCTTCCTGACAGCCCACCCTCCATCTCTTCAACTGCCCTCAGCCTGATGCCTATTTTCCAAATTCTCCTGTCCCCTAGCCTGCATACATGTCATTGCCCTAACCTTTTGTGCCCTGTCCTTCCCCTAACTCTGACAGATTGACTTCCTGGTTTCAAATCCTTTGCCAGAACTCTGATCTCAAGTCCTATCTGTGAGTATGACAAATATTCACTTATGACCAACAGTATGGAAATTAAGAGAATTATTATTATTATTATTATTATTATTATTATTATGTATTAGCAAGCATTTATATAGCACAGGCAATGTACCTCGTGCTTTACAAATTAATTGAATAGACACAGTCCCTGCCCCAAGGGTTTACAATCTGAGAGACTGGGGCGGGGGGACGAAGGAAGGGGAACAGGCGGAGAGACAACGAGTGTAACATTCATGAAGATGCAAGGTCCCAGGTGCACGCGCTTGGCTTGGTTACATCAAGAATGATGGCTGGTTGGTCCATGTGGTGAAGATATGAGTACACAGACCTCAGGTAACAGATTGTACTGGATGGAGGGTATCAGCAGGAGTTAGATGAGAGGAACGAGGAGTCGGGGAGATCAGAGAAGAAGAGGTGAGTCTTGAGGAGGGATTTGAAGGTAAGAAGGCAGGGGGATAGGCGGATGTGGGCAGGGAGGGAGTTCCAGGCATAGGGGGCAGCTAGGGAGAAGGGCCAAAGGTGGTTAGGGATCAGGGGAGGTGAGGGAGGAAGAGAGAGCAGATTGTTTGGTAACAAGCCTTTTCCCTGAGAATGCTTACCTCCCCCCCGGGTGAAACATCACTCCATAAGGAATACAGATTCTGGGGTGCCCAAGCGACAAGGGCCAGAGATTAATTTGAGAGCCAAATGAACCCTTGAAACGCAGGTAAAGCACAAAAACCTGAAAAGAGCAGGAATTAGATAAGGGAAGAGCCTCCTCCAGTAATCACAGGGGCACAGGAAAGAGAGGCCGCTCCCCGGTTTTGAACAAAAACCCTAGCTTGGAACTCCAGATTGGCAAAATAATCCCATGCCCACCTGGCTAGAGCCAGTCTTCCCTGTTCCTCTATAGGAAAACCCCTTATTCCCTGAAAGATTTGTTTTCCCCATAACATCCTGGCAGGATTTTGTTAGCAGGAGACCCCCCCTTCCACGTATGACTAATTTCTCCACGAGATTAATGTCTCTAAAAATCTCAGAACTATAACCTCAGCTCCAGGATTACCAGTCCCAAGACCGCCCACACAGCCCTAAGACAATACTTTTCTAAAGACCCCAAAACTGACACCTCAGTTCAAGATCCACAACCCCAAGACTGTCCTTACAGTCCCAAGATTTAAACTTCTCAAAATGCCCCAAACCTGACACTACAGGTTCAAGGCTTCCAAATCTCACAGCTGCCAATGCAAACCCCAAGACCAAGCTCTCTAAATGCCTCAAACCTGACACTACATGCTCAAGACCAACAATTTCACAGACCCCTGGACTGCTTCTAGCAATCCCAAGTCTTAAATGCCCAAAATTGTCTCTACAAGTTCAGGACCAAAAATTCCATAGATCCCTGGACTGCCTCTAGCACTCCCAAGATCCAAATCTCTAAAAATCCCTGGACCGCTTTATACAGTCCCAAGACCAAAATTCTCTACAAATCCCTGGACTGCTTCATACAATCCCAGGACCAAAATTCTCTAATCACAGGGCTAACTCAATAGTCACCCAGTTCTTATTTGTCTGAACTCACAAGCAAAAACCCTTGGTTAATAGAAAGGTCCCATTGGATGTGGTGCTCTTTTCTGGAGCCCTCTGTCTAGTACCCGGCTCCGTTGGGCTTACCATTTTTACAGGCAAGTTCAAACAGACAACACAACAACCCAAAATCCCACAATCCAACAACCCCTTCTTGCAAACTCTTTAAGTTTTAAATCCATGGTCCAGAGAAGAAAAGAGAGAAAAGGAAGGATAGACAAAAGCACAGAAGTAGGAAAAAGATAGAATTTTGGGGGTTTTGGCTGGCTGTAGCTACGCTCACCTCCGTGCGTTCCCACTCGTGTCCTTAGTGGGTTCCCAAGTGATTGCCGTCCGTTCTCCACCAATCTGTTAACGGGAGACCTCAGTCCATGCGTGATTATTGGAGGGGGGGTCGGTACCCCAATATCCACTCATTTCTTTAATTTAGGGGAATTAGCCAAATTAGTCAAATTAGAGGTCCCCACGTGTCCCAGGGATCAATCTGAGGAACAACACGCACTACAGTCAGTTTATGTTACCCTCCCCAAATTGTATGGAGAGAGACAGAGAAAGGTTCAATAAAACTGAAACAGGTTTATAGTTGTATAAAAACAGAAGTACAAAGGCAAAAATAAGGTACACGTACACACGCACAAGCTAATGCTGAAACACAGCCCTGGTCTGGCTGGCAGGATACAAAAACATAAGCGGCTGCGGGGAAAATGAAAGTGAAATGGGGGGAGGGGGTCCGGTGAAGGCACAGCAAGGGAGAGAGAGAGTCTGGACCTGTAGTTTACCTCTCCTAGCTGATTGCACAAGGGATCAGCAGCCCGGGATCCAGCGCAGTTCATGGGGGGGGGGTGGAAGAAAAAGAGAGGGGCAGACTGAAGTCTGCGAGACCCCTTAGCACAGACATGTGCAGGGCGAACTGCACGTATCTGCGTTCCAAGATTTCTCAGAGGTGGAGGGGAAAATCAGGAGCAGTTTAGGGTACTGGACAAAGGATTTGAGAGACTAAGTTGTGCCGTATGGGATGTACAATGGGCTGATGAGGGGAAGAACCAAAACTTCTACTTCCATCACAAAAAGGGCTATTGGAGATGCATAAGATACTTTTGACACAGGGGGAAAGAGTAAACAACAGTGGCTGGAAGGTAGTTAAGGTGAGACGAGGGCTTAACGATTGACTCCCTGGGACACAAAAGGCGTGAGAGAGAACACCTGGGATTCCTTGGGGGGGGGTTGCTGCTCCACGTTCCAGTCATCAGTGCTCTACTGAATAGGAAGAATGCCTCTTAATGGCCCCATACTTTACTTTAGGCGTTTTCCTTTTTCCTCTCTTCCCCCAGGTTAAGGCTTGTATTTCACATGAGCGACCTACTTCCTGCTGGGTTCCATGGTGGCTGGGCCTAATCCTTTTTTACAAGCCCCTCTTTGCTATGGGGGCTATCCTTTAAAGCTCCACTTTTCCACGTTTGCTGGCCCTTGGTCACCAGTGAGGCCCGTTCCTCTAAGCCCATCTGGTCCAAGTTTACTGGCCCTTGATTATACAGCGAGGTGGGGGGGGGGTGTTGTACCCATTTTAGGGTAGACTGAGGCCATCATCAACACATGGGGAGTGAGGTGATCCAGCAGATAGGCAGGGCCCAGGCCGTGAAGGGCTTTGAAGGTCAAAACCAGCACCTTGAACCTAGCCCAGTGCTTTATAGTAGGGGTGGGAAACCGGTAGAATCCGGTATCTGATAATGCCGGTAACGGGCGTACCGGCATTATCGGATTCGACCCGGTAATCTGAACCCGGTACCGGATTCCGGGGTACCGGATTTTTTTACATTGCAGCCATTTAAAAATGGCTGCAATGTAAAAAAACTTAAAGCCCCAGCCCCAAAGTTTTTTTTTAAAAAACCCTCCCCGAGTCCAGGCTGCGTGGGTGGAAGGGGGGACACCCCCCACCCACCCTGCCCAGCCTGGATTTTTGTTT
>QEPC01013578.1:1136657-1150373 GCA_003113815.1 Sphenodon punctatus
AATGGGGACACAGCGCCCCATTGAAATCAATGAAATAAATCCGGTACCGGCATACCGGATTTAATCCGGGAATCCGGTTTTCGTAGAACCGGTAACCGGTAAATCCGGTAGCCGGTAATGGGCCCGGGGTCCTACCACTACTTTATAGGCAGCCAGTACAGAGGCCGGAGCACAGGTTCCAAGACCACCCGGTGAGTTCTCCCAGCCAGGAATGAACGAAAGCATTCTAAGACCATCCCACCAATTCTGGCACGGTCCCGCAAATGAGTCACCAACACCTCATGATCGACTGTGTCGAACGCAGCTGATACATCTAGCAGAACCAGTAAGGTCTGACGACCCTGGTCCAACACCAGATGGAGATCGTCAACCAAGGCCACCAATGCAGTCTCCGTACGATACCCAGGCCGAAACCCGGACTGAGAGGAGTCAAGGAAACTGGTGTGGTCCAGGTGCTCTTGGAGCTGCTATGCCACAGCCCGTTCCCTAAAAAGGGAAGGTTAGAGACCGGCCGATAACTGGCAGGAGCATCAGCGTCAAGAGATGGTTTCTTGAGCAGCGACTTAACCACAGCCTCCTTCAGGCATTCAGGCACCCTGCCGTCCCAAAGAGAGGCACTATTCACCCGAGCCAGCAATGGTCATAACATCTCCTGGCTGACTTTCACCAGCCAGGACAGGCAAGGATCTTGTTCACAAGTAGTGGCATGAACAGATCCCAAAAAGGACTCCACATCGGCAGTCGATACCATCTGAAACCAATCCCACAAAACAGGACAGGATGGGGCATCCATAGCCCCAAGATGGGTCAGTCAGAGGCAGACACCTGACATGGCAGGGGAAGGGAGGATGTAGGAGGGAGGATGTGTAGCAACCCAAAAGACTGACAGACACATTCACTGTCCAAATACTGCATTACTGCTTTACAGGACCAATCGATAGAGGTTTCAAGGGGGACATAGCAGGCAGCCCACAAGCAGGCATAGAAGGGACATAACTGGGACTTTGAGGGATAGCATCCCAGCAGTCATAAGACATAGTTTACACATCCAGGTTGGCCAGTTATCTTCACAATCACATCCTCCAGCACTGTGACAGAGGACATAAGAGAATCTCTATTGACTCTTTCCTAAACAGATTCTTCTGACTTCCCAGTAACAAGTGGGGGAGAGATGTTGGGATGGTCACAGCACATAATGAGGATATTTGCTTGACATTTCTGCTGGCCAATCGGCATCACAAACTGATTTCATACCACAGTGACGAGAAAGATAATCCCTGGCATAGCCTCCTTCTTTGCATATGATGTGCAGGCATATAAAATTGGGACCTTTTATCAGATCTTTCTGATATTTGGCAGAGATGATCGTGAAAGTGTGATATACAGCTCTGCCAAATTCCATGTACAGTGGTTGAACTACAAAGATGTTACAGTCAGACATACATTTAGGTATCACTGGTGCGATACCTAAATGGTCTGCAGAAGTCTGCTTCTGCAGACTTCTCCCAGACTCTTCTGGTCTGCAGAAGTCTGCTTCTGCAGACTTATCCCAGTCCAAACAACTAAAATTGGATATGTTTATAACCCCGAAGCAGGAGGAGCCCGGGGGGGGTTAAGGGATACCAGCAATATCTCTGGTCCGCTACCCCTCTACGGGAGACCCACTCTTGGTGGGTAAAGATGGAAACAGTCACAGAAACCAAGCAGTTAATTTAAATAGTTCATTGGACCCATTAATTTCACGTGGGGAAGAATTATCTAGTGGAGGCACCCCTCCGTTTTTTGATGCCACAGATCCTGTGTTTTGGAGCTTTTGGGGAACCAATGCTTTTTGCTAGATCTTATTAAGAAACTGATTGTACAATTAGATACTATAACGAGCTTGGTCCAAGCTCAGAAAGCTCAATGGGAGACAGTTAAGGACTTTATCTTTGAAAATAGAGCTGGTAAAATAAGCACAGAATATAGAGTCTTGCTAAGGCTCCTATGATAGTATCTCCTGATAGGGGAATTTCTGTCCAGAAGCCCAATGGAGAGAACTCTGCCCCATGCACGAGTTCTTGGGGAGTTGCCCCAAGGACCTTTAGTAGGGCTGTTGAGCAACCTGGACAAAAAAGCAGTTCTTTACAAAGTGGGCAACTCAGGCTAAATGATAGAGCTGTCTCCTTTAAGATTTCTCCTTTGCCCAATGGTTTATCTCCGCAGTGAAGATCGAAATTGGACATTCAGTGCCATCTCTCTGCAATTACCGGTCATCTAATACCTGTCAAGAAAATTGGTTATTATCAAATCCTCCCAGCCCTGGCCTATTTACAGCGTTTAGTTGTTTATTTTCGCTCACCAAGGATGGCAGCACAGCTCTTATCCCAAATGGAATCAATTTTTCTCTTGGGGTGTTCAGTTGTGGGAGGTCTATGCTAGTTCTCCCTGGCAACCTTTGGCCCAGAGTAGGGCAACCAGTCGGGGTATGACTTGGTATAGCTGAACATCTCAGCTCCCCCAATTTGAGAGAGTTGCCTGTAGGGATGTCCGAACAGAACGCGGTTCGGCTTTTCGGCCGTTTGGTCGTTCGGTTCAAAAACTGAGTTCGGGTTCGGTTGTTTGGTTCGGCGGAGTTTGGTTTGGCTGAACATTGCCGAACATTCGAAATAGCACTATCAGTACCGATATCAATATCGATATCGATACCGAATTAGAATCTAGCTGCCATTATGCTTCGGTAATACAAAAGGCTCACGAGGACTTCACAAATAATTTTTTAGTCTGCTCTGTTCATAGGGAAAATCCTGTGCCACATCCTATGGTTCAGAATTCACTAGTTATGGCATGACACCAGCAACTAGGGATGGGAAAACACAGTTCGGAAGTTCGGAGTTCGGACCAAACTCGAATAGTTTGGTTGACTGAACCGAACTTCTGAACCGAATTCGACTTTTGAACTGAACCATATTTCCGAACTCAGTTCTGTTCGCCCAACCCGACCAGCAATGTCATGATCCAGAACTCTTCTCTGTTTGTTCTTGGAACTCCTCTGAGTGGCACTCGTATAGGGGCAATGAGGAGTTCATTTCCTACGTTAGGAAATGTCATGTCATTCTTATCCAGGAAACCTGAGCCAAAGATATGCTGGAGCTTGAGCACTTTAAGTCCTTTTGTCTCCCAGTCATTTCATTACGTTCCAGAGGCCGTCCTAGTGGTGGCTTGGGGTGCTTTATATCCGAAAGCTTGGCTGTTTCTCTGGTAGCAGAAATTAATTTCCCTCCTTTCGCACTTGGGGTGGTCTTAAGGTATGGAGATCATTTGATTACTTTTCTTACAGTATATGTTTTGCCTTGCAATGCAGGTTCATTTCATGTAAAGATTTGGACAAGCTTGGAAACTGTAATTACCAGTTTGTTGGTCAAATACTCTAAGGCCCTTTTCATTATGATGGGGGACTTCAATGCCAGATTGGGTTCGGATGATGAATCGCTTATGATTCATTGTGATTTTTCTTCCTTTGCCTCCTCAGACAAGCTTAACCCCCCAGGGCCTGTAAGGATGGGAAAATTAATTCCTCTGGCATCAGATTTGCAAACCTGATTGCCGGGTTAAATGTCCATATAATAAACAGCTCATGTTTCAGTGATGCTCTGGGGGAATTTACCTTTGTTGGGTCGCAAGGATTCAGTGTTGTGGACTATGCGGTGGTCTCAACTAATGTTTTAGATTATGGGGTCGACTTCACTGTAGTCTCCTGCTTAGTAAGTGCTAAGTGACCTTCTGCCATTGTCCATGTTTCATAATCTTTCCAGGGGGGCTTCGATTCTTCCTTTGGCGACTCCCATAAACTTGACTACTCTGGGACATCATTGTCCTGTCAAATGGAATCAGCATTTTGCCAGATCCCTTGCTTCCTTATTGAAGGATGAGCCTTGCATTTGCTCTTTAGACCTTATTGTGGGGAGGAAAGGGAACCAGGCTGTTCTTGAGGCTTACAATTCTCTTAGCCTTTGTATTCAACACCATATTGCCGCTGTGTCACTGTCTACTTCAAAGGCTGGTAAAGATGAGTTTCAAAATCAAGTCTGGCTCGATTATGACTGCAGATTGGCCCAGGAGAAAGTAAAAATTGTTTATCAGGAGTATCGTTTGGGGGTTACTCCTTGTCTCCCCACTCAATATTTTTCTCTAAGAAGAGAGTATAAAGATCTAATCAGACGGAAGAAGCACCTTTTTGTGGAGAAAAGGTGGTTGGCCTTCCTGGAAGCCAGCCAAACTAAAGATGCCAGGACATTTTGGAATCTGAATAATGGCTCCATAAAGAAGGAGAGGAGTTTTTGGTCCTTTCCGATTCCTCCATATACTTGGGAGGAATTTTTTACCCCAAATTATGCTGAAATTGAGGAATTCGGCCAATCCTTACCTGCAGAAATAGATATAGAACAACTACCTGACTGGCCTCCTGTGGACGAAGCAGAGCTAGTTACAATTATAGGGACCTTTAGAAATAACAAAGCCCCAGGCCCCGACCTGGTACAAATTGAATTTATAAAAGCCCATATGGACTGGTGGATCCCATTATTAGCTGCTCTTTTCTCTGCCATAAACAACTCAGGAATAATTCCAGCAGGTTGGGGGAAAGCTGTAGTTATCGCAATTTAAAAAAAGGTCTATGTTCTAATCCTGCTAACTACAGGCCAATTAACCTCCTAAGCGTTGTTAGCAGAATCTGCACCAAATTCCTTTTTAATAGACTGACTCTTTGGATGGACCAAAACAAAATACTTTGTCCTGAACAGGCTGAATTCCAGAAGGGTTGATATACTGTGGAGCAATGCTTAATCCTATTCCGTCTGATTGAGACATACAGGGCATTAAATGGGAGATTTTATGTAGCCTTTTTGGACTGAAAAGCTGCCTTTGACTCTGTTAATAGGAAGCTCCTTTGGGAGAAATTGAACAAGTCATCAATAGACAAAAGACTATTGTTTCTAATTCAGAATCTTTATAAGGATTCCTCCCTAACAGTTAATATAGACAATGAAGGACATATTACAGAGGATATTGTGGTAGTGCAAGGAGTTAAACAGGGCTGCATTTTACCTCCATCATTATTCAACTTTTTTATTAATGATGTAATTCATATGCTGGCCCATTTTTATTCTCCCCCTCCCCCCCAAAAAACTGGCCTCTAAAGTAATAGATTCTCTTTTGTACGATGACGACCTGGCAGTCCTTTCCCAAACTTGTATTGGTTTAATAAGGCAGCTAAGAGCCTTTACTGATTATTACGTTATTAACTACGACAAATCTAAAGTCGTAGTTTTTCCTAAGAGTCGGAAGATCCATAACTGGTCTATTGATGGTCAACATCTGCAGCAGTTAATGTGCTTTAAATATTTAGGAATTTATTTTCATTTCCAAGGTAAATGGACTGATCATTACCAGAAAGTACTCGTGGCAGTCAAGGGAGCTTCACAAGCTATTTTGAAGTTCTTTTCAGGTTTGGGAAGGAAAAAAATAGATCTGGCGGTTAGGGTTTTCAACAGTAAGGTCAAGGCCTCCTTTTTTATGGGGCAGAACTCTGGGCCCCCCTTATTCGCAAAGACCTTAACACGCTGCCAACATGTTTTCGTCAACGTTTAATAAAAGTACCAAATGGCACCCTTTGGCAGCCATTAGACTGGAGTTTGGATTGAGGAGCTGGTCAACGATAGCTTGGGAGCTCTCTTTAAAATTTTGGCTCTGTTAAATTAAGTCATCTAGCATTGGGCTAACCAAGCTTACGTTTGAAGATTCCTATAAGAATCAAAGGGTGAGAGCCATTGATATGCACTTGCTCCAGCTGGGGTTTTCGGCTGATTATAATGGCTTTTATGCCATTATGCATAAAAGCATAATGGCAGCTAGAGTGGAGATCATGTTGAGACTTGGAGATATTGGAAGGCAGGAGGACATAGAGACAAGGTTGGAAGTTCACTTCATATGCTCGGTTATAAAGCCTGGGTGCCAGAGCCAGGGGAAATGGCAAACTATCTGTCTTCTGTTTGTACCTTCAGGGAAAAACATTTGTTCCTTTGTGCCTGTTTTAATGCTCTTCCCACCAAAGTGCTGGAGGGACGCCTCTGTGGTGTCAAGAACCAAGACGGCCTTTGTCCTTTTGATATGCTAAACACTGAATCTATTCAGCATATCCTGTTCAACTGCCACTTTTATGATCACGTGCGAGAGAACGGATTTTTGTTTATTGGAGATAGCCCTAAGTGACACTTCCCCATAAATAACTCGTGACGTGATGAAATTTTTGATGCTTGCCCTCAACCTGAGGTCTCGGATTCTGCAATCAAAGGAATAAGTAATATTCTGAGCAAGGGATCATGCCATAGCAGGCTTCATAGGCCTTTTTATGAAGCTGGTAGATAATAACCAGGCTTTTATGAGACTGTGTACCTGTGTTTTCTTGAAGAGGTCAGTTCAGTTTATTGACGGCAAAGCTTTCACTATTGCCCCTTGCTTCTATAAAAAATATATACTAAATAATTATACAAAACAGCTCATAATGAAGAGGTCAACATTTATTTAATTTTGTATGTTTGATTGTTTAATGTAATGTTTTATTTTCTGAGTTTGTTTGTTGGCAATGGCCTAAGGCCATGCGTAATAAACTAATTTGATTTGATTTGACATACATTTATAAGTTAATTGCTTATACCACCATGACCCTTTATCCAATCATTCTGAAATTTGACAAAGATAGTAAATATGGGAAGGAGTATAAACGTGCCAAGTTTCATTTACATTACATGTGAGGCAAAAAAGGTACATCTAAGAATGTATATGAAGATGTTTGCAAAATAATACAAATCAACTGCTTATAAAATTGGATTCCTTTATACAATCCTTTTAGAAATTGGTATACTTAATGCCTTCCATTGGAGGTACAAATAGTCAGATAAATATAATGAAAAACAAAAAAGTTACAGCCAAAAGTGTGTGTTCCATTAAAACCAATTAAAAACAAAAATGAACACAAAACCAAAAATTTGATATTCATGAAAAAAAACCATGACAGATTTAAATAATGAAAACAAAAAATGAAAACAAAAATGACATAGGCCCCTGGCGCACATCTCTAGGAGTGAGGCCAGGGGGTAAATGACATGAAGCTGACTAGAGCTTAAAGATTTTGTGACAGAGCTGGGTCCTGATAAAGTTACATGATTTTAAAAAGCAGAGTCACGTAACTTTCCTTATGCTGTTTTTTTGCCACTCAGTGACTGCTCGACTGCACATGTGCTAGCTAGCAGAACTGATTTTTTAATAATTAACAACTAATTTTTGGCTGCACTAAACACTTCCAGACTCCAGCAGCACTCTGTGATGATCTCAGGCTCCAAGACTGTGGAGTTCGGGAGCTCAAATAATTATCTGGGAGGAGATGATGATGATTCAAAATTGTCAGGACACTGCATTTTGACCACAATCAATTAACCTTTCAACAGTTATAACTTTTTATTTTCTGTCTAGATCTTCTTCAAACTTTCCATGTATGATGGTCCCCACAAATAGAAGCCATGAATAAATCTTCAGAACTGTAGCTCAATCAGTTTCCTCAATATCAGGACTTAAGCAGTCCCCTGTTTATCATGGAGAGACGCTGTGCCTTTAATTTCATCATCATCATTCAGGCTTATTAGCATATTATATATATAAATATCATATTATATATTATAAATATATAATTTATATATATATATAATTAGATATTTAGATACTAGACTGTTTTATTACATACATTAAGATTATAGGATAGAAAAAAATTGTATTATACATAGGTTAGGTTTAGCTTAGATTCTGTATATATTAGGGATGGGACTTGGGGCAAAAAACCGGTTACAGTTTTACTGGTTACTGGTTTCTAAGGGTGGGACTTGGGGCAAAAAACCAGTTACCAGTTTTACCAATTACCAGTTTCCAAAAAATCAGTTTACCGGATTAAAACCAGTATACTTGTACCCGTTTTTTTCATTGATTTGAACCAGATGAGATCTCCTGGGTGACCTCAGAGGCTGCAATGGGATGAAGGGGAGCCGGTGGTCTTTCAGATATGTGAAGGTCATCCTGTGTGTGTGAGGTACAAAAGGCAGCTGCCAGTACAGGGTATTCAGGAGGCCAGGTTTAAGGAGGAGACTGCTACCTTGTCCATTCTGCTCCCTGCTACAATTTAAATTTCCTCACTACTGAGAGGGTAGGTGAAGCCACACCATTTTACCCATTTGAAGAACAAATTCAAAGTCCAGCAACAGAAAGACACTCTCAGAGCAATGATAGCATGTGAGGACCAGAGCAAGGGGTGGGGCTTGAGGGTGAGGGATAGGAATGGGGGGCTTTGTGGAGGCAGGTAGTGAAGCTGTCTTCCCTCAGGCCACTTTTACACAAGCGTTCAAAACCAGCACGTTGAAGAACAAGTTGGCTGAAAAGTACTGGAAGTAGCCACTCCGCCATAGGAATCACCGCTCGTGCGGTCTTTTTAAAGGCACATTTTGGAAGCTGAGGGCATGAAGCAATAGTGATGAGGGAAGTGGCCAAACCAGCAGAGGCAGGGCCTTTAGCAAAATAAAAACCCAGCCCCAGGCCGTGGCCCAGAGTATAGCAGTGGTGCTGAAGAGTCCAGCAATGCTGATTCAAGCCCCAGTTCCTGTATGCCATGTTTCAGCACATATTCTAACAGCAGATCATGATCATAGTCATACAAAGCCCCCCAAAAGATCCAGGGAAGATCCCAGACATGTTCAGCAATTTGCGTAAGCAACACCCATATTTATCCCAGGCTTACCTTGCCAGTGACCTATGCCCTGGTGTCCATGAGACTTGATATTTATAACTCCCTCTTCTACAGGCTGTAAGTGTTTGCAGCTTATGCAGAATGAGGCAGTGTGACTGCTCACAGGTTTGGGCAGCTGTGATTGTATTACACCCACCCTGAATTCTTTGCATTGGCTTCCTGTTGGGTGACAGATTCTGGGTGAACTCACACATAACTATACTAAACTTTGATATCATGGGGCCCTGGAAGCTGTATAAACAGCCCCAGATGGTCCCCAGATCGCTGTTGCAGGTGAGTGAGGCACTCTGATTTCCAGCCCCGCTTTAAACTTGGATCTGACGTTTTCATCTGATCTGTTCATCTAATACAATTTTAAAATGAGGATAGAACCCAGACTGTCTCACTCACACGCAGCAGTGATCAGGGGATTATCCAGGGCTAATAATACAGCTTCCGGGGCCCCGTGGACATTGGCGTTAGCAGAGTTATTTGTGAGTTCACCCTGTTTAGATTGTGCTGCTAATTTTCAGTGCCCTGAACAGTATTAGGCCCTGGTTGTATACAAGACCTCCTCCTGGAACCTCACATGGATGGTTATTTATATTTTTAATTTTATTTTGTAATAAAACAAATTTATTTATCTATAACATTTACGTCTAGAAGCATGTGTGGGTGAACAACCCAGAAATCAAAATAAAAAAGTACAGCATAAAAAAAAAAGAACAAATAGAAGGGAAAAAAAATAAGCATACAAAATTGACATATATTATAGCTTCCCTTCCTCCTCCTTGACCGTACTGACATCCCAAAGTCTCTGTTTATAATATCTTCAGGTGAGTAGAAGTCTCTATTATGTCATCTGCAGGTTTATGGTAAGTGTTAGTGTGTCCACATTGATATTTTTTGTTATTAAAGTCCAACAAGGGTACCAGTTTTTATCAAAGTCCTCCAATGTATAATATATTCTGGCCACTATCTTCTCCACAGATAAGGTATACCATATCCTATGAATCTAAGTTGATAGGTTAGGAACCTCTGTACCTTTCCAAGCTTATAAGATCGTATGGATAGCTGTCAGAACCATTATTTTACAAGCATACACACTAGATTTCTTTTCTAAGGTGAATGGGCATATACCTAAGAGGGCCAACTGAGGATTGAATGGTACCTCCAGTCCCGTTATTATGGGTGTGCATGTCATTTTCGTTATTGCAATAACGATAATGAAAATTGTCATTTTCATTTTCATTATTGCAATAACGAAAACGACAACCAAGAACAACAACAATGATAATGAAAACAATAACCGAGAATACCAAAAATGACAACCAAGAATACCAATAATGGTAACAATATTGATAATGATATCGATACCGATACCAAAAACGATGATAAAAAACAAAAACAACAATGTCACTATCTCTGGAACTCCCTACCGGAGGAAGTTCGTCTGGTCCCAAGCCTTTTGATATTTCGACGACAATGCAAAACCTGGCTATTCGCCCAGGCCTTTGGGGATGGGGGGAGGGTTTAGTGGATTTTTATCTCCCCTGCCCTATTGATTTTTTGTATCCCAGGCTCTGTTCTTAATATTCTTAATATTTTTAATATTTGAGATGTATTTTTATATGTTTTAAACTGTTTTATATTGATTTTATTGTTGGAAGCCACCCCGAGCTGTGTTTAGGAGGGGCGGGGTATAAATTAAATATATAAATAAATAAAATAAATAATCATTGTCATCATTAGTGCTGCGGCAGTTGGGTTTTGGAGGGAAAATGTAGAGAGGGGAGGAGGGAGCAGACATCTCAGAGTCTTAACAGGGTTGAACTCTTGAACTGTGCCTGCGTTGGGAGGTACAGTTCAGCAGTATCTGATGGATGTATCCCTGGCCAATGAGCAGCGCAAGCAGGCCCCAGTGGTTTCATGGGACTCTGTGATTGCTCAATGCCTGCTACCTCCCACAACCAATCAGGGAGGCTCTGGGGAAGGGCACTGCAACCCTACAATGGGAGAGCCAGGTTTTTTTCTTCATTGAGAGAGCTCTGCTTTTCAGGTTGCATTTATAGAACCGTGGTGCTTGCACATAAAAAATCCTCCCTAGCCCTCATTGTATTATTTATTAGTAATTCCCACCAATACCTTTCCTTCCGCATAACCTGCAATTTACCTTCTCCCTTTCCCTGCCCTTCTCCCCCCCCCCATACATTAAATATAGATAGGCAGTATAGAATATTAGATTAGAATAGTTATATAGATAATTGATCAGATAATAGATAGTTTTCCATTCTCCTTCCCCGTCTCCCTTAGATTTAGATAAATATTAGTTGTGCACAGGAATCACTAACAATACTGATATAAAAATAAAATCTTTGTTTGAAATGGTACCGATATTAATAGCAATATCAATAATGATAATGAAAAACTATACCGATAGATACCGATAATGAAAACTAGATCAAAAACGATACCAAAAATGATAAAGATAACAAAAACAAAAATGGCATTATCATTAATAACAAACATGACATTTTTAAATAATGAAAATGAAAATGAAAAATGAAAATATCATGGGGGCCTTGGGCACACCCCTACGCATTATGGCCTTCATCTTATCCCATATTTTTGCACAGAAGGTTTGCACCTTACAATATTCCCACCAACAGTTTAAGACCTTTTTTAAATGGACTGCAGAAGTGCTGCGGTTGTTGGGGGATAAGTGGAGGCCACAGCAAGTGTGCGGCACACGTGCGGCACAGCACATGGACGCACACCCACCTCCACCAAACTCCACCCATCTCCATGTATAGAGGGACCTCAGTTTTCCCCAATGCCTTCATGCGTGGATGATGGGTGGAGGTACAAACAGAAGACAGATAGTTTACCATTTTCCCCGGCTCCGGCATCCAGACTTTATTTTGTACCCCACAGACTACACCACAGGTGTCTTGTAGCGGTGTACACACATTTCACAAATGAAATACAATCTAAATACACAATATAATATAGTAATATAATAATACATAAAAATAATACATAATAATCTAAACAATATAACAAATGTCAAACCCAATAGCAGTCCACTTGAAGAAAAGGAAAAGATACAAACCAAACCCCAATCCCCACCCCAACCCATTCCCTGCTGCCTGGTCTCACCAGGCAGCCCCATCCCTCATGCTGCACCCACCTGACACCTGGGGGCTGCCCTTGGGACCTCCCCCCTTCCTATCCTAGTCCCACACGTTTCACCCCACAACTCACATCTCCAAGAGGCTCTGCTAAAAATGCATGGTCTTATGGCTCTGCCAATCTTAAGGTAAGCTTGATTTGAGGTTTTCTCACCATTAAGGAGCTAGAACACTTCCTAAGGTGGGACCAGAGTTGTATAATCTTTTCTTTAGAAATTTCTAGTTGCAAGTCATCCCCTCTTTTTGATATATACCATGCATCCAGAAATTGCATAATTTCTCTCAAGGTTCTGTACATTTTAAGAGAACAATTTTGACTGGGGAAATTATTGAATGGTATCAGTTCTTTTTCATAGAGTTTTCTTGTAAAGTGACTCTTATTATGTGGGTCGGGTGAAGTAGATGTGACGTTTTAAATATAACCAAGGATCTATTTTTTATTCCATGCAGGTCTGGAGAGCGTCTACTATCTTCACTGTGTCATCCACAAATAAATGTTGAGCTTTCTTTTCCCATCTTTTCAAAGTAAGTATTGTCATTTAGTGCCTTTTTTAAAAACAGATTGATGGAATAAATTGTGTTCTCCCTTGATATCTTTCTAATTAATTTTGAAAAATGTTCCAAATTCTCATTGCTTCTTGTACAAATGAGTGTAGTGATCTCTTGTCTAATCTAAGGGTAGTTAAGTGTTCCTCTACTAGGAATTCTTTTAAATTCTTAACTTTCAGGAGGGTCTTTTCTATTTCTACCCACGAAGGTTCTGTGGAGTCCTTGAACCATAATTTCAGACCTCGTAATGGCACACCAGTACAGTTTAAAGTCAAGGAGATTAAGGTTGCCCTTGTCCCCTGAAGTGTGTAGAATTGACCTTCTAACACTATGTTTTTTTAATGCCAAATTAAAACTGATATGATTTTGTTTAGGGCACTAACATAATCATTTGGGATGCGTATTAGGAGAGCCATTATTCTGTATAATAACTTAGGTACTAAATTTATCTTTCCCATCCAAGAACATTGCATAGAGCTCCAGATATCTCTGTATCTGTAGAATACTTCTAATAGCAGTGAGCAATTCTGTTTAAACAAAGGATTGGTGTTTTTTGTAAGATTTATCCATAGGTATTTCAAATGTGTTTTGTTAATCTGAAATGGGGATACTCCCCATAGTTCTGTTCTGGTAAAACCTTGTTCATTGAATAAAATCATTTGAGACTTAGGGTATTTTCAGACGTGATGGGGCCTGTATTGACCCCGTTACGGAAACACCCATTGATCCCCCGCTGGGATAAAACTGGCATGTCCAACAGATGTGCCGTGTTCAATGTGATTCCCCCCCATGATTCACAGGGGTGAACATCTGGAGGGCGGTTTCTGTTCACCTCAACAGACGTTACGAGACCATGATCACCATGTGGGAATTCCCCATGGTTGAGTGTGATCTTGTAACGTCTGAAAATACCCTTAGTTATATTTACTTTGTAGCTTGAAAGAATACTGAATGTATCCAGTAGCTGAAACAATTCAGGGATGGGTTGTTTTAAATCAGACAAAAATATCATACCATCTGCATACATGGGTGATTTCAGATGTTACGGGGCCCATTGGCCCCGTACCGAAATCACCCAATTCATTCCCCGCTGGGATCACCCCGTCACGCCATATCAGACGTGCTGGGGGGATCCCGGTGGTGAATCTAGGAGGGGGCAGGGCTGCGTGG
>QEPC01013578.1:1155770-1178933 GCA_003113815.1 Sphenodon punctatus
GCTCCATCCCGCCACGCTTGCTTGCTGCTGCTCTCGCTTTAAATCTCCCTCCGGTGGTTGTGTTGTTGCTGGTTGCCTGGCAGCGACGCTGCGTGCCTTGTCCCCAGCTGGGGCTCGTTTCGTTTGGTTCCGCCCGGGGATTGGCGTCCAGACATTACTTTTCCTTGGTTCCCGGTGGGGGTTCGTTTGACCACGCTTCACGGGACCTTCCCCCGGCTAGCCCGGGAAGCGTGGTTGAAACCGACCCCATGTGGGTATTGAGCATGATGAACATCTGGCGCGTGCCGTTCAGACGTTCAGGGCCCTTTGGCCCCACGGGAGGGTTGAGCGTGGTTCACTGGTTAAGCGTGATCTCGTAACGTCTGAAATCACCCACAGTGACCACAGGTGGGTATTTACCATGGTTCACTGTGATCTTGTAACGTCTGAAAATACCCCATGACTAGCTTGTGGAAGTCTAACCCACATTTAATTATCTTAATTTTTTCTGATTGTCTTATGGCTAGAGCAAAAGATTAGGGGTAAAAGTGGGCACCCCTGTCGTGTATCTCTCTGCAGTGTGAATGCTTCAGTTAGCTCCCTATTCATAATGATTTTGGAGGCAGGTTTTTTATAAATAGTTTAAATTAAATCTAGGAAGTTACCCTTACTGTCCATTTGCTCCAGTGTTTTAAATAAAAATAAATGTTCCAGGCGATCAAAGGCATTGTCCGTGTTTTACCGTTGCAGAGATTTTCTGATAAAATAAGGTCTTTTATGCACTGTTTGAAGCCTGTTAGCTAGGATTTTTGTAAATATTTTAAACTCAGTGTTGAGTGAAATTGGTCTGTATCCTGAACAGTCCTCTAGATATTTTCCCTGTTTGGGGCATAAGGTTATATTGGCCTCGTGAAAAGGGTCTCCCATTCTCTTCTCCTGAATGAAGGAGTTAAATACCCTTTCCAATATCAGGAATATGATATTGCTGTAGACTTTGTACAATTTGGGGGCATACCCATCCAGCCCTGGTGTTTTGTTTTTGGGTAGCCCCTTTATTATATTTTCAATTTCCTCCACCTCGATGGGGGAATGAAGGTAAGATTGCTGAGTGTTTTTAATTTGGGGCATTTTTAATTGGTATAAGAATTCCTGTATGGCACTTTCATTTGGTTTTATGGTGGAGTATATGTCTCGGTAAAATGATGCAAATCTATCGTGCATTTCTTTCTCTCTCAGGGTATTTTGTCCTGTTTTGTCTCTAATGAAGGAGATGTTCATTTTTACTCTTTTTTGTTTGACCATCCAGGATAATACTCTGTCAAGTTTGTTACTATGCACAAAATAGAACTGCCTAGTATACCTTAATTTTTTAATATTTTTTTTCTGTTTTGAGAGAGTCTGTCAGACCTTTTAGTTCCAGAAATTCCCTCCCTTTTTAGTGGGTCTTATCTTTTGTTTGTTTTGTAAAGCTGTTCTCATTTAGTTCCTGTCTTTTCTCTCTTGTTTTGTAAACTGAAGCGGATATATATGACCCCCTAATGAAATCCTTTGTTGCTTCCTACAACAACGATGGAGTGGTATCTTGTCATTATGGGTGATTTCAGATGTTATGGCTCGGCGCTGTCACTACGGGCTGTGATGTGGTTCGGACTAGGGCTGTAGCGGAAATTTGCAGCGGTAGCTATTTCCGCCAGAAACAGCGTTCCCGCAATTAGTGGTACGGCATGGCAGAGGCTTTCATTCCATTAGTTTCATTCCGCCACTTCCGCAGTTCCACTAATTTCATTCTGCTACTTCCACAGACTTCACAAATAGTGGAAACATGCCATTTTTGCTACTTCTGCCATTCCGCCAGCACCACGAAATAGCGGAACAGCGGTTTTTTGACAGTTTCCGACAGTTCTGCAATGTTTCTGATAGTTTCCAAATTTGAAGAATGCTGGCCGAATTAGCGGAATGTCAGCAGAAAAGCCACGGTGTGGCATGGGCAATTCCGAAATGGCGGAATGGAATCGCGGCATGGTAAAAAATGTTGCCGCTTCAGCCTTAGTTCAGACCATGACTGGGGGTAAAGGGGGGAGCCAACAGGCATTCCCCCCTTCACCCCTGGCCATGGGGATTGCTGAAGCATGGCCCGTGGTGAAAGCACCTGTCCGTAATGTCTAAAGGGGCACACACAACCCGGAGGGGGCGGGGGGGCGCGATTCAGCATGTGGACGCACAGCCCCGCCCCCAGTGCTCCCTGGCCACCCGCCCTCCCCGAGAGAGGCAGCTGCAGCGGCCTATCTGGCCATCGCCACCGCCTGCCACTGGGACCTCGGAATGCGGTGGAGGTAAGGTAACAGATGTTACTTTTCCTTCACCATGTTCCAGATTCTCCCAACCATGCTTCGTTCGCCGCCATGGTGCGGGAGAACAAAGCATGGTTAGATTCGCTGCAGGGGGTGGTTGACTGAGGTGAACATCTGGATGCCTGCAAACAGACGTTCACCTCCGTTCACGCACCCCACCCCACCCCGCAGTTGACTGAGGTTGACTGTGGTGATTTCAGACAAACGTAATGTCTGAAATCAGTAATCACCCTATGTTCTATGTATTCCTTTATCTGTGACTGTATTTTTTCTTTTATCACTATATCCATGAATAAACTTTATTAAGCAGCCAGCCTTTTCACTTTTGTTTGATTGTTGTAGCCCCAGTTTCAATTTTTAGCCAGAGTGCTTTACAGTCCGCATTATGGTCTGCTGAACCTATTTCTTTATCAACCAGTATGTGGTCAATCAAGGAATAGGTCATATGTTTGTTTGAATAAAAGGTGTATTCATACTTGGTAGGATGCAATGTTCTCCAAGTACTTATCCAACTTTCTTTATGAAAAAGTTTATCAATTTGCTTCTGTCCTTTATTCAGTTCCCTCCTACTGAACTTATCATAAGGTGTCAGAGGACAGTTGTAGTCCCCACACATAATGAAGCTTCCTTAATAAAAATTGGGAAGTGTTTCTGAAAAAAAATCAGTCTCTCTTTATTTGGGGCATACACACAAACCAGATTATTGTCTTGGTTCTCAGTTTGTCCAACCAAAAGGATGTATCTCCCCTCTTTATCTTTGATTTCCTTATTATATCTAAAATTCACCAGCTCTTTTACTCTTAGAATTAGCAAAGTATATTTTATTATATTTTTTGTGTTTGATTCTAAAATTGTCGTTGTGTAATAAATATGTCTTCTGAGCAGCCACAATATCTAACTTATTCTGCATTGTGAAGTGCCAGAATTTCTTCCTTTTAATTGGGCAGTTTAACCATTTTACATTCATTGTTCTTATGTTGAGTTTTGCCATGTTGCTTTACAAAAGGAAAAAGGATTCATCTTGTCTCTATTGTTTGTGTGTTTCTCTCTCTATGGGTTTCCTCCATAGAGATCTATCACACACCTGATTGCATCCTGGGTTCTACATATAGTGTTATATCTATACATTTTCTGTATCCAAAATAAAATTAAACATAACCAACTGTAACACTGAACAAATAATACTGGGATTCTATGATTCCTGGGGGTGGGGGGGAATGATTAGTGATGTGCAAACCAGGTACTGCACCCCACCCCTGCCTGCTTCAACTGGATGGTTTCTATATAGATCATTGTTAACCTCCATTTTAATTAACTATATATTTAAGAGCTATTTTTGTGGTTCTCCATTGTTGTTCAAACCGCCTCCTGAAGGTTGAATATGAATTACCTTTAGTAACAACTTTGATATGGGCTTTGGTCCTGGGATACTGGGGGTATTTTCAGATGTTATGAGATCACGCTCAACCACAGACAATACCCTGTGGTAGGGAATGGTCCCGTAACATCTGTTTGAGTCCCGCCAGATGTTCATCACAGTGAACCTCAGGGGGGAATCAAAATAAACACGCTTTTGGCCCTCCTCTGGGGACCAGGGCCAAAAGTGTGGTTAGCTGAACCACGGTCCGGAATCAGCAGCTGGTAACTTCTGTTACCGGCGCCGATTCCAGGCCATGGCCCAGACCATGGCCCAGACCATGAGTCGGAATTGGACACAGCGGCCGGAATGGCTGCTACACCCACCCGTCTCCCAGAGGGCGGGCAGCCGGGGGAGCGTGGGTGTGTGTGTGTGGCCGCACATTGCGCCACGCAGCCCTGCCCCCCCCCCCAGATTCCCTGCTGGGATCGGCCGGCATGTCTGCTGGCCATGGCGGCAGGATTCCAGTGGGGAATCAAATGGGTGATTCTGTGATGGGGCGAAAGCTGCCCCGTCACATCTGAAAATACCCTGGGTTAAGGCTTTTTTAAACCAAGCTGCTTTCTTTCCACAGCTGATGCTTGGGGATAATCACTTTAGTGTTTGGTTAAACAAGGTAGAAAATAAGATCTGCCTGCTTGACTTTTCAAAGCCTGCTCTTACCCCTTTGGGATTTAAAGCTGCGAAGAAATTGGTTATAAAAAGACTGTTTGATGTTGCCCTTCAGGAAACTTCAGCCATGTTGGCACAGCAAGATTCAGCAAAATATTATCTTCCAGTAAGGAATTTACAGATGCCCCCTGTGCCTTATTTAAATTTGCTCACAGATTCAGTAGCCCGTATATGTTTTTCTCAAGCAGGATTTAGCTGCTCAGAGTTGGCCCTTCTAGATGGCAGATTTAAAGGAGTCTCTATTGAAAAACGACTTTTCCTGTGCTTATTAAGGGATGTAGAAATAATTTTTCATGTTATTTTGGCTTGTCTGTTATATTCAGAGGCTTGTGCTAGCCTAATATCTCTGATTTTGGTGAAATCTAGTGGGAATAGTAAAAATGAAAATATGAAACATTTATTATTGGATAAAAAAAGAAGACGCTACTTGGGCTGTATCTAAATTTTTGTGTAAAGCCAATAGATTTAGGAAAGCAATTGAGCCTGAAAGGGAAACTCCTATGTATTAGTTCCCTACTATTTTATTATTTGTATTGTATATTTGCTGGTGTGTTTAATCTGCAATAGCCTATTGGCTTCGCACTAAAGTTTAACTAACTAACTAACTAACTAACTAACTAACTAACTAACTAACTAACTATCAGTGACCACCTTTTATTATTATATTTCGCTGCTGCCATCTGGTAACCAAACCTTATAATTACAAAAGGTTTTACACTTAAACCCTATTCCTTATACTTAAAAAAATAAATTAAAAAAAAAAAAAACTTTAAATCATACTACTATAAAGTTATTTAGCCCTGAATAGACTTTAACATTTCCAGTACTCTTAAGTGTCTCCATTCACCACTGGGGAAAAAAAAAGATATAGTGCCCCAGACTCTGGGTAATTCAGAAGTGATTGGCCTGGAGGCCCGCCACGCTGAACCCTGAACCGGGATCGATCTCAGATCCCAGTCCGTCATGAAGCCGCCACCCTTCAGACATGTTGACTCCATCATTGTGGGGAATTGGGGAGGGGGCGGGACTGTGCGGCACGACATGCGGCCACACAGCCCCACCCCCCCTGCGCTCCCTCAGTCGCCCGCCCGCCCATGGGGAGATGGATGGACGTAGTTGCCAATGAGGCCGCTGCACCTGAACCCGTATCATGGCTCAGGGCATGATTCCAGACCTGGGCAAGGTAACTGATGTTACTTTTACCTCTTTCTGGATCGTGGCCAAGCTAACCACGGTTCTCAACCTCCGGCCAGTCGGCGGTCAAGAACCATGGTTAGGTTTGACCGCCGCCAGAGATTCAATGTGGTGAACATCTGGCGGGGGTCAAACAAACATTCACAGGAATGCCGCCACCACAGGGGATCCACTGTGATCCACTGTGGTGAAAGGCGTTTTCGTAATGTCTGAAATTACCCTCTGCTGCATTCGGGTTTCGTTGCAATTCCACTTAAATTCTTTCATGTGTTTTCCCATGAAAGCTTCCATTTGCTTCACTTCAGGGAAAACTCTGTCCTTTTTTTCCGTAGTTAAAGGTAAATTTGTCTGGGAACTTGTTCTGGGCCTTTATGCCCTCCTTATAGAAAAGGCTCCTCTGCTTCTACCACTGTTTCCTTCGGTTTACTGTTTCCACTGCCATGTCTGGATAGAAGAAAATTCTTCCCCCTCCATATGTGATTTCAGAGAGCTTTCTCACTTCCCTCAATATTGCTTCTTTATCAGTGTATCTCAAACATTTTGTTATGATTGATCTGGGAGGCTCATTTTCCTTTGACTGAGGCCTCAGAGCTCTGTGAGCTCTCTCAGTTTCTACCCACTGAAGGTTTTCCTTTTGTAGGAAGACATTTTGTAATATGCTGTGCACCAGACATCCCTGGTGTCTCTACCTTCTTTCCCTTCCAAGACTCCCACAATTTTAATATTGCTCCTTCTGCTCTTGTTATCAAGATCTTCTACTTTATTTAATAAAAAGTCACTGATTTATCTTGGGCAGAGACCTTTTCATCCTGGTTTGCATCCTCCTGTTCACTTACGTTACTTTCTAGGGAGGAGACCCTCTTGGAGAGCATGTCAATTTTTTTGTTTAAATTATAAGTGGTATTTAATTATCTCCAGAAGACCCTCTTTGATTGTGTCTTGATCTCTTTTTGTTTCCTTATATTGCTGTTTCAGCATCTGCATGAGGGAGGGAGAGGTCTCCAGGGAATCCATTTCATCAGGAGTCTCCATATCTGACTCCTCTGTGCCCACCATTTTGGAGACCACCACAGCTCTCGTGTCAGGAGCCTCACCCCTGGCACTGTAAAAGGATCTACGTGTGCCCATCACCCATTTTTTTTTTTTTTAAAAAAAATGTCTGGGGTTTCCACTGTCCTTTCTACTCACTGGGGTTCTGCTCACTGGGGCTCCCAAAAGCGACTACAGCCATCACATGCCTGGTGTGCCCCCCTAACGTATTTATTTTTCTAAGTGTATCCTACCCTTCTCCAAAGGCTCTGGGATGGTTACAATAATAAAAACATAATAAAACCTTAAAATACATTTCAAAAAACTCCCTACCCTCATCCCCAAATCATCCATTTCAATCCCAACCTCCTCAAAACCTGCACCACTAAATGAGCTCAGAAACCAACTACTGTTTGGGGATCTTGACATCATGTCATAAGCCAGTGGCTGATTGAGGTTTTGCTGTGTCAGGCCCCTAAGTGCGGAATTTGTTCCCTCCAGAAGTCCATCTCTGGTCACTTTCAGACATGCCCCTCCTGCGCATATTTAGGCTGCAGAGGGGAATGCACAGATCAAATATGCACGGGAATTGGCCGGTCCAAAAGGCCCCCCTGCATGGCTTTGCCAGCAAAGCCACATGGGATGCAGAGCTCAATTTCCTGCTCTGCATCCTGCACGACTTTGCCTTTCGGACCCACCGATACCCACGCATATTCGGGCTACGCATTCGCCTCGCAGCCCAAATATGCACAGGGGGGCTATGTCCGAAAGTGGTCTTAGTTTCTCCTCACCTTTAAAAAGCACCCAAAACCTCATTTATTCCTTAGGCACTTTTAGGATCCATTGCTGGTTTTGCTCAATGTAGTCTATCATCAATCTTTACTTTCTCCTTTTCAAATTGATTTTATATTGTATATGGTTTTATATATGGTTTATGATTTTAAATTGCTCTGAGTACCATTTAAAGGCGTGCTATAACAACAACAATATGGGTGGTATGGATTCCAGAGGAGGAATTTTTTTGTATTTTTATCGACTTATTATTTACTTATTATGTTTCATTTGTACTTATTTACTTGTCTTGTGTAAATGTCAAGACCTATGGTCAAGCATTTTGAATAAATATTCATTCATTCATTCATTGTATATGGTTTTATATATGATGATTTATGATTTTAAATTGTTCTGAGTACCATTTACAGGCATGCTATAATATAATATAATATAATATAATATAATATAATATAATATAATATACATTTTGAAATCATAAATTCAAATTTGAAAGTGCAGATTTAAAATTCACCTCACATTTATGAATTTCACCACGAAGTGCAAGGGGAGTTACTATCCATTGGTTTATAATTTATTTGTTTGCAATCTTCTGTCAGTCACAATCATTTTATATGCTATTAACAACAAAAGTAAGGTAAGGATAACAAAATGGATAGGACTGCTGTTAAATAGGAGAAGTGGTGGCGTGTGTGGCCGCTTTGCCTGGGTATAATTTGCTTAGATTGCTTCTTTAACCAGGGCAAACCGTTACTTCAGTTAATTCAATTTTCAGTGAATGGACAGGAATGAAACAAATTAAACCAAGTCACGTCCAGCTAATTGAAGCTGAATTCTGAATTTTGTTTATTAAGGAAATGAGCTAAGTAACTGATTGACTTCATTCAGATGAAGTCAAATTGTGTCTGAATGATCCCGACATTGCAAATTCTAGTTTTCATTGATGAAGAAATGTTCTAATTTGATTCACAAGTTGAGAAAACCATTTAGCCCTTTTCGTGTTCTCTTCAAATCTAATGTGAACGTAGCCATTAAGGGAGAGAGCTTTGTACATTTTGCACATCTGGAGTAAACCTGAATCAAATATACAAATCAAACAATACTGGTTTTGATTGATCATTATATTTGCATTTATCTTAATGAAGCCAATATAAGAAGAATAAGAATACTTTTATTTCTTTAGTGCCCTCTTGTCAAATGGCACTCAGAGCACTTCACAAAAAGTATACCATAAAATACAATAAAACAATATAAAATCTATTTAAAATTCATTTTAAAACAATTTTAAAGAGGAAATAAAAGAGAGAGGGCAAAATAAAATATTGGGGATTTGACAAAAACACCTGGAGAATAGAAAAATCTTCAGGTGCCTTTCAAAGGCGAGGAGGGAAGAACTGACAAAAACATCTGGAGGTAATGAGTTCCACACTAAGGGGACCAACACTACAAAGTCCCTATTATCTGCTAACTTAAGGCACAATGGCAGGATCCCCAGATAGCAGGTGGTTTCTGGGTACAGACAACCATCAGGGTGAGGTCTAGGGCTGAAACGAGCATGCCACGCATTCTTGCAAGAACGTTCAACGATTATCTCAGCTGATCTCGCTGACATGTCTGAGAATCTCACAAGATTCTTGAAAATCTCAGATACGCTCTGAGCATGGGAATGGCTGCTGGTGGGCAGTGCATGCAAAGAATGACCATCAGAGCCATTTTGCACATGCGCAGTACCAGGTTTTGGCTGCATGAGAATGGGTCAAGAATCGGCTGATTCTTGACCTGTTCTTGCTCTTGCTAATCTCGGTGAGAAGCCGATAGGGAGCCATTGTAGACTTTGAAGCTCCCAAGTTGTGGTCTGCACTGGCTCCCACTAGCTTTCCGTGCACAATTCAAGGTGCTGTTTTTGACCTTTAAATCCCTTAATGGTCTGGATCCTACATATCTGAAAGATCACCTGTCCTTCCGTGTCCCATCATGGCTCCTGCAATCAGTCGTGGAGGGCCTCCGTGTGGGTACCATCTGTTAGCCTTGTTCATATGACAAGGGCTCACAGGGGGGCATTCTTAGTTGCTGTCCCAGTGCTTTGGAACTCCCTTCCCCTGGAAGTTCATTTGAGTCCAGGCCTGAGCATCTTCTGGAGACAGTGTAAGACTTTTTTATTTGAAACGGCATTTGGCTGGTGTGGATAGGTGATTGGGGTTGGGGTTTGCTGGGTGGTTTTGGTCTAGAGATATAAAGGGAGGTTCGGTGGGTAGGTGGTTTTATGGGGGTTTTAGGGTTTTATATTTAAAATGTTTTTATTGGATTGTAAGCTGCCCTGAGCCTCAGGGAAGGACGGCATATAAATTGAAATAAATAAAATAAAATAATAAAAATACTAACAAGAAAATCCTGCATCATTAATATCCATGGGAATTTTCTTTGTGCGGCCAATCCCAAACTCTGTGGATCCCACGCTCATGTACATGCGCAGTTTCTGTGCAGCATAATGTGCCTACAATGGACTATTTTGCCTGTGGCTACGCACACAGGTAGCCAGGATCTGTGGGGCTTGTGAACGGCCCTATTGACTGAAATACGAGCAGGGTTGCTCCGCTAGTGTTGTTTAATGTGCAACTGGATTCTGTGAAACCAAACCCATATTGCTCCATCACCCTATTGTTGGAGTGGCAAAGCTGCAGAAGTGCTAAATATAATTGCTTTAGCAGTTCTGAATAGAGCCTTTAAAGAAACAAAGACTCAAGCCCAGCAAACAGTGATGTTACAGCTTATGTGAAACCAAACCAGTGCTTATTTGAAAAGATGAAAAGAAATTCTGTAGTGATAAAGATAACTTTGCTCGTGCCCTGAAATACAATAAGTGATCCTCTCTGTTTACCTATTCTAGTCTAAAAAAAATAATGCATATAAAAATCTATATACAAAGCTGTTGACTAGCATTTGATGCCATTATCCTTCCTCCCCACTCCTCTTAAGGGGAAAAAAAAATGATAGCAAATGGGAGGCTCTGTCTATTTGTAAAGGCAGAAGAACAGACTTTTTGTGCTCCTCATTTTACAGTTTGCTTTGACATGAAGCGAGAAATAACTGAGCACAACCTTTACTGCAATAATTGGATTTTTGCCATCAGGTAAAGCTTGTTACAATTGTATCCTCTGAGAAATAATACACATTTTAGGTTTAGTTGTATAGAATCCATTTTCTGTAACCTTAGAGGTCTTAAATTCTATTGAGAAATGTGTTATAGACTCTGGGCCGGATTCTCAGTTGTTGTAAATGAATGCAGCACTACTGTTGAAGGGGGCTATGCAGAATTACACCTATTGAAAGATCCAGCCCAGTCTCTTCAGTCTTGTTTATGTCTTGCTAGAGAACAAGGCTAATTTTAAGAATAGTCTTCATCTTGTTGCCTCCCTTGCTGCTGCACTTACTGAATTTTAAAGAAACTAGATTTCTACGTACAACCTCCCAGAAGGGAGACTAGGGTTTAAATTACATACACCCAAGGCATAATGTAGTTTCTAAGGCCGGAATCCAGTGAAGAGGCTAAGCACATGATGACTTTAATGATGTGTACAGTGAACATTGATTCCAAGTGGGCCTAAAAATGAAAATCTTTAGCAAAGCTGCTCAGGATCACACCATGATTGAAGTAATTAGAAATGTTGTACACTGTACAATGTTGTAAATGTTGTACACTGTTAAGATTGTGGTGATATTTTAATAAGGAATTATTACTCCTATACAATGATAGTTTTGCCTTCACTCAAGTTTGTGGAAGAGATGTGTTCCAGTGTAGGGGTAAAGCTAGACAAGCTGGGGCATGCCTGATTCCCCACATCTGCCACACTTTGGGCTGGCAGCAAGGCTTAATTTGTGGGGTGGCTGAGCCCTGGGAAATATTCCCATGAAAGAGAGTGCATCTGGAAATGTGAAAGGCCAGGGAAAGGCTGATATTACTCATTTCAGGGTTAGAAATGGGAACCAGAAGAACCTTGCATGGTTTATTTGGCTTTTATTCATGACTTCAGTGCCCCACCCCCTGCCCTGGGCATTCTATAGATTCAATCACAAGAACTCTTGTTTTATACTCAGTTGTAGAGAGGCACGTTAGTCTCTAAGTGGCTCCACCAATTTACAATGGGTCGTCTCTGATCTTTCACTACACGCTATCCCTGGACACTTATATTCTTCCAATTGAAGTCTGCAGTCCTTGCTCACACTTGTCCAAACAATACCACATTTTGTGCATGCAATACCATATACCTAACATTCCAGTAAATATAAATGACATGTAAGTCTCTTTGTATGCTGGCTGTGTTACCTCCATGACAGATCAATATCTTTGCCACGTCACGCATCCTGCCTTGTGTGACCTCCAACACAACATCTTTTTAATAAAAGAGTATATCCTAGGGGGCCAGGCCATTTACACTCCAGATGCTGTTGGGCATAAAGATGACCAGTGATACCCCAGTTCCAGTCACCTTAATGAGATTTATTATTTATTATTATTATTTATTTATTTATTAACAAACATTTATATAGCGCCAGTAGTGTACCTGGCACGTTACAAAGTAATAAAATAGACATGGTCCCTGCCCCTAGGGCTTACAATCTGAGGACAGGAGCTGGGGGAGACACATAGGAAGGGGAACAGAGGGAGAGACAAGGGGTCTAACATTCATGAAGATGCAAGGTCTCAGGTGCATGTACTTGGCTTGGTTACGATGAGAATGACAGCAGTCAGGTCCATGTGGCAAGGATAGGGGTAAACAGACCATAGGTATAGGAAATAGTGGCTCAGCAGAATAAAGAGTCAGACAAAGCAGAGTGAAAGAGGAGAGTTTTAAAGAGAGATTTGAACATATGAAGGGAGGAGGCAAGGCGGATGTGGACAGGGAGGGAGTTCCAGGCATGGGGGGCAGCAAGTGAGAAGGGACGAAGGCGCTTAGGGGAGCAGGGAAGGCGTGGAAGGGTGAGAGAAGGGACAGAGGAGGAGCGAAGTGCACGGGCTGGAGTATGGAGGGCGATAAGTGCAGAGAGGTAAGGGGGAGTGAGGTTGTGAAGAGCTTTATAGGTGAAGACTAGGAGCTTGTGCAGAATTCGTTCTGGAAGGGGAAGCCAGTGAAGCGAAGAGAGGAGGGACTGCACATGGTCGAAGTGACGGGTGAGGTGGATGACCCTGGCAGGCTACCAAAAAGCCTGCCAGAATGCTTTGCTATGGGAAGCATGCTTTGCTATGCTTTGCTTTTCTACAGCGGCAGTCATAGCTACCAATTAACAAGGGTTGAGTGGCAGTTAAAGCAATACGAGGTATTAGGCTTGCCCCACTACAACCTTGTTTATTCCAATGTGGTGTAAATGGGTGCATGAGCCTGTCGAGGTGATCTGTAACACAAAGAATAAAATAAGGCACAATACAGCAGCAATGCAATAAGAACCAGAACACCGTTAGGCCCAGTTCTGGTATCTTGCCAATCCATGGGCTCAGGAAAGTGAATTTGCACTGCCTGCTTCACCCAGTCAAACAATGAATGTGTCACATTGCGAGTCACCCTGAGCATTTGATTGAACATGGGATCCTTAGCTAAAACCCCCAACTTAAGTAATTTTCCATCAAGCAAAAAGAGGCCACTTGCCCCCTGATCCCACAATTTAGTTAGCCATGCCCCCAGTGTCTCTTAGGGCAACTGGCAATGTTGTTTAGCTATATCCTGAAATTCTGTCTCGGTTTAATCCCTCACTACCCAGGTAGCTCGCCCGCCTCCTCCAGGCAGCCCCTTAGTCTTGTTTGTTATGAGGGGACGAGCCTGGGCCACAGGTGGATCAATTTCAGGAGGGCCTTTTGAACCCTCCTCACCCTCAGTCCATTCATCTGAAGAGGAGGAATCCCAGATGTTCCCATCCCATGTTGCAGAATCCCAGTCCAGACTTTTCACTAGTGCCCGCACTTTTGCTCTATTCACTGTCCAGTTACGGCACTGTGCAGTCTTTTGGTGTTTCACCTGGGCTAGATACAGTCATAGCCTGCTCCTCTGCTTTCTGCCCTCGCTCCTGAGCCATTTCCAGTGCTTTGTGTAGCAAAGCATTCTGCTGCCTCACAGCTGCCAACTCATCAGCGATGCTCTGGCATCGCTTCTCTAACTGCTCCTGCTTTTCCCACAACCCTCTCACTGCTGTGAGGAGTACCCAACCAATTCCAGAGACTTCTTTCTCTCCCCCGCCCCCCTTGGGACCCCCAACTCCTGCAGATATTTTTCAATTGCCTGAGGCGTGGGTCCCCTGGGTCAAAGGAACTCTTCCCAACTTACCGGTGGGGATATCTGGCTAGTTGAATGACCGGAGCCCATACAGAGGTGGTAGACCACCCTGGAATCTGGGTCAGCTTGGGCTCAGCAGATTTTTTGGACCACATTGTAGGTTCACTGATCTGATCCTGCCAACTATGCCAAATTTCTTGGAATTGTATGTTCTTTTGGGTCAGATCAGTGATGACTCAGATGAGTGAGGCAAAGAAAGCTGTTTTATGAAATACAAAGCATACAAAAAGCAAAGCAAAGCTTCTCACATCCCTTTCTGCAAGCCTGGGAACCCCAACAAGCTGTGAGATGATCCCTGAGTGGACCCCAGGTTCTGCCGCACCCCTCAGCACATCTGCGAAGTGGCCAGTAGTGAAGTTTCCAACTTTGGTTTCTGACTTCTCTGCCTTTATACTATTCTAACTTTGCAAACCCACTATACAAACACTGCACATGTGCTAAGCAATTCTCATAAATCTAACAATTGCAAATGTGCCTCCCCCTAGCCTGGGTTATTTCCAACTCTCATTTAAAAGCTTTGTCTTGGTACCAGGCTCAAACTACTGATAAGGAAACTTCTCAAAACACTACATTCCTAGCCTGCCTTGGTACCCTGCAAAACAACTATTATGGACTATACAAAGCAGGCTACCAAAAAGTAATGCATACAGCTCATAACAAACAAGATGTATTCCCAAGAAAGAGCAGGCTGAATAAGACATGTAAGTGTCCCTAACTGGCTCCACCGATTTACAATGGGTCTTCCATGATCTTTCACTACAGTGTCATCAATATACTCATGGACACCCAACTCTAACTCTTTTTTTCATCAGACCCAGACCCGGTAGTTTTGATGCTTACTCAGTGTCTGGTGGCTGTGGGGGATTGGATGAGGGACAGTTGACTGAGGCTGGATCCCGAAAAGACGGAGATGATGCTAGTGGGGAAGGCAGTGGGATTGGCTTCCCGCATCATTGATGGGGTTCACCCCCATTGGTTCCTCAGGTTTGCAGTCTGAGAGTGCTTGTCAATTCCCAGATCTGCCTGGATGCCTGGGTGGAAACTGTGACAAAGAGTGCATTTTGCCAGTTACCCCTGGTGCAGCGAGTTCAACCATATGTCTTGGATGCTGACCTGGCCACTATCATCCATGCCTTCATCACCTCAAGACTGGACTATTGTAATGTGCTCTATGTGAGGCTGCCCATGGTGACGGTTTGGAGACTGCAGCTGGTGCAGAATGCGGTAGCCCGTCTCCTTATGAGAACGGGCTGCCAAGAGCACATTACATAAGTGCTTCATTCTCTGCGCTGACTGCCTATAGTATTCCAGGTCCAGGTCAAGGTGTTGGTGCTTACCTATAAAGCCTTATATGGCCTAGGCCCCACCTACCTGCAGGACTGCCTCACTCCCTGTCCACTGGATTGACAACTGTGGTAATCCAGAAATGCCTTTCTTGAAGTACCCCATGTACCTTGGGGCATGGGTATGGAGAGGGCATTCTCAGTGGCCTCACCAATGCTGTAGAACTCCCTCCCAACAGAGGCTTGTGTAGCCCCGGACCTTTCTGTTTTTATTGAATTTTTAGCCACCCCGAGCTGCTTTTGCAGGAGTATAAAATAGTTAAATAAATAAAATAAATAAATTCAGATGGCCAGTGTTTGGGAAGTGTAGTAATAAACCTGGTTGAGATGTGGGACAACAATTTAATAAATAATTCAGAATTTTCAGTTTCCATTTTGTGGAGTTCAGTATAGTTCAATAAGGCCACAATGCACAAATCACTTACTCTAAGAAAACCCTTGCATGCTTCAGTGAGGCTACTTTAGAGTAAATCCAGAGCAAATGCATGGAATCACAGCTATTATTGGAGAACAATTACCCATTGTAATTGGGTACACTTACCTATGCCGGGTAAGTGTGGCCACAGGTGGCACCATCACGTTTGAAAACACTGTATGTGACAGAAGATTTAAATAAAAGAAAGTGTTAATTCACGCAACTCACAATTAACTTGTGGGAATTATTGTCAGTTGATGTGGTTAAGGCCAGTAGCGTAGCTGGGTTTAAAAGAGGATTAGATTTGTTCTTGGAGGATAGGTCCATTAATGACAATTAGCTAAAGTAGGTTGAGGGACATAACTTTTGAATTTTGGAGACTGGGAATGAACATCAGAGAATGGATCATTCATTATCACCTGTTGGGGACTTCTCCAAAGTGACCAAGAATGGCCACTGTTAGAGACAGGATGCTGGACTTGATGTACCATTGATCTGACCAAGTATGGAGGTACTTACGTTTTTATGAAATTCTTCAGATTGACAAACTAAGACAAACCAAACCAAAACTGAAACACACTGTATTTCTATAGGGGAGGGAGGGCAGAGGAACATGTACACACAAATTAAATTATAGGCTGTCCCCACCCTCTGCATTCCGTCCCTTAGATATGGGCCTGTTGTTAGTTATTGACATTAGATGCAATGCAGTGGCCTGTGTGTGCCTCCCACTACTCACCTGTACAGTCAGAACACGTGAGTTGCAGGTGAGCACATGCACAGCATGAGCAGCACATTCACGTATGGAAAAGGCACAATCCGGGCCAACTCAACACCCCAAGCTCACTTGCAACGTGGCCGGGGGATGGAGCATGCACAGCTCCTTCTCCATCCACTAGGAGACAGTGTATGTTGTTTCGGGTTGGTCCAGGTTGTGCCTTTGTCACATGCAGCTGTTTTGTGCACATGCACGCCTGCAGTGCACACATTCTGCCCATGCATTGCACACATGGGCCTCACACACAGGCCACTGGATTACATCCATTGTGTTTATCTCTCTCTAATTGTCAGCAGGCATGAAACCACAAAATATGGTGAATCTGGTTTCTGTCAGAAACAGGTTATTCACTTTCTTGGTGGAAAGTGATGAAATTGTAGGGAAAAGATAGTAAATCACAGGCGCTGATATCGACAATGGCAGAAGTGTGGAATCACCATAGACTGATAAAAGGCGTCATTTGACATAACGTCAATGGACATCTGAATGTTTGTTTTGACCTTGATGTGAGCACCCGTTTTGCCCTGTGTTTACTATGTGGTGCTGCTTAGAGACACAGCCCATCTTGGGGCAAATCGGTGTTTTGCTTGCCACCCAATCTCACTGTGCAAGCACTGCCGACTCATTCCCAGTTTTGTAACTGCTAACACGCCACGTGATAATATTAGACACAACACCGGCCACGTGTTCAGTCAGAACACACACATTTTTCTTGTGATGCAATGGTGCTCACATCGTGTCTTCAACGGGTGGCCAAACTGGTGTTCGGATTGTTATGGTCCAGTCCTTACACACAATGGCCAAACATGTGCTTAGGGGTTTTGACACCTGATTTTTGTTATGTCTAAAGACGCCCAAAGTACCAACGGACACTTACAAGTGCTTCCCAAAAGGTTGGTATTGCCCTGTGGAACAGGAACACTTGCTCTTGTCTCAGTCTAATTGTCAATGACAGCGGATTTCCCAGGGTTACGCACCTGAGGTGGGGGAGGAGGGATAAGGTGGTGGGGAGTAAGTCTCCTTGAGATGGCAGGACATTGGCCTTTTACAAATTAACATGGAGCAATGCAACAGGTCTTGAATCTCACCTGAAGCCTCTAGACACTGACAATAACTTAATAATCATGCTTAGTCATAAATCTTGGATCTTCAAAGTCCCAAGATTTAATTGCTTTGTTATGTGAGCCATATATCAATTTCTGAAGTGAACATATAACAGAAATACATAAACAAAGCATTTCTTGAACTTCACTCACAATCTGTCTAGCAGTCCAATTCCTTCTTCATTCAGCAGAATGAAGAATGAATTTCACTGAAAACTTGGGCCATTTAAAAAACAAACAAACAAACTGATATTTATGAAGGTTGTTATTTTTAAAATGCACTTGTAATCTCCAATCTGTTGTGTTTTTTAGCAGAAAATTTCAGAGGCCATTAAGCTACGATCTGGATTATTATTATTATTATTATTATTATTATTATTATTATTTATTTATTTATTTATTAAATGTGAAAGACAAGACATTTCATTTAGAAATACGGTGGCTGCTTTTGAGGAGTTAACAGAGCAACTGGGTCCTGGTGAAGTGAAGAATTAAAAGCCTCTAACTGCACAGTACCCATTAACACAACAGGCCAAAACAGCTTATGAAAGTAGAAATAAACGGTGCTGATTGTGAGTGCCTCAGTCACTTCTATTATGATCATAATGTTTTAGAGGAAGCCATTTTGATCTCAATGATGCAGCTGTAGTAATTCTATTTAGACTCTACAAGGAGCCCAATGATGTTGATATAATCAATCCAGTAAAATATTGTTTTATTGGATGAAAAGCACCGGTATGATTTCCATGGCCGCATCATTTGTACTCAAGGTGGCATCACAGCTGGGTTAAGGAAAAACAATTTACTTCAGCAGCAGAGATGTTCTTTTTATGTTCTCATCCCTTATTCTATTTTTTGCAAAGGTGGGGTCAGCTGCTTAATGTTAGGTTCTCTGAATTAAAAATGTAATTAAGGCACGGGAAATTAAAGTATCTGGCCCACATTGGCATAAAAGAAGGAATTACTTTTTTGATAGACATATTCAATTCTGGCTCCAGTCCTGCAAAATGCTATGCAACCAAAAGACCCAGCTATTATGGTTCTTTTCAAACAGACGCTCTGACAGTGATAAAATTGTGTTACATTTTATTATACATGTTGTAGGGCTGTAGGTGTGCTCTATTGCTGCCCTGCAACATGTATAATAAAATGTAACACCCATTTTATCACTGTTAGGGTGCCTGTGTTAAAAGAACCTATGATTTTAGTAACCATACATCCTGATTTTATACAGATAGTCCTGATTCTCCCAACTACTATTCTGTAGGGAGAAGAAACTCCTTCCAAGCTATGCCCAGACAGCATTGCTTCCTCTAGGCAAATCCTGCTGCCAGCCTGGGTGGCACCAGTAGATTCCTTGTTCCAGTCTAGAATTTATACTCCGTTCATCTCTCTGGGAAGGAGAAACTGAACAGAGGAATAGCAGCATGAACCTTTCACTACATAGTAAGACTGGAACTGTTACACTGAGGCTCATTGTGGTATCGGGCAGCTGTGTACCCGTGGTGTGCTTTACAAAACAATGAGATGGATGCGATCCCTGCCTAAGGCTTACAATCTAATAGACACGGAGGGGGGAGATGAGACGGTAAATTACAGCACCTTATTTACTTGTTTGACCCCACTCAAAAATTTTTAAACTTCTGTCCATGTTTATAAACAGTAGCAATTATGAAAATAATATTTGTTTCTGGCAATGAATTAAAAATTGCACATTCATTTCTGCTCTATTCTAAACATGCTCTATGTCTCCCTTCTTTGTCATGATGGAGACAAAGTAGTTCAAATGACATTGAACCAACCTTTGTTGGTGAGAACATGTAAGCTTTTGAGCCACTGCCCGCACGCTAGGAGAGAGCTAGTGTGCTTTTGGGCACCCAGAACTGCCCGATACCAAGATGAACCTCAGTGTAAAAGTTCCAGTCTTACTATGTAGTGAAAGGTTCATGCTGCTATTCCTCTGTTCAGTTTCTCCTTCCCAGAGAAATGAAGGGAGTATAAATTCTAGACTGGAACAAGGAATCTACTGGTGCCACCCAGGCTGGCAGCACGATTTGGCTAGAGGAAGCAATGGTGTCTGGGCATAAGACAGCTTGGAAGGAGAATCACAAATTTTGGAACAATACGTAAGAGGTATCATACTCGGTGTTTCTACATAGATGCGGGGAGCTCACTCCAGGAGCAAGTTTGGGGTGTACTCCCACGTCTTCCATTTGCAGTGCTGCCTGGGTCCATTTTAAACAAACCTGGTGGCTGACTGCCACTGCCCAGTCTGTCCCCACGGCACCCACACACACACACCACATAGTTGTGTTGTTGTCGAGGAATCCCCTGGCCGAGAGCAGGACTGCAGCAGCTGTCCACCAAGCAGACAGTCAGCAGCCCCGCCTCCATCTGATGCCCCAGGATTGGGCTGCCCACTCTGCTGGTGGTGCTCCTGGATGTTTTGGAGCCTGCCCTCCCTCTGCTCCACCTGCACCTTTAAACGGACAGCCCACCCAGGGGTGTGGTGAGGCAGAGGCAGAGCAGCAGCCCATGGGAAGACACCCACTGTGTCAGACCAATGGTCCACTGATCCCAGCATCCTTTCTCCAACAGTGGCTACTCGCTGTCGCTTTAGAAAAGCACCCAACAACCAACGGTCAGAATGGAGTGATCTGTGCCCTGCTGTTCACTCCCAACTCCCAGAGGTTAGACCTCCAAACCTACTCGACTAATAGCAATTTGTGGACCTATCCTCAATGAAATGAAATTACCCATTCCTCATTTAGGCCCAGCTACACAAGTGATCTTCACAACATCCTCTGGTAATAACTTCCACAACTTAATTGTACATTGAGTGAAAAGGTGCTTAAATCTGCTGCCAGTTAGTTTCATGATTTTTCTCCTAGTTCTAGTATTATTTAATTAATAATAATAATAATAATAATAATTAATAATGGGGACAGACTGGACAGTGGCAGTCAGCCACTAGGTTTGTTTAAAATGGACCCAGGCAGCAATGCAAATGGGAGACGTGGGAGTGCACCCCAAACTTGCTCCTGGAGTGAGCTTCCCACATCTATGTAGAAACACCGAGTATGATACCTCTTATGTATTGTTCCAAAATTTGTGATTCCATTTATTTATTGGAAGGGGTGGGGGGTTGTTTGTTCATTCAGTATTTTAATTTGGGCCATTGTACATAGTGTGAATCATTTATTTACATTATTCAGTATTTTGCATTACTTTCTCCTATAAATAGGACACATAGATTCCCCCCCAAATTCAACTTCACATTCAAAAATGGCTCCTGCTTTTCATGGCTTTCTCTTCGTAACTTTTTACCATCCTTTTCCACTCCTTTCCCACCTGGGAATTTCGTTCTTCTGACACGTTGTCCCAGACTCTACTGCGCCCCAAGCCATCTCCACAGCTTTTCCCATGCTCATCCCTACAACAAGAACTCCCTCTTTCAACACATACACTTTGTTCCCTCCATCCCAATGTTTGAATAAACATTTTCATTTTAGTTTTCATTTTAGTTTACAAAACCCCCTTTGTTTTTTTTTTGTTTTTGTAAATGACCCTACTGTTCTTGTTTTTTCATTTATTTTATAATTTAAAAAATAAATAAGTAAAGAAAGAAAGAAAGAAATCACTGTGCATGCGGACCATTCTGCGTATGCACAGCACCATAAGGACGGTATGTGCAGAATTCCCCGGTAGCCAATTTTTCACATGTGCAGTGATTTTTAACATTATTTTGTAATTGTACTGTATTGTATTTTTAAATTGTATTTTTAAAAATTGTTTTAATTTTTTTTTTTTTTACTGAGTGTTGTTTGCCGCCCCAGGTTGCCCTGTAGGCAGGAGGGGCTGGATATAAATTTTAAATAAATTAATTAATAATAATAATAATAATAATAATAATTTTCACTCCTCCTCTGTCCCTTCTCTCACCCTTCCACGCCTTCCCTGCTCCCCTAAGCACCTTTGTCCCTTCTCACTTGCTGCCCCCCATGCCTGGAACTCCCTCCCTGTCCACATCCGCCTCACCCCCTCCCTTCATACCTTCAAATCTCTCCTTAAAACTCACCTCTTTCGCTCTGCTCTGTCTGACTCTTTATCCTGCTGAGCCACTATTCCTATACCTACGATCGGTTTACCCTTATCCTTGCAACATGGACCTGCCTGCTGTCATTCTCATCGTAACCAAGCCAAGTACGTGCACTTGAGACCTCGCATCTTCATGAATGTTAGACCCCTTGTCTCTCCCTCTGTTCCCCTTCCTAAGTCTCTCCCCCAGCTCCTGTCTCTCAGATTGTAAGCCCTAGGGGCAGGGACCGTGTCTATTTTATTACTTTGTAAAGTGCCAGGTACACTACTGGCACTATATAAATGTTTGTTAATTAATAATAATAATAATAATAATAATAATAATTAATAAATCTTTTTTTAAAAATACTGCACATGCACAGAATGCCCACCAGGGCCATTCTACTACATGTGCACCCTTTCCCAAAATGGTGCTGTCATGGCTGGTATCATTTTGGGAAAGGGCGCACGTGCACAGAATGGGCCCTACAGACATTTTGCACATGCACAGGGTTTTTTTAAAAAAATAAAAAAATTCTTAAAAGGGATGAAGCAAATGATAACCATTTACTTCATACATTTTCATAGTTTAATTACTAAAATGTATGGAGCTTCATTCATTTTAGTAATTTAAAAAAATGAAAATGAACTACACACGCCTACTAAAAACTAACCTTTCCAGTTTGGCTTCCCATAGCTTCTCACTCCCAAAGATTGCTCACGAATGCCTCTCTTTATACCATCTTATCCTTCAGAATTACTCTTGTCCTTTGTAACTAAACTAAGCATGTGTACTTGCAACCACTCAACTTAATGAATATATACCTGCCTTTCCCTGTCTTCATTGACCTCTTGTCTCCCCATCCTTGTCCATCCTAAATTGTAAGCCCATCAAAGATCTGTCTCTAATATTCTAATCACAATTTTTCTGCACTAGGTGTGTTAATGATGTCATCGTTGTTGTCATCATCATGCCTGGGCCTCATATATCTGTGTTACCACATGACTCCTAGGGCTCTGGATCATCCCTTACGGTCCACTGGGAGTGCCCTGCTTGAGGTCCCCTTTGTATATCGGGGTGGGGGGCGTTCTCGGATGGAGAGGGCATTCTCTGTGACAGTGCTGTGGCTATGGAATGCCCTTTCGGTGAGGGGGACAGGTAGGGAGGGACTGGGTTAGGGCAGGTGGGTTGTATGACAGTATTTTTGTTGGACTCCTGGGATTGTGGGTTTATCTGGTTTGTGGTGTTTTTAGCTGTGGTAATATTATTGTTGTTTAATAGTTGGCTGTGGCAATATTATTATTGTTTTAGTGCAATGTGAGTCAACCCGAGCTGCATGTCAGGAGGGGTAGGGTATACATTTTGTATAAAATAAATAAGTAAATAAATAAAATAAAAATATCATCATCATCATCATCATCATCATCATCATCATCGGGTATTTTCAGACGTTACGAGATCATGCTAAACCACATGAACTATGGTCAATCCCGCGGTGGGGCCAAAGCACCCTGAAAGTCTGTTCAGAAGCTGCCAGATGTTCACTACAGTCAATACCCACATTGGGTCAAAATCAACCACGCTTCAGGAGCTCCCTGCCGGACCATATCCGAAAGCGTGGTCAAAGAGATTCCCGATGGGAACCAACAAAAAGTGATGTCTGACTGGCAACCAGCGGCCAGAATAAAA
>QEPC01013578.1:1179770-1193835 GCA_003113815.1 Sphenodon punctatus
TCATCGTTGTTGTCATCATCATGCCTGGGCCTCATATATCTGTGTGACCACATGACTCCTAGGGCTCTGGATCATCCCTTACGGTCCACTGGGAGTGCCCTGCTTGAGGTCCCCTTTGTATATCAGGGTGGGGGGCGTTCTCGGATGGAGAGGGCATTCTCTGTGACAGTGCTGTGGCTATGGAATGCCCTTTCGGTGAGGGGGACAGGTAGGGAGGGACTGGGTTAGGGCAGGTGGGTTGTATGACAGTATTTTTGTTGGACTCCTGGGATTGTGGGTTTATCTGGTTTGTGGTGTTTTTAGCTGTGGTAATATTATTGTTGTTTCATAGTTGGCTGTGGCAATATTATTATTGTTTTAGTGCAATGTGAGTCAACCCGAGCTGCATGTCAGGAGGGGTAGGGTATACATTTTGTATAAAATAAATAAGTAAATAAATAAAATAAAAATATCATCATCATCATCATCATCATCATCATCATCATCGGGTATTTTCAGACGTTACGAGATCATGCTAAACCACATGAACTATGGTCAATCCCGCGGTGGGGCCAAAGCACCCTGAAAGTCTGTTCAGAAGCTGCCAGATGTTCACTACAGTCAATACCCACATTGGGTCAAAATCAACCACGCTTCAGGAGCTCCCTGCCGGACCATATCCGAAAGCGTGGTCAAAGAGATTCCCGATGGGAACCAACAAAAAGTGATGTCTGACTGGCAACCAGCGGCCAGAATAAAATAAAATGATTCTGAGCCAGGGACAAAGCACGCAGCGTCGCTGCCAGGCAACCAGCAACAGCACAGGCAGCGGAGGGAGATTTAAAGGGCACACAGAAGCAGGGAGATGGGGCAGGATGGAGTGAGGTGGAAGGGCGAGGCAAGCGGAGGGCGAGAGAGCAAGGGAGGAGGAGGAGGCAGAGGAGGTGGTGGTCCTGATGCACCTGGAGGCGGGGGAGGGACAGCAGCAGCAGCCGGGACGAGCTGACCCGGTGCCTTCTGGATTTTTTGACCACAGCCAGGAATCGACGTCATGTCTGTTGTGCTGCCCCGGCCCATAATCTGCCAGCCTGATTCCATGCCATGGTCCCAGTCCCGTCACATCTGTTCAGGACTTTTTTTTTACCACGGGGGGTGGTTGCTCAGTTCACCCCCACCGGGAATCCACTGTGGTGAATCGGGACTGCGTAACGTCTGAAATCACCCATCATCATCATCATCATTGGGTATTTTCAGACGTGACGGGGCCAATTGGCCCCATCACGAAATCAATGAAATGATCCCCCACCGGGTTGACCTGTCACGCCCTAATAGACATGCTGGGGGATCCCGGCGGGGAATTGGGGAGGGGGCAGGGCCGCGTGGCGCAACATGCAGCTGCACGGCCACACCCCCTCCACGCTCCTCGCCGCCCGCCCTCTGGGGAGACAAGTGGCCACCATGGCCAATGCCGCTGCAGCGCTCACCCGCTATGGCCACGGGCCAGACTCCCTGCGGGAATTCCGGGCCGTGGCCACCGTCCAGACGTGACGGCGCGGGTCACCACGGCGCGGAATAGCCTTCAACATGCAATGGCCTCCAGCCCCACCGCTTCGGCCGCTCGCGTGGTGAATATGATCCCATGCCATGGTAACATCCACGGGGGAACATACGTTCCCCCCAACAGACGTTACATGGTCCAAGCAACCACAGGGAATTGACTGTGGTGGACATTGACCATGTAACGTCTGAAAATACCCATCATCATCATCATCATCATCACACCAAATAGAACTGCTGAAATCGCTAATCATTGAATGCCTCTCGAATAAGTACTGAATAATGGAGCAAACCAGTTAAATGGAACAATGAATGGACATACCAAATAACTCAGGAAACACAGTGACCAATTTCACAAATGAATACTTTTGAATTTGCTTCACACAAACCAAATCCGATGAATTATTTGTTTTGTCCAAATATTTGTTTCACCTCTAGTTGTGAATGGAGAAGGGCCCCAATATGGGAAGTCCAGAGATTGGAGCTCAAAGTGTGTTTTGATGAAAACAAAAACCAATTCATGGCCATTTATTAAAATATTTTACTATTCCTGCACTCCCATGGTAAAAAATTGAGATTTGCTGATTCTTTAGTATGAAACATTATGATCATCCACTTTAAATCGTGCCGTTGTTTAGACTGGACTTGGCTGATAGTTTCTTCATTTATCTCTCCTGGACTAGCATTGTTGGGAGCATGTTCAGGGCATTAGCCTTCTGTTGATTTATCAACCTTGACCTTCTGCCGCATTAGCTCATTCAAAACTGACACTCTTCATTTCTCAGACCTAGAGTTGCTTTTTATTTTTTTCAAATTAATCTGAGCCAAGATTAGATAATACTCTTTCTATGAAAGATATATGTATAGGGATCAAAAACTGACATACAGCATTGAATCCCTTAAACTCAGCTCCCTTGTTTGATAACCTACCCTTTATCCATGGCTGTCCATAATCCTTACAAGATTAACCAGCTTTCCTGGTGTAGACTGAACCCCAAATCAGGTGTCTCCCATCATTCTGAAACTGTTACCCATATTAATACTACTTTATTGGAGTCTTAAGCTTTAAATTATTTTCTAGCTTCTTGTGCTGTTTAAAGCTGCTCTTACACAATAGAACACCATATACTTGGAGACAGGATATTATAATTAATGACCTGATGATAACTGCTGATTAGCAATCTTCTCAGAATGAGACTACACCATAGAGCTCATTACATGCGTTCTCCTAACATGAGTGAAACAGAAACCAGCTTCACATCTGGACTGTTTTTTGACCAGGGATTTAGTTTCATGGTGCTAGGACTTGTTAAGATTCAGCCACACGAGACGTTACCCCAATTTGGGCAATGTTATCCCACTTTGGGTAAAGTTACATTGCGATGCAGTGGATCATGTGACCAGCAGCCACCAGATGTTCACCACGTTTTGATCAAGCCATACCCCACTTTGGGGCAACCTTGCTACACCCTGCGTCCTTGGAAAAAGGCTCAAACTGAGGCTGCTTGGGTGTCCACCGGCCGAAAGTGTGGCGGCTGCAATTGCCCGCCATGATGTGAACAAGGAATGGGTCAGCCCTTGCTCATGTGCCTGCAAGCTCAGCCATTTTTTACACGGACTGTGGTCAGTGTGGTGGGGTCAGCATGCTGGGGCCCGCTGCTGGGGCCGTGCATATGTGGAGATGTCAGATGGGAGCACATCTATTTCTACCAACCTTCACCCACCTCCATGCATGGAGAAACACACCTTTTTTCTGGTTGCTTCATGTGTGGAAATCGGTGTAGATGGGTGCATCGCGGGAACGCACACCCACCCACCACCAATTTTACATGGGAACTCCCCCAAGTGTCCACTGGGTGGACAACGGCCTTAGTCTTGCACATTTGTGCAACCAAGGGGTAGAAAGCATGTGTGATGAAAACAGAGGGGAAGAAAAAAATATGCTCCTTTCTGATACCCCCCTGGGACATTGCCACTTTTTGTCATCTCTAGGACCAATTCAAAGCAGTTTTTGAAAGTTTAAGGTAGATAGTTCAGTTTCAAAGTAGTCAGTAGTAACTGAAAACTTAAGTTAGTAGTAATCAGTAGTCACTAGTCAGATGACTTACTCTCCATTCCCCTACATCTGATTTGTCATCACATTAATGGAAGGAGGCAAGGACATAAATAAGGGGTTTTAAAGACTGGACACAATATCAGCAATAAGAGTTGAGGGTGACGTGGAGGAGTGAGACTCCCCCTTATAAATCCTAGTCCCATGTATTAACTTTAAATGTTAGCCAAAAGGCCATCCAGAATTGGCCATCCTTGGTTTCAACCCCCTGCTTAGACCTAGCCCCACCACTCCTCAAGACACCCATCTTAAAGCAGCTACCTGGCCAATCAGTGTCAATGAGAAAAATTATTTCCTGTCACCAAACATGGTAGCCAGAGTGAGCTCACTTTACTAGTCTAATTGTGTCTATAGACAAGCACCTCCCCACCCATTAACAACCCATCATGCATGTTGCAGGGCTGCATTGGCACCCTGTGCAGCCTTACAACATACATGATGGGTGGGTGATTGGTGGGTAATGGATGGCTTGTCTAAAAACACCCTAAGACTGTTTTGAGATGAGACAGTACTATGTAAGTCCACCTAGTGGATGTGTGCTACCACCTACATAAAAGTGAAAGTGGGTGGGCATCTGTTCCTGAGACCCACCCACCTCCAACCATCTCCCCACACAGAGCAAATGGGAAAAACTCAGGTTGTTCTATGCCAGGGCAAGGGTTGCTGGTGCGTGGGTAAGGTGCAGGAAGTAAATGGGCTAGGAAAACTCCTCCAGTGTGGTGAGGAAGGCTTTCTATAAAGGGGAGTTCTTCTCCCAACTCATGAGACCAGTTGTTTGAAGGCCCCTTCAGCCAGGAACCAGAAGGAGAAGTCCTGATAGATCATCTGTGGTTGGCACCTGATTCAAGTGCATTATGTCCCCCATATGTCTGGCCACCCCTGCTCTAGGCAGATATCTACAGAGATGAGAGTCACCTCTCTCTCAGCTGGTGCCTCCTGCCCTAGAAGGATTCATTCTCCTTTCAGTCATCCCAGAGGCCTTCCCAGCAAAAGAGGAACCACATAGAGCTGGGGTTTAAGGCAAGGGACTGAGCAAAAGGTTTCCCACTGCTCCCAACCTAAGGAAACAGGATGCCCAAAGACACTGGGGATCCTGGTTTTATACTGACCTGATGCTTCATTCTGGGAGCTGTGTATTGGTAGCCATTTCATGGGAAAACCTGAGCAAATCACCCTGAGAAAATTGAGTTTCCTGATCTCTAGCAGGCTAGAGGTTCAGGGTGGTGTTGCTGTTGAGCCAGTGTAGCCTAGTGGATAAAAGTGTTGAAATTGGATCTGGGAGTCCAGTGTTCAGATTCCTGCTTAGTAGGGTTGAAATGAGTACTCGCAAAAACAGGTGAATACCCATTGAATTTTCGGAATTCAAAAATATCATGAACTGATCAGTATCCTATTCGACTACACAATGGGTGTTTTAGATGCATGGGGTGTCTGCCAGATCCAAGAGCTTCTTGGAGAAGTCCACTTCCCATGGCCTGCCATTCCCAGATCCACTTGGGTCCACATTAGATGGATCAACGGTGTCCACCAGCTGCAGTCTGCCCATACAATGCATGCAGTGCAATGCCATGCCTCCTGCACCATAGAGCTGCATGCGATCACTCAATGCTCTTCCCTGGTGCCCATGAATATATGGTGCTGAATGGGGCAACGCTGAATGGGGCAACGGATGACAGGGAATGGTGTTGCACACCGTCCACCCAACAGATGGACAGCAGCTCCATATTTGACCTTTGGCTCTAGTTTGGCCATCATTCTCCTCATAGTGTGCTCCTGGATCTTCTGGAGACCCACCGGCAGGGCTGCCTAGAGCAGCCACAGTCTGCTCTAGGTTAAACATCTGGCAGATGCCAGATGTTCCAGTTAGATGAACCAGTCAACGAGGGGGTTATGGGGGCACCCTGGAGCTGCCATCTGTCTGTTTAGAACTATTGTTCCAGAATATTGACTTCAAGCCCTGGTTTTCCATCATGATTTACTGATTGGTAACTGGAAAATTGAAAAATAGGTATCAGAAATTATCACTTTTTGGGGGGTTTCCAGGTATCCAATCAGTAAATGGGTAGCCCAACAACTATCCAATATGGGACTCAAAACTAAGGGTATTACCCATGGGTAGCAAATGAAGTATCTGTTTCAGCTCTAATTGAACTCAGTGATGGTGGGAACGTCATTAGCTCTCAGTCTCAATTCCTTACCTGCATAATTGTAATAATAATGACCTATTACACAAGGTTGGTCTGAGGGTGAAGTAGATAAAAACTAAATCACTTTGAACACTGAAAGTGTGATATAAATGATAAATAGTACTAACCCTAATGTCTGGGCAAGGAGGGATCATTAGTATCTCTAGCATATATCATGTCCTTACTTGATACCTTTTAGGGTAAGGAAGTGTTTATCCCCAAAAAAAAGAAAAAGAAAAGGTGGGGAGGGGGAATGGGAAATATGTAGTTCCTATTTTTGATCTATGCTCAAAAGCAAGGAAATATACAAGACACAACTATAGAATTGAATTTAAATTCTGTGCATGTTTAGGAACAGATTTTGAAATATCAGCGTGAAAGATCACTTTTGAATACATTATCACCTTCTATAAAGAAACATGTGTTACAAGCTTATGAAAGGAGTGCAAGAGAATATTCATAGAGTACGGTTAATCACATGTTTTACAGATTGATTTTCAAAGTGTCACTACAGATGTTTCCTCACGCTAAATGCAAATACTTCTGCAATATCCTGTATCAGCTATCAAGCAGCTCTTTTAGACTCCCAATTTGAAGGTCTCATTTAGCAGAACACTTTTTCCTAACTTACACTGAGTTCAGATGTCACTGTCACCCCCATGGATTCCAAGAGAAGCACCACAAGTTTCTCGGAGGTTGTCCATACAATGGCATTTTTTCATGAAGTGTGAACGGAAGTGTTTTCAGATGGACATGGAGGTGCTCTAGGGTGCAACCCAATGTTTGCTTAAATCCAGCTCTGCCTGAGTCAAGTTCAGATGGACCCGGTCAGTTCCCCAGCCTGCAATTCAACCAAGTGCACCGCCTGCCCCCGCACCATAGAGTTGTGGACAATAGCCCGATGCTCTACGTTGGTGACCCACATCTATGGTGTTGGTTGGGGCAATGGCCAGCTAGCTAGAAGTAGACTAGCAGTGTGGATCTGCTTATCAGATGGACAGATGCTCCACTTCAGACCAGTGCACTGAGTTTGGCCTGTCCTCTCTGCCAGCAGATCTCCCAAGATGTTCCAGATCGCTGCCAGTGGGATTGTCCAGGAGCAGGCATAGCCTGCATAACTGTCAGGGCAATTTTACATGCATGGTCCTCATGTGGGTGAAGTGGGCAGCACGGGGGAAACCTGTCCATCTGAAAACACTAGGGATGGGCGAACGCTGTTCGGATGTTCGGAGTTTGGACCGAACTCAGTCTGTTTGGACATTTGAACCGAACATCCAAACCGAACTCTCGAACAACCGAACAATTTGGTCGTGTTCGGATGAGTTCGGGGGCAGGAAAATCGTCTTTCTAGGGCCAAAAATTAGGTTTCAATTTTGATTTTGTTTCGGTTTCACTATTTTTTAATGTTCGGCCAAGTTCGGCCAAACTGAACTTGGCTGAACCGAACCATCAAACCCGAACTCGGGTTTTGAACTGAACGACCGAACATCCGAATCTCTGAACCACGTTCTGTTCACCCATCCCTAGAAGACACACAGAGTAATACTGAGATAATCCATGGAGAATAACCAGAATGTCTCTGCCATTGATCATATCAATAATGTATTACCATGAGGTGGATACATTCAAGCATCACCAAAATGCTGTCCACCCATCATCACCTGCTTTTAGGGGCGGCTGCACCCCTGTCTCACCCCTACAATGTGCCTCTGACAGCCTACTTGTCTGCCCCCATTTTGCTGCTGTGTGCCATGTGTTTATTTTTGGAACCAACCACACCCTGCTGATCCTGTGCAGTTTTTAGGTGGCAAGGCTGATTTTGGTGCACTTTTTGCCTTTTAAAGGCTTTTGGGTGGTTCCACAGTTTTTAGTTTCCCTTTTACAGAACATCTAGGTTTAACATGTTTTTAGCCTGGCCAGTGGTTTTACCTTTTTTTGCTTTTTTTACTCCTCACTGCATGTTTGGAGTCATGTGGTCTGATGGCCGCTGTACCATTAACTTCTTATCACCAAACTTTTGAGACCATTGGTATCTGTGGGCATAAAGGCATTCAGTCAAGCATCCAAGTTCCAAATTCTGAAGTTCAATTGACTTCAGTAAAGAAAGGAATTCACCTATAGGACTGAAACTCAGTATTTAGAATTACTCAGTTTTACTGAGTATTCTGATATTCGACCCGGTTTTACCGAATACCAAGTAACCGAGGAATTGGCTCAGTACATTATTCAGTACTTAGTAAATTCTTGATTGAGCAAAGGGCAAAAGGGGCCAGGGGCCAGAGGAATGAGAAACAGGAACGAAGGGGAGCCAGGGGCATATACCCACTTAGAGGGGCTTTCCCTTCCCCTGTATAAGGCGACTCTCTACTCAGTACTCGGAAAAATACTCAGAAAAATACTGAGGATTTTATTGAGCACTGAGTATTCAACCGCATTACCAAGGACCAGCTGAACATTTGGGCTCAATCCTCGGAAACTGAAAAATATTTGTGAATTTTATTTTCTATTCAGTTCAACCCTACTAAAGACCATAACATTTTACTATGGAATGAACTTTCCCTTCCAAACCTATAATTCTATTATTCTACTCATATGATTGACTTAAACTGGAATCCCAGCTAATAGGTAACATTGGTTTTTAGTTCAGTTTCCCTGAGACCTGTCACCTCTGTTAAATAATGGACATTTAAAAGACTTCCCAGACCCTGGATTCTTCTCGAGTTCAGTGTCATGATCTGTCCCTTCTCTTTTTTGAAAAACATACGTTTTAGGAAAGAAATGAATTCCCCACCCCACACTCCAACAGAATTTTCGAAGTCTCAGTCTTTGAGATGTTATTTTGACAGATGACCTTATTTTACCAGGTAATACATCATCAAAGCAATACAAGTCTGAAAGTATATTACACTGGTCGGGATGAAGTATTGCATTAATATATCATCACAGTAACGTCATTTTTATGATGTAGTTGTTCTAATATAAGTAAGCCAGAAGAAACCCCTTCTAGAGGCCTGGGATCTCTGAAGGTTTATTTAAAAGGAATGTTTATTTTGTCAATCATCTTGAAACACAGAAAGAAGACAATAGTTGTAGTTCTCCAACTGTTTATTGTGGAGTTGTCCCACTGACTTCAATGAACAAATGCAGAATAGGTGGTTTGAGGGTCACTGGCAGTATGTTTACACTACACCTCAGGAAATTGACTTTTTTTCTGTCTCCTGATTTTAAAGTAAAACCAGCAACTGATTTTAAAGTAAAGTGGACAAAGCTCTCACATTCTTTAATTTGTGCATAGTTTTGTTAATTTTACTTTATCTTTTGGTTTTCATTAGCTGTATAATGGTGTGGCAGTAAGTTGGGACTTAGCGGCCAGAGAAGGTATTGGTGCTGAATCCAGGGAAGGGAAAGGCTGGAGCAGGGGGGTGGGTTTGGAGGGCAAGTGATCAACTGAAACTGAAAAAAATTAGGATTGTCCAAATAAAGGGGGAAAAAATGTGAGTATTTCTGAGGGTCTGAGTGGCGGTCCTGAGCATTCGGGAGACCTTCAGAGAATACGGGGTCAGTTTCCCAGGTTCCCCTCACAGCCTATCAGATGACAGGCAAAAGCCCTGAGATGCTTTTGTTTTTCCCTGGTTTATCAGGTGATAGGCTGGGGAGAGGTAAGCCCCAATCAATCCCTTCAAAGTTTAGTAGTGCAGCAAGCACTTATACATTTCAAAGGCTGGCTTCCTCCCCAGCCAAACAGCTGAGAGGCAAAATCCCCTGGGGTTCCTCAACCCCTCAGATGATAGTGAAGAGAAAACCCACAGGGCTATTGCTCTCTCCCCGATGTGCAAAATTAGCACTGATTTCTCAAATCTGAAAAAACAAGCCAGCTTTGAGGAAATAACCTCAAATTTAATTAATCTCACATTTAGAGAAATTGCAATGGGAAACTCAGCCAAAGTACAATGACTAAACTTCCCCCTTTCCAAAAGGATGAGTTGTAATAATAGCTTTAGTATGCTGGAGGTAACCATGACCAACACCTTTACAGATCATGGTGATTGACCCAAATCTCAATAACTTATCCCCAGTGCTTTGCTGTTGCCAGAGTGTCAGATGCCGATGCTTTTCGGCACGGCGGCTTTCCCCTGTGGACAGAAGGCCCGGCCCTGGCCGTACAGGCCATTGTGGCACCGCTCCCAACGCCACCGCCCCCTTCGGTGCACGCTGAGGCAGGGGTGGACTCAGCAGCGCATCCCGGAATTTCCAGGGACACTGCGGGGCCCTGCCCACCGTTGCAGCGCTCCACATGCCTCCAGGAATGCAGAGGGGGTGGGGCTTGTGGTTGAAAGGCCGGCGCCGGTGAACAGAGCTTGAGCATCTGGAGAGACTGGCCCCCTGACAACTAAGTGTTTGCTTCTTTGATTGTGACTTTTGAGGATTGTGTTGCTTGTTCCTTTCCCTGTTGCCCCCTGTCCTTGTGCCTATAGACACCGCCCCCATATTTCCTTGTGGTTTTGCAGACTGAGTGAGTTCCCTGGTGTTTGTTTTGTGAGTATCTCCTGCCCTTAACTTTCCGTGACTGAGTGGTTGATTGGGTGAGCCTGCGGGCTCGGGTGCATCCCCTTCCCCCTTCCCTGGGTCTGTGTCTTCCCTTCCCTGTCAGTGTGAGAGTTCAGTGAGCCATTTCTGTTGCCCTGGACCCTTTCCCTGTGGACCTTTGCACCTCCCTTCACGGATCTTCCCATCCTCCTTGGGTGAAAGTTCAGGTGACTGGGTCCCCTTCCCTTGATTACAGCTCTGCGAGCTATGATGATAGGGGTCTGAAATCCTGGTGTGAAAGCACACGGAGAGACCCATACACTATCCTGATGGGCATTTCCCCCCCTCACAGCATGAGCAGAGCTTCCTTGAGTGATAGAGATGTGAGTGGGTGGCTCCCCTTCTTCCCTTACCCCCTCCCACTGACAGATTCACCGGCCTCCGCCACCCCCACATCCCTCCTTATGGATGTAGCCCAGGAGATAGGGAAACTAGTACATGCAGTACAGACTTTAGCCATGCAGATTAAGGATCTGCAGGATCAACATACGTAATTAGCAGCAGCAGTGGTCAAGCAACTGGTGATCACTCCTCCTGTGGCAGTAGCATTGGCCCCCCTTGGCCCTCCACTGGCAGTGGTGGAGGCGGGTGGGCTGGTGGCTGCAGCTGCACCTGCCCCCCCACTGGGACCGAATCCCCTGACTATCTGTCGGGAGCCGGGGGGGCCCTGGCTAGACAAATTCCAGGGAGACTACAAGGCATGTCGAGAATTCCTAGCCCCTTCTGATCTCACCTTTACCACACAGGCAGCTATGTATGACACCGATGCCTTGAAGGTCGCCTTTGTGATCTGCAACCTAGGAGTATGTGGCCCTGGAATGGCCACAAACTTTCTAACCAGCAAAAGTCCCCTTTTGACAGATTATAAAGGCTTTATCCGAGAATTTAGTTTTTTGTTCGACCACCCTCACTGCCGTCGAGATTCCGAAGCAGCCGTATTGTCCCTACGGCAGGGGCGCATGCCCCTTTTAGAGTATATCACGCATTTCCAACAACTTGCCCTGGAGCTACAATGGTCGGAATATGCCCTTCAAGTCCACTTTCGTAAGGGACTAGCGGACGAACTGAAGGACCAGTTGGCATATATTGTTCTTCAGGACACCTGGGTTAAGGTGGCAACCTTGGCATTATAGATTGAGGCATGATTGGTCGAACAATGCAGAGAAAAATGACAAGACAATAGAGGCTTCTCAGCAAGACTGACGCCCATACAGGCCTCCAGCTCTGACATAGCGGGACACTCCCAATCGGACCCCAAGCCGATGCAGCTGGGCGGCTCTCAAGGACCTCTTTCGGCAGAAGAGCGCGACCACTGCCATCGCTCCCGAGCATGTTTTTATTGTGGCCAGTCGGACCATTTTATCCAGGAATGTCCTGCGTTGCCACCTACCTGGCGCCAAGCAGGAAATGTCAAGGGTCGGGACGAGCAGGGGATCTCCCGACCCTAAACAGCGCACCTTTCTTTTATATCAAAGCTTTTAAGCAGCATTTAGTTATGCTCTGTTCCCATTTACCTGATGATTTGTAACACTTCTAATATCAGTAAAAAATAAGATGTCACATGTCCTCATCCTATAGGGAATAATAATACTGTGTTAAAAAAATTAAGAACCTAACATTTGCCATACTGTTTTTGATCAACAGTCCATCTAGCCCAGTATCCCATCTCCAGCAGTGGTCATCTTCATTTGCTTCAGTGAACTGCACCGCAGGTCATGATGGAACGATCAATTTCTCTCTGTTCAGATTCATCCTGCAGCACTCAACCTAGCTGCTAGCTTTATATAGACCTATTGTCTATAACTAATATACCCAATCCATCTGTAATTCTATGCACCCCAGTGGGTGATAGAGGTGGAAGTGGGATCTGATAGGTGTATATATATACTAGGGATGTACAGAATAGTACTTCCAGGTACTCAGGTCGAATTCCGAAGTTCCAGCTGAGGTACCTGGTGGCACTTTGGCACCGGCATAGAACTTCAGAAACAAAAGACCAACCATCGGAAATTCCCGGAAACTTCAGTAAAATTCTGAACTAGTTGGCACCAAGTTGGAGCCTCAGCACGTATTGCCATGTGCAGCAGTTGCAGCTGTTTAATTGCCTAGCCAATCAGTTTAATTGCCATTTAATTGCTTAGCCTATACACAATCATGCAAGGCTTGAAGCTCAGGGTTAGGTGGGTGTTAGGGGGTTGTTGGACTGGGATTGCCCACCAAATAAAGTCCAAAGACTGCATTAGCAAACAAATCAAACAGATCAATAAAGTTTAAAGTTATAAGCTTTTTGGTCCATGGCCTCATGGGTGCCACGCCAGCCAGACCAGAAGCCATAACAAACACACACAAGAAAGTTTCAAGACATCCCCTCTACCCAAGATAAAGCCTCCATTGTGTGTGTGTCCAGGTCACCTATGCAAGGCAAGCCTCCCTCTCCCCACACCATGATATTAGTAACCAGAAAGAAACTATTCCCCTAGTGTCCCGGCTGTTCACATCTTGGCAAATTTCTTGAACCCACAGCCAAAGCACTACCCAGAAAAGCAAGCTAGCAAGAGTGAGACAATTACTCAAGATTCAGAAAACCCCCAAAAACAGTGCAACAGCGTGCTGAAATCCAAGAAAAACACTATGCCCACAGCATGGGCAGAGCCACCATCAGCAGAGTGCACCCACTTTAAAATCATTATGCCAACCAAGCAGTGAACAGAAAAACAGGCTAGTGTGGGTGGAACGTTTGCTCAAGAAGAATACAACAGCCCCCAAAAGCAGTGCAGCTGTGTGGAGTAGAAATGCCACCAAAAGCCAGCATGGCTGGCAGACAACACTTTCCCACCCCCCACACCAGGGGCATCCTCTTGGCATGGATTTGGTTGGGTACTGTGGCAAAGAAAACTTGAACAGACCAGGGGGGGGTAGTGGAGCCATGCAGAGAGATCCCTCTGCCTCATGGTGCTGCCAGTGCCAACCAAGTAGCAGGCAGTAGCAATGTGGTACCCAATTTATTATTATTATTATTATTATTATTAATAAAAAAGCATAGCATGCTTTTTATATATTAGGGCTCAACCAAAGTCTTCAACAAACCTCAGAACCAGTTAATGATTTGGAATAGCTGGTTTCCAAAGCTCCAGGGAGCAAAGCTGTTCCCCAGGGAACTTTGGGAAACTTTGGAAGTAGCTATGCACCTGGCTGGTCTGGAGTCTGAATTCAGAAGCTTCTGTAAATGAAACTCAGTTCCATATTTGACAGGAGGGCATTATGGGAGGGGACAGTTCAGTGATGGTAAGTCAGATAGCAAGTTTTGATTAGCTGGCCAAGTCAGAGGGCAATTTTTGATTGGCTTGCATGGTGCAGTCTTGCAGGGCAAGAAATAAAAGTAGCTGCACACAGTAATTTCCCATTCTCTGGTGAAAATCTGTGAGGAATTGGCTGGGGAGGGGAAGGAAGGGGTTCATGGCATAGCATGGCATGGTTTAGCCTGGCCTCCCTGTCCATAGGGCCAGCTGGGGGATGGAAAACCCCCAAACCAGGCAGGTGCACAGCTGCTTACAAAAGGTATTTTCAGATGTTACGAGATCACAGTCAACCACGCTCAATTCCACATGGTGGCTGTGATTTCGGCACGTCTGTTGGGGGAAAC
>QEPC01013578.1:1196402-1213338 GCA_003113815.1 Sphenodon punctatus
CAGAATTGGTGACTCGAACAGTCCCAAGAGCATCCCCCGCATCTGAGAGTAACACCTTCTGAAACTCATCCCACAAACCAGGACCAGATGTGGCTTCCACTGCCTCAGACCTGTTGTCTGCTTAAAAAGTCGCATCAAAACCGTGGTGAATTTGAGCGATTTTATCTGCAAAAAAGTCTGCAAACAAATCACAGCGAGCATTTGATGGTTCTACGTCCAGACGGAAGGAGGCAGGACTAACCAGCTCCCTCACCACCCGGAAGAACTCAGCTGGGCGGGACTTAGCGGATGTAATGCAGGCAGCAAATAAAAGGTTTTTTGCTGTCCACACCACTATGGCATAGGTACGTAACCAAACTCTATGCTGCACCCGGTCCACTTCAGTATGTGAGTGACGCCACCGTCGCTCTAACCACTGCCCTTCCTGCTTCATCTGCCGCAGCTCACCTGTATACCATGGGGAGCTGTGATGTCGGCATTTCGGGAGTGGATGCCTGGGAGCCACACAGTCGATGGCCTCCGTCAGTCTGATATTCCACCTAGACACAAGGTCATCAAGTAAGCGGTCATCAAGGTCAGAGGGAACATCCCCTAGAGCTTTCTGGAACCTATCAGGTTCCATAAGCCTTCCGCGGCAAACTAACCTAACTGGTTCCACACCCTCCCGAGGGCCAACATGCGCCTGCCCGCCTCCCTGATGGGAAGTCGCATCAGCCCATGAGACCACCGCATTGGTCCGGAACAGACGAATTGGTCCACTAGGGCTGAACTGAGTAGCCAGGTCAGGTAGAGTGGATCATCAGACGTGATGGCCTGCTCTGCCCTTGTCTAGAATTGCATTGGCCACAGTAAATGGTTTTTAGCCTGGGCTGTGCCTCAGCAAGGGCCTGAGTCACAGCCCAGACTAAAAACTGTCACAGCCCAGGATAAAAACCATCACAGCCTGTGCAAACCCTGGATCCAGCCAGGGGAAACATCTGACAAGCCTTTTCAAGTGTGATGGGACCACGGCTGGCTATGCGGGTCAAAGTGTTTGAAAACACCTCTGGTTGCATATGGTGGACACCACACTCTGGAGTTGCTCTAGGGAGGACGACAGGTAGCAAGAGGCTAGAAACCTCAGCTTGCATAGCACCAAGAGTCTGTCTTCAGGAAGTGGAAGTACCTATTCCCTTCTTCCCTCTATATCCCAGGGAAGTAGTGGTGGCACATCCAGCATTTAGGTTTGTGATGAAACGGATAGCAGTATCTTATCCACTGTTAATATTTGGTACTCCAGTTCATTTGGTGGTATCTGATAACTATCTAGTTACCATGGAGATTAACTGCTAAATGAGAATACTGAATGCTATTGTTTACTGCTTACTGTTTACGAAATTACCTTTTACCATTTACACATTATAATGTACCACATTACCACATAACCAAATCAGATCCAAAGGGAAAAAGTAAATTAAAAAAAAATCCACAAACAAAACAAAATGGGCAAATGGTAACTAAATAGTAAATGTGGTAAACTGTAAACTATAATCCAATTATTAATAGGGATGGGCGAACAGAACAGAGTTCGGAAATTCGGTTCGGTTCAGTTAAGTTTGAAATTCGAATTCGGAAATTCGGTTCGTTTCGGTTTGAAATTCGAGTTCGGCTTGAAAGTTCAGTTCGGTCGACCGACACACCAAGTTCGGTCAATTTCTGAACTTCCGAACTAAGTTCAGCCATTCAAAACCAGTTTTTTTGGTGTGTGTTGCCACTAGGAATGGGCGAACAGAATGGAGTTCGGAAATTTGGTTCGGTTCTCTTTGAAATTCGAGTTTGGTTCGGAATTTCAGTTCGGTCGACCAAACAGACTGAGTTCAGTCCGAACTCCGAACTTCCGAACTGCGTTCGCCCATCCCTAATTATTAATCCAATGGGCTGAACTGAGTAGAAGAAAAAGTAGTGGCAAGTATTTCTGAGTAGCCGAGTACCAGGCCCAGGTTTTAAGTTGCTGCTCTGTAATACTGTCAAATAATCAGTACCATTTGGTATTCAATAAAATACTTTGTACTCGGTAAAATACCTAGTATTTTGCTAAGTATTTCACTGAGTCCCATAAATGGCAGGCAGAAAGGGTTGCAGGAAGGAGCAGCAAAACAAACTCAATGAAAGGACATGGCCTGTAGAGTGGAAGTGGCGCCGGCTCGCCATCTCTTGCTTTTAGTGAACTCCCCACAATGATGCAATGCCGGTGAGGTACCCTAGTACTTCATGTCTCCTGGATGCATGCCGGGAGATCAGCTGCCATCTTTTATCTGGGAGAATTCTGGGAAATGTAGTTCAGTCAGCTCCCAGAGAGCATTATAATGCTGGATTTCTGGGACCATGCTGGACTTCATTTCCCAAATTATAAACGAGAAGGTATAAAGGGCAGTACATCCATACGATTATAATACCAAAAAAAGAGACTGCTCTAGAAATGAGTTAATGCCCGAGGTTAACAAAGTGTATAGAAGAATCAAGAATTTATAAGCACAACCAATTTTATAAGCAATCATAGTGATAGCGATGTGTACCTGACATATTTAACACAAGAGACAGACGACAGTGGCAGCTTGTAAATGTACAAATCACAGGTGATTGTCTATACAAAATAAGAACTAAAAGTCCATTTCAAGGTGAAAGCTAAAAATCCATTTCTAGTGGTGACAAATATTAACAACGGCAGGAAAAATCAATGCATTCAAGCTTCTTATGAGATCCCTCAATGTTTCGTCGCAACATCAAGCGACTTCTTCAGGAGTAGAGTAAAACAGTATCGAGATCCTGCATTTTACAGATATATTTCTAATCAAAGGATAACCACCTGTGAGGATAGGCACACAAGGAAAGAAATACCAATATGGTAAAAACCTAATACAATTAAAAAGACCCCCCTTTTTTCATTTTTTTGGGGGGTTGGGGGAGTCAACTGATTAGTCAAGACAAAGGTTGCGGGTTCATCAGAGCAGGTAACTGCCGGTTGCTTCGTGGGTGGGTGTGGGTGGAGATGGGTGTTGTCCGGGAGCAAACACTCACCAACACCCAATGAAAGTGGCGTTTATACATATGCCCCCACCCATCTCCCCCCAGGGAAATGCTCCCCACCCACTGGTCAACACCCATCTCCACCCAGAGGAACTGGGTGGAGGTATCATGTGTACACAGGACCCATGATGATTGGCTGCAGTGTTGCCCTGCAACATGTATAACAAAATGTAACACCCATTTTATGGGTGTTTAGAGTGTCTGTGTAAAAAGGGCCTAACTTGACAGCTGGTGAAGCCACCTTAGATCTTTTTAAAACAGTTTTAAAAGTCTGTAGTTACAGAAAGGACTTAACCATTCAATTTTGAGAATTGATATTAGCATTTTTTATCATCATCAAAATTTTATTGTGTGTAGCCATTGGCTTTTACAATATCCAGTAAAAATGCATAATTAAAATACGTATTACAGCCTAAATTATAATATTTAGCAGTACAAGTGAGTGGTAACCAAATACAGGTAAGTGATAAACAATTTTTATTCACCACCAGCTATAACAGCTCGCAGTCTGTACACATATACCATACGCAAATTTAAACATAATAAAATAAAGGACCTCGTTCTTCCAAAACAAAGGGTCTCCCAACCAGCCCTTAATACCCCTTGATATCCAACCAACCAATAACACTTAAAGGTTTAAATTGGATAATTAGAAGAGTAAAAAACCCCTCCACCTCATGAGGGATAGAGTCAAACACCTCTAACACCATCCGCAGACAGTATTTAGGGGTATGCCTTATATTGCACCAAAACCCATCTATGCTTTAAACCCACTCCGACCTAATGATCCAAGTTCCACAAAAAGGGATAAAGTTCCATAGAGAGGGATAAAGATCTTCCCATCTTAAGGCAAAACCAGCTTGCTTTCTTGGTCAGAGCCCTACCACTCCAGGCTGCCGAGTCAAAGCTCTGCGAATGTGCAAAATGGCCTGTGCCATCTCAGATACTGCCCTAGTCAGATCTGAATCTGCTGGGCTAAGTATTTCCTGCATCTCATAATCGTCCAAACCTCCTAGATACCGGAGCCTCGGTCTAGCAAATTGAGGGCAGCGGAGCAAAATATGGTCTGCCGTGTCTATTTCACCCAGTTTACATAGAGGACAAACCCTCTGGCTCCTTATAGCGACCCTCCACAAACGCTAAGGGGAATGAATGAATCCTGTTTTAGAAAGGCATTTCGTTTCCCTGCGTCTAACCAATTAAATAGATAGTATTCTCCAAGGCCCCCTGGATTAAATGAAACATACTGAGGAGCTACTTTCTGTTGTGTCAACAGTGCTGATTTCAATTGTAGGGTTTGGTCAAGAATCCTCCTTTTGACCAAACTCCTGGCAGCCGGTAACTCCGCTGTCCCTAAACTTTCTACAGAGAACCCCAGCCGGAGAACCTCCTTCTCCACTACCCTACCCCATGATTCCCCTAGGCCAGCTCTCGTAGCCATAGATATAAGGGAAGTATTGCAAATGGGGAAGAGTATTACCTTAATCCAAAAATAGACCACTGCCTGTCGGGCAGCAACACTTAATGGGCGAACCCGAGCCTCAGCTCTTAAGAGGACTTGGGGTGTTCCCCTAGGGAGGCCCAGTACACTCCGAAGGAAGGTGTTCTGGATGCTTTCTAGTTGAGACACATACTTCACCCCCCATATGGGAAAGGCATATAGAAGCTGATTTATGACTTTAGCTTGGAACACACGTAGGGCAGGCAGAACTAGTTTACCACCTTGGCTAAAATAGAACTTAGTTATAGCCAACGAAGTCTTCTTTGCCGAAATGAGTGCTGCCTCCAAGTGGTTCTTCCAACTAACATGGTCTGAGAAAACCACCCCCAGGTATTTATAACTTCGCACCTGCTCGATGGTATTCCCACTTATTGCCCACTGGTGCCTTCTCGGAGGCCCATTAGCTCTGACAACTAAAACCTTAGTTTTATCAGTTTATCCTTACCAGTTCTTGTTGGCAATATATTCCGAAAGCATACATGAGTCTTTTGAGCCCTATCCGTGACTGAGATAATAAAACAGTGTCATCAGCATAGAGCAGAAGAGGAACCCTACGTGGCCCGATCTTTGGGGCATGAGAATTACAGTCTGACAGAGCCTGAACAACATCGTTCGTGTATAAATTAAAGAGTGCCGGAGCCAACAAACAGCCCTGCCTCACCCCTACCTGCACTTTCACTGGCCGGGAGAGCTCGCCCCGGGGATTATATCGGACTCTTAAGGAGTTCCCTGAGTGGATAAGGATCATCAGATAAAGTAATCTGCGATCAATACCTAAATCCCTTAACTTCAGCCATAGCCTTTCCCTACAAACTGAGTCAAAGGCCTTCTCTAGGTCGATGAAGCAGACAAAAAATTTCCTCCGGGCGGTAGTATACTTGGTGATCAGGGCTGAGAGAACAAAAATATGGTCTGTTGTCGCTTGGCCTTTTTGAAATCCGGCCTGTTCGGGCTCCATTATACCTGCACCCTCAAGCCAATTTTGTAATTTTATAAGTAAAAAGCGTGTGTACAATTTGGCAATGACGCTTAAGAGGCTGATAGGCCTATAATTCCTTGGGCACTTGGGATCTCCTTTTTTAAAGATAGGAATAACGATACTCTCTCTCCATGCCGCTGGAAAAGCACCTGTATCATTAAGATGTGTAAATACTGGTGCAAGTACCTTCACCCACCATTCCGGATTTTGTTTCAGGATCTCGGGTGAAATGTAATCGGGTCCTGGAGCTTTCCCTGTTTTTAAGCGCTCTATAAGAGATTAACATTAGGATATAAGGAGCTGCCTAACTGAGACCACTTTCAGACACATACACACGCACGCTGCGGGGGGGGGGAGAGGAATGCACAGCCAGAATATGCGTGGGGATCAGCCAGTCTGAAAGCCTCCCCCCCCTCCCCGTATGCACGTGCGGCTTTGCCAGCAGGCTCTGCATCCATGCACATGTCTGCTGGCAAAATCGTGCATGGGGGGGCTTTCAGACAACCCGATCCCCATGTATATTCTAGCTGCACATTCCCCCCCGCAGCAGCCAGAATATGTGCACGTGGGGGGAATGTCTGAAAGTGGCTTCAGTCAGACCAATGGTCCATCTTAGCCCAGTATTGCCACAACCGGACATGGCAGCAGGGTTTCAAATCCAGCTCTCCAAGGTCTCCGACAGAGGCCTCACCCAGGCATGCTACCAGAGATCCTGAACTGAAGATGCCAGGGATTAAACGTGGGACCTTATACATTAAACACATGCGCTCTACCACCTCAGCCACAACCCATGCCATTAACACGGCCCACCCAACCTAACATTACACAGCAATAATTTACCATTCTTTCCAAGTGTTTGACATCCGCTGCATCTTGGGATCTGCTGCAGGGACTCAGAGGCAAATATGTGTTTGCGAAAGACAAAATTACATCTTTTCAGAAATAGTTAACACTGCTCCTATCAGTTAAAATGGCACAATTTCTGCATGGTTCACATGATGAGAAAGCAGAAGTGGTGCTATCAGCACTGGTTCAGGAAAGCATTGTATTTTGGAAGGAGTTTAGGATCAAGTAAACTGGCAATTGGTTAATTATTTTTAGCCCAAATTTAAAACATTTCCTGGGTATTATTAGGGGTGGTCTCCAGAGGAAATTGTGTTTTAGTTCTGTTTATGGTATCGGTTCTACAATTTTCTAATTTAAATACTGATTTGTATTATGGATCCATATTTAAATCAATACAAAAAATAAAAAATAATAATAAAAATTAAAAATCATTATGCATGTGCAAAATGGCCCCTGTGCCATTCTGCACATGCACACCCTTTTCAAAAATGGCAGCATCAGCACCATTTTGGAAAAGGGCAGCCAGTCTGTGCATGCACAAAATTTCCACTGTGCATGTGCAGACTTACTGCCCTTTTCCAAAATGGCAGCAATGTCCGGTAGCCATTTTGTAAATGCACAGTTATTTTTTTATTTAAACTGAGCCACAATGGGACATGTTTCCCATTGTTAATGTTTGGTATAGATTCAATCTGAATCTGAATTCCCACCTCTAGTTATTATCAATGTTTATTATTTGTATAGTATTATGTTGATATATGGAAGGGGTGGAAACCTTTTCCCTATCAGGGCCCATTTTGAAAATAAGTTCAGACTCCATGGACCACATCGAATTTTGGGACCAGGGTGTACTCAGGAAGAGAAGGGTCCAGATCATGGATCTGTTCCATAGATCTGCCCCTATCTTTGGGTGCAGGCGAGGGCTGCTCCCTTGCCCTGAATTCACTCTTTCAGTGCTTGGGGGTAGGAAATGGATCCAGGGGTCAGATCCAGGAACTAGAAAAGGGACCAAATAAAAACTAGCTGTTGGTTCCCTGGCCTCATGTTCCCCACCCCTGATATATTGTGTGTGCTTGTATAGTGTGGTATCCACTTAATTCAAATCTGATGATGTGAAATAACAAGGCTTGTTCTGTGGAAAAGAGGGAGGACTCTCACATTTCAGAATTCTGTTTGTCAGCTGATCAGCAAGGAAGTTCTCTGCCCTTCCTTCCCTGCCAGATCACAGTACTTCTTTTTGTCGAATTGAATCTGTTATTACTGAAAGCTAAGAATTAAAAACATCACACTAATTTCCTTTGGATTGGACTGATATTTCTAGTTTTAATAAAGATTCTTAACAGCATTTTTAACACTGTTTAAACTGTTTTAACACTGTTTGCTTTTTTATTTATACACTGTATTTTTGTAAAAAAAATTATACATTACCAAAGATTGGACCATTTCTTTATAGTCTGCTTAAGCTGACGTTCTGATAAATACGAGTGTTTTGTTTTAGATTGTGTGCCTAATTTGATTTTAAGCAGACTGCTGTAGTAATACATAGAGGGCATTATTACTCGTCAAGGTGTGTCAAGCAAAGAAAAAATATGACTTTTGCTTCCACTAATGGATGCTGAAATGTGTTTGTGATGGAGCTGGTGATCCAGAAGGCAGGAGGGCTCCTCCACCTCCTCTCCCACTTTTCCTGTCTGATTAGAACACACCCTCCCTCAGGCCATCACACCCTCTACCCCGTTTCTCATAAGAATAGAAGCAGAGTCCCGCACAGCTCCCTATGCCTCCCCTGGCTGCCTACCTGCAGATGTGAATCCAAAAGAGAGCGAGAGAGTGTCCTGTGGAAGCCTATAGTGGCTTCCATAGACCTCAACAGCACACATGCACCTCCAAACTGAGGATTTCTAGAGGCTCTGTTGTTGTGTCTTTAGCACGTTGTAGCTTCAACGAGTTCTCAGCTGGGAGGCATGCATGTTGAACCACCATCCACCTGACCAGAGAAGTGCACTTTGAGCCACCAGAGGCCTGCCCAGTGCTCTGGAAGATCCAGGAGCACACCGTGCGGAGCGAGCCAGCCAAACCCAGGACAGCGGCTTAATGTGGCACTATTGCCCATTGTTGGGTGGACCCATGATGCAGCTCCATTCCTGTCTATCCATTGCCACATTCAGCACTATGGAGTTGCAGACGCCACCCTAGAGCATCAGGCGAACTTTTGCAACTCTATGGTGCAGGATTGAGGCACCACACGGGTGGTCTGTGGCCCAGGAACGCTGCCAGTCCATCTGACGTGGACTCAGGTGGATCTGGTAAAAGGTGGCCATGCGGGTGGGCCCCTGGAGCACTTCCCAGTTCCGTCAGGCTCCCTGTCCATCTACAAAAACCCAGTGCCTCACCTAACCTAGGCCTGGAAGAAGGGGCTGGCAGCTGACTCCATCTTGAAATCCCTGAACCCCTGCCATTATAACTGCCACCTGCCCTGCAGGTGGTGCCTGCAGTTGCTTCCATAGGGCAGTGCATATGGGTGTTGGACCATTTGTGGTTGAGTGGCTGAAGTCAGGTTGGCATCTGGTATTTGGGTATGGGGAAGGGTGTTGTTTGCTGCAACACAGGTGGAGGAGGGTAGGGTGGTGGGGTAGGTGGGGTGGGTTGATGACAGAGGGGTGTGTGGGCTAAGGCTTTATCAGAGAAGATTATCAAGAAATGAAGGAGGAGGAGTGCATGTGTGAGGATGGGGGGCGTGACCTGGGATATTCTTTTCATATGTAATATGAAAATTCTTTTCATATGTTAAATGTGTTTTTATTTGCTGCTGCAACCCCAACATTCTCTGTGTCGAAATCACACACCTGGATCTTAAACACCCAGCTTTTTGAACTTCCAGATATTCTCATGGATTTAAGAAGTCCTTGGGTATTTTTACACACACATTTCTCCTGCATGCTTGTTTGCTGTTACATCCTGAACTTTCTGTATGTCTAAATCACTCACCCAGATCTTAAACATCTGCCTCTTTGAATTTCTGCATAGAACTTCTCCCAGAACTTGTGTGTGTAAAAAGTTCTCCTGGTAAACTGCTTTGCTCCAGGCAGCTGTGGTCACTTGGTTTCCACGGCAGCCCTTCACGTCTACAGCTACGGCTACTTTAGGCTGCCTCGGGGCGGTGTTTTTGTGAAAAATGTATCCAGGAACTGTCCCAGGGCAGTGTGTGTGTGAAGAATGCATTCGGAACTTACTTGTGGACTTGTATACCCAGAAGATTGAAAGACCAGCAGTTTAAGGTGTGTAATAATGACCCTTGACCTCTGTGGTTTTACAAATCTGGATCCTGTAACATCCAGGTGTCTCCCAGAACTTGTGTGTGTAAAAGGTTCTCATGGCAAAATGCTTTGCTTCTGGCAGCCATGGTCACATTGCTTCCATGGCAACCCCTCTTCTGCACAACTAAGCTCTCCAGCACCACTACTGCAGGCTGCCTCACTGCGTGTGCGTGTGTTTGTGCGTGTGTGTGTGTGTGAAGAATGCATCCAGGCGCTGACTTGTAAACCCAGAGGATTGAAAGACCAGTACTTTAAGGTGTGTGTAAAAACAACCAGTGTAATGTACTCAATTGTTTTCTTAAAAGATTTATAGTATACTAGGGCTGAAATGAGAATAGATTTTATCTTGTAAAAATCTCTTGAGAATCTAGAATCAAGGTAAAGATCTCACAGACATCTTGACCCTGATTCAGATTCTCACAAGATTTCTCACTTCCCCTCCTCCCAGCCCAGAGAAATTAAAGTGTGGAGGGAGGAGAAAGCCACATTGTTCCCTGCCCAGATTTCTTATGTTGTCTGGGACTGGCAGCTATCTTGGTGGGGAAAGATTCCTGATCACAAATGTTCAAGACTGGAAGGGGGAAAGCAGGAGGGAGGGGACAGACTCAGCTGATATCTTAGCGTTCTATTGGCTAGTGGGAGTCAGCAGTCAATAGAATGCTGTGCTGAACCTGCCTCTTCCCTTCAGCTCTCCCCCACCCATTTGGGCATTTGGGAAGATGGGAACGGGAAGGAGCTGAAGGTAAGAGGTGGGCTTAGCACAGTTTTTTAGCATGCTTTGGCTGCTGACTGTCGCTAGCCAAAAGAATGCTATCAGTTGAGTCTGTTCCCTTCCTCCTACTTTCCCCCTTCCCAATCCTGAAGAAACTTTCCCTACCGATACAGTTTCCAGCCCTAGGCAAGGTAAGAAATATGGACAGGGTACAGTGTGGCTGCCTCCTTCCTCCCCCCCATGAGCGCCAGTAGTTTGTTCCTCAAGATTTCTCATGTTTCTTGGAGAGAATCGAGCCAATTCTCATCTCACTCCCATTTTCAAGAACAAGACAAAAATTATTATTCACATCAAGAAACATGAGAAACTGAGTGTAGCAGATTTACGGCTTATTGAGTTATAGACTGCCTAGTTAGAGCTAGCAAGAAGCTTGCAAACTGCCTGTATTCCTGCAGGAAGCACCTAATTAGACTGCAGAGAGATAATGGAACTCCCTCCCATTGGAGGTGCGCTTGACCACCGACCTCCCCTCTTTCCATAATGTAAGACCTGGCTGTTCTGCTGTGCCGTTGCCGAGGGAGATGGGGTTGGTGGGTTGGGTTATGGATGATCTGGGTTTGAATTGTTTTAGTTGGGGGATTTTAGGATTATTTTAAGTGTGTTATCTATTTTAATCTGTATTTTACTCTGTTGTTACCGTCCCAATATGCTTTTAGCAGGAGGGGGCGGTATATAAAATGTTATTAATAATTAAACATTATTATTGTTGTTGTTGTTGTTGTTTTGTTATAATAATAATAATAATAATAATAATAATAACAAATACATTAATAATAACAAATTATTATTAATACTTAATACATAATTAATAATAAATAAAGCTGCAAGACTAATTAGGACCAGGTGGTTAATGAAGAAGCAGCTAGTCAGCCAGGAAGACAAACCAGCTCCAGCCAATCCCAGGAGAAGGGAGGAGCTATAAAAGGCCAGCCTGGTCAGTTAGGCTGGGGGAATTGAAGTAAGGAGGTTGCTGTTTTGGTTGCTAAGCCATGTTAGCAAACCTTGCTGATAAAGGCTGGAGGGAGTAATCTTCGGACCCCCTGGAGACAAGGGGAAGAAGCCAAGAAGCCTGTGGCACAGACAAGCCTGGAAGGAGGCAAATCTCTACCCCCCTGGACCAAGACTATGCAGACAGCATGGGAGACCAAGGTGAATCCCTTCTGTAATTGAATGGTTCATGAGAGATCTGGGACAGTGTGTCCCAGAGAAGATCCAAGACTGTGGATAACAGATCCAGGAAGCCCCAGAGCCTGGAACATGGACTAAATACTTGGAGGGCCTATGAAGTCATAAAAAGGACTATTAGGAGTGTGCAATTCATTTTAGTTGTTATGATAATGAAAACCAAAAAAATCATTTTCATTTTTGTTATTGTAATAATGAAAAGGAAAATAATAATAATGCAAACAACAAAACAATTATTTTTTTCAAAATAATGGGGAAAACTGAAAAACGCATTTCAGGCTATACCTTTTTTGTTTATTATTCACGTCTGAGGAAACTTGGTAATATTTTACCCCCAATAGAGTGCACTAAGTGTACCAAATTTTGGAAATATTGGATAAAGGGAACTGATTTTATAAGCAATTGAACGTTGTAATTTTAAGAAAAGCTGCACATACATTTCTGGCTACAGCATCTTTAGTTTCCATCCAATTTGCATGACACCTGGGAACTGTATGTGGCTCCCTAAGATTACCAATCCTGCCAAATTACAGAAATATTGGATGAAGAGTCCTGCTATTATAAGCCATTAAGTTGAAAATGCATTTCTAGCTGTAACATTTTTATATTCCTTCCTATTTACAATATATTTGGCAGGAATGTATCCCATACCTTCCCCGTCATCTCTTCCAAAATACCGGATAATTTGATTAAGAGACCCAATTTTATAATCAACTGAAGTCCCCTTGAAGACCATTATTCAGATAAATAGCAGCACATGCAGTGCTAGTCAGAGACAGGCACCTGGCATGGCAGGGGGAGGGAGACTGTAGGAGGGAGAATGCGGAGCAACTGAACACAGACTGACACACACATTCACTGATCAATTACTGCATGCTTCCAGCTTTTCCAGGACCAATTGGTGGTGGCTTCGAGGCAGATATAGGGTATGGCCCTGAGGCGGCCATAGAAGGGACATAACTGGGACTTGGGGATAGCATCCCAGCAATCAACAGACATGATTTACGCATCCAGGCTGGCCAATTATTGACACAATCACATCCGACAACACTGTGACAGAGGACATAAGAGAATCTTTATTGACTGTTTCCTAAACAGATGCTTCCGACTTCCCAGTAACAAGTGGGGGAGATAATTTGGGGTGGTCACAGCACAGAATGAGGATATCTAGTTCACATTTCTGCTGCCCGGTTGGCATCACAAACAGATCTTATACCACAGTGACAGGTAAGAGAATTTTTGACATAGGCTCCTTCTCTGCATATATTGTGCAGGCTTATAAAATTGGGACCCTTTATCACATCTTTCCAATAGTTGGCAGAGATGATCCTGAAGGTGTGAAATACTGCCCTGCTAAATTTCATGTACACTGGTTGGACTACAAAGATGTTACAGTCAGACATAAATGAATAAGTTAATTGCAAATACCACCAGAACTCTTTATCCAATCCTTCTCTGTACCTTTTCTAGTTCACCTATGTCTTTTTTGAGATGGGGTGACCAGAACTGCACACAATATTCCAAGTGCGGTCACACCATCGATTTGTATAGAGGCATTATGACATCCTCAGTTTTATTATCTAACCCTTTGCAAATCACTGCTAACATTCTGTTTGTTTTTTTGACTGATGCTGCACACTGGGCTGAGGATTTCAGTGTATTATCCACAGTCACTCCCAAATCCTCTTCTGAGTGGTAACTCCTAGCTTAGTACCCAGCATTGTGTACTCATAGTTTGGGTTATTTTTAGGGATGGGCAAACGCGGTTCAGATGTTTGGAGTTCGGACCGAACTCGGTATTTTCGGACGTTCGAACCGAACCTCAAACGACCGAACAGTTCAGTCGTGTTCGAATGAATTCGGGGCAGGAAAAACGTCTTTCCAGGGCCAAAAATTAGGTTTTGGTTTCAATTTCATTTTGATTTCACTATTTTTGAATGTTCGGCCAAGTTCGCCCAACCCGAACTCGGCTGAACTGAACCATTGAACCAGAACTTGGGTTTCGAACCGAACGACCGAATATCCGAAACGCGTTCTGTTCACCCATCCCTAGTTATTTCTCCCTATGTGTATCACTTTTCACTTGTCCACATTAAGTCTCATCTGCCATTCAGATGCCCAGGCACCCAGTCTCGTAACATCCTGTTGAGGATCGTCACAGTTTGCTCATGTTTTAACTACCTTGAATAACTTGGTGTCATCTGCAAATCTGATCACCTCACTCTAAACACCCTTTTCCAGATCATTAAACAGCACTGATCCAAATACAGATCCTTGGGGCACACCACTTTTTACATCTCTCCATTGGGAACATTGACCATTTAGTCATACTCTTTGCTTCCTATCCTTTAACCAGTTACCGATACATAGTAAGAGTCTACCTCTCCCATGACTTTTTAAGTTTCTCAAGAGTCTATTATGTGGGACCTTATCAAATGCTTTCTGGAAATCCAGGTACACTATATCTACCGGGTCTACCTTGTCAACATTCTTATTTACACCTTCAAAGAATTCCAACCTTGACTAAATCCATGTTGCCTCTTCCCCATTAAGCCATATTTATCAACATGCCCAGCAATTCTGTTCTTAATGATAGTTTCCACCATTTTGCCCAGCACAGACATCAAGCTTACTGGTCTGTTGTTTCCAGGATCAACTCTGGATCCGTTTTTAAATATTGGGGTAACATTTGCCACCCTCCAGTCCTCGGGTGGCAGATTTTAGTGATAGGTTACAAATTACTAACGGTAGGTCTGCAATTTCATATTTGAGTTCCTTAAGAACTCTGCAGTGAATATCAACTTGTCCTGGTGATTTGGTAGTATTTAGTTTGTCAATTTGCTCTAGAACCTCCTCCAGAGTCACATTGATTTGTGACAGCTCTTCCAATTCATCATCTACAAGGATTGGCTATCTCCCCAACATCCTCTGCAGTGAAGGCCGAAGCAAAGAACTCATTCCGCTTCTCTACAATGTCATTTTCCTCCCTAAGCACCCCTTTCAGCCCCTGATCATCTAATGGCCCACCTGACTCTCTAGCAGGCTTCCTGCTTCTGATGTCCTTTAAAAAGTTTTTATTATTAGTTTTATCATTTTATCAAGTTACTCCTCTCATTCCTTTTTGGCCTACATTAGTAACCTTTTACATCTACTTTGGCAACCCTTATGCTCTTCTCTATTTACCTCATTGGGACTCTCTTTCCATTTTTTAAAGGATGCCTTTTTAGCTCCAATAGCCTCCTCACCTCACCATTTAGCTACACAGGCAGACGTTTGGTTCTCTTCCTACCTTTCTTAATTTGTGAAATACATTTAATCTGAGCTTCCAAGATAGTGTTTTTAAATAGTCTCCATGCTGCCTGCAGATATTTAATTCTTGCAACTGCTCCTTTAAGTTTCCCTCTAACTAGTTTCCTCATTTTTACATAGTTCTCCTTTTAAAAGTTATAGGTTACCGCAGTGGTTTTATTTGGCATTGTCCCTCCTGTGAGTATGTCATATTTGATTACATTATGATCACTATTGCCCAGAGGCTCCAGCACCGTTATCCATCGCACTAAATCCAGCACTCCACGGCGACTACATCCAGAGTGGTTCCTTCTCTTGTTGATTCCAGGCCAAGCTGCTCCAGGAAGCAGCCGTTTATGACATCTAGAAATTTATTCTCTGCATCCCACCCTGAGGAGACATTCACCCAGTCAATAGGAGGGTAATTGAAATCGCCCATTATTACTGCGTTTCCGACTTTAGCAGCCTGTCTAATCTCCCTTAGCATTTCACAGTCAGTCTCACTGTCCTGGTCAGGAGGACGATAGCAGAGGCCGACCACATACCTGGAATTTCTATCCACAGAGATTCCAGAGTACTGTTTGATTCCTTTACAATATTAATCCTGCTTTGACTCAATGTTGTCTTTTACATATAGCACCACCCGACCACCAACTTGATCTACTCTGTCATTCAATGACGTTTCAATATCATCGGACACTCTGTCATTTAGATGCATTTTGTATCCTGGTATATCGTTTGCCACTGGTTGTCCTCATTCGAACAGGTCTCTGAGATTCCGATTATGTCTATATCCTCATTTAACACAACACACTCTAATTCTCCCATCTTACTTTTTAGACTTCTAGCATTTGTATATAGACATTTAAATGCATCCTTTTTATTTTTAATCTGTTTATTGTAAGTAACTGTTTTAGTTATTTAGGGATCAATAGAGTTTGACTGTCGAAAACTGATTTACACCTGAGCTTTCTGGGGATTTTTCCTGTCTTCTATATTATTATACTCTAATTCTGAAATAATGCCATCTTTTGCAGCTACCTCAGCCCGATCCACGTGCTGCTCAGCACCTGTCGGCTTTCTTCCAGTTTTTAGTTTAAAGACTGTTCTATCTCCTTTTTAATGTTTAGTGCCAACAGGCGGGTTCCCCTTTGGTTGAGGTGGAGCCCATCCTGTCATTACAGTCTCTCCCTTCAATAAACGTTCCCCAGTACTTAATGAATCTAAAGCCCTCTTCCTTGCACCATCATCTCATCCACACATTGAGACTCCTGGGTTCAGACTGCGTAATTTCTTATGGAGTGTGGGATTGGACATTTCTTGGGGAGATGATAGGTATGGGGTGATGGTTCCAGCCACCTACTGAGAGGAGGGGTAAGGGAAGGGGTGGGGGTTATTCCATGCCCCTTGGTGAGAGAGGAGTATAGGCATGAGAGGTTGTTAATGAGGGATAGTGCCTTGGTCCTTTGGTGAGGGAGGGAGATAAAAGCATGGTTGGGAGGATGTGAGTTATGACATTCCCACCCCCCGGTGAGAAGGAGGTACAGGTATGGGAAACTGGGAACAGAAATGGTGCCCCCCACACACCTATGAGTGGGGGATGAGTGGAGGTATGGATAGTGTTGTGTGAGATGGGCTGGAGGGGTTAGGGAAAGGTTTTAATATTAATTGCTTTTATACATTTTAAGTAAGTTTTTATATGTCTTTGTTTATATATCTTATTTTGTAAGCCACCCGGAGCCTTTGAGAGAAGGGTGAAATAAAAATTGAAATAAATAAAAATTAAATATGGAGATGAAGAAAGACATGACTTACAAATGTGCTTCTTCCATAGGAGGCATCAGAACAGAGCAGAAAGGAAAGAAAATAAAAGTGAGAATATCTTCTATACATAATGGCTAGGGTCAAATCAGACCTTGGCCTTCTTCTCATAGACCACCTTGGAAAAGTAACACAAGCTCCACGGGCCAATAATGAGTTAG
>QEPC01013578.1:1222989-1244508 GCA_003113815.1 Sphenodon punctatus
TAACATGGCAAAAACACACTTTGCCATGTGTTTTTGTGGGTGGGTTTCCTGCTTTGCCATGTGGTTTTTCTGGGTGGGTTTCCTGCTTTGCCATGTGAGTCGCAGAATTTTGCCATATGGGTCGCAGCATTTTCCATTTTGGGTCGCAGAATTTTGGAAAATATTTTGCAGAAGAATCGGGGCCCTGGTCAAAACCCACCAGCCGCCCCTGGGGGGAAAGGGGAGAATGATCAATATAACCTATCCCGTCCTGTTGAAAAGGGACAGGTAACCCTGTAGATCCAGCAGCATTTGGAGAGGTGGGGGATGGGGGGGAAGAAGCTTGGACAGATCAAAGGGGGTAATGGTCTGGGAGAAATCTTTGAGGCAAGCACGCACAGAGTAACCTGCTTGTGTTTACCAGAATGACCCAATTTGCTCATGGGGGTAAGGGCAGTTATAGAATTTCTGAGAGGCGGGGCAAAGGGTCCCAAAAGCACTTCTTGCACAAAAGGGCTCCCAGAGGTGCTCAGGAATTCTAGGGCTGAAAAAGAAACCCTTGCATGCTGTGTTGGTGAAATAGAGCCTTGGAGAATTTCAATGGGAGGCATGGCAGAATGAACAAGAGGGCAAAAGGGAGTTTCTATAGACAGGGGAAGAAGGCTATTCTTAAACAGGCATGGAGCGATCAAACTAATGATCGATTTATTGCTTGCTCAGAGTTTTGGGTGGCTGTGGAAGGCTCATCTCAAAAGACAGAGGCCACCTTTTTTTAACTGCTCCATTGTTTACCCAGGAGCCTCCCTTGTTTCATTCTCTTATTCCTTCCGACCAGAATGATTTTGCACGGGGCGTTTTCTTTCTTTTTCCTTTCTCCCCCTTCTGTTCCCCTGCACCCTTTGACCTGTGTCTTGTGGGGTGCTTCTGAGGGGGTGGGATCTATGGGGTTTTTTTGGGGGGGGGAAATGGTGTCATTCCTAACACATGCACCCTAACTCAAGGAGGATTATATGAAATCATAAGAGTATAAGAAGTGATATGCCACTTCTTATACTGTGTCAGTATGCCATTGCCATCCTGTCTCTGAAAGTGGCCATTCCTGGTCGCTTTGGAGAATTATCCAACAGGTGTAATCGAGTGACCTATTCCCTGCTGATCACTCCCAGTTTCCAGTAGTCAAAGGTTAAGTCAACCTTGCAAAATCAAGCTCCACATGAATGGGCTATGAGGGTATGGGCTATAGCCAAGTGATCTTTGATCTGTAATGACTTCACAGCTATCTCTGGGAGAAGGTAAATCAGGGGATGACTGCAAGATGACATAGTAATTTGCATGTATGTTTTCAGTTTTCAAGAAGTACCCCATACTGATATTGTGAGCAAAGTATGTGCATTCATGAGTCTCTGTGGGTGGGAGTGTGGGGAACCAATGCAGAAGTCCCAAAAAGTGAATCAGAATGAAACCATTGGATCAGCATGTGTGCATGCACGGAGGTCAAAGGAAGCTGTCAGATGTCCCGGAACAGCTGGCTAAGGCTGCAATAGGATGGATGCCACTAACTGCGGCTACCCCAGTCTCGTAGTTCATTCCTGTTGGAGACAGCCCACCCATTCAGAGTGATGCACAACCCCACTTTGTCCATCTCCCAGCCCACCTGTCCCCAGATACTAATATCCTTAGGAATATTCGTTTCAGCCCTACTGCTACTGACATAGGAAGACATTTTAGAACTTCAAACCCAGACAATGATGATTCTGATTTTCCAAAGTTTGTAATACACATTGATTGTTTCTAACTTTGCGAAGAGACTGGATGCCACCACATCTCAGGTCTGATTGTTTGGCTATTTGATAATAAGCAGATAATTACTTGACAGAAGATAATGAAGAAATATTTGACTAACTACTACAAGAAGACAATGTTATCTACAGTATCTGCCTCTAATGTATTTGAGTGTATCTGATGGTTATTTCAAGCAATTGACTCAAATGAATTTAAATGTGAATGAACAGTGAATGAAAGAAGTACCCCCTCCCCCCACACACACACTTGGGAAACAATTGCCTTTATTAAGTTTAAATCCAACAAAATGCTCACAAACCATTCACATATCTACAGCCTCTCGGGTGAATTCAACAGAATTACATGATCTGACATGCTTGGCCACTGACAATACTGGCCTGCAATCAATTGGCATGATGGGTACCAGGGCCGGCACTACCATAAAGGCAGCACAGATGGCTGCCTAGGGCAACAAGGTGATGGGGGCAGCAAAAGCATCTGCTGTCTTGGCCATGGGCCAGAGGCAGGACGGGAGGGGCCCCCCGCCCCGCTGCTCCCCTCTCTTCCAGCATGTAGCTTCCCTGCTGCCTATGTGATGCCAATCCCTTTCAGTAGCAGTCTCAACCTCTGGGAGATGGGCGGTGTTCCCCAAGGCTCTCTGCCCTAGGAGGGACAGGCAGAGGCACACTCCATGCACATTATGTCATCCACTGCTACTGCCACCCAGGTGCCGTATCCTCCCTGTCGGTAATCGCAGAGAGAAGCTGGCCCCTTGTTGTGCATGTACCTTGTGACTTGCTTGACAACCTTGTGGAGATAATTGTGTTCTTGTGTGAGCGTGTGACTGTGCATGTGAGTAAACGAGTGCCTGTTGTGGGAAGAGTGTGTGGACCGTGTGTGTGGAGTTGGAAGTGACTGAATGGTGAGTGACTGTGACCCTAGGGTTCCCCCTCCCATACTGTAGTGAGTGCCAGTTGATGTGTGTGACCCTCTACCGTCTCTCCCCCTCCCTGGAGCTTTCACATTATTTACCCTCACTCCCGGACCTCAAGTCTACGCCATACAGTTATTCCTGGTGACCCAATCCTTGGTTCAAGATGTGCAAGTGTGAGTATTGTTATCCCCTCTTCCCCCCATACCCTCTCCCTGCCCTAGGGAAACACTGCCCTCTCCTCCCAGTGATGATCTGGGTTGCTCTCATTCTTTCAGAGAAAGCCCCCACATGATCCTGAGGGCAATTATCCTCCATAAATTTTAAATAAATAAATAAAATAAAAAATAAGGGACCCACTCCATATGAAGTAGGAGCAGCAAACCCCTGTCCTAATCTGGCACCCCCCCACTTCCCTCCTCCCCACCATGAAAATGTTATCTTCAGTTTTTCAGTAGCTTTATTTGATAACTTCACTCTTTTATTTTGATTACTTTAACTTGTCTGGAAACTTCCTGAGGTGAAGCTGGTGGGTTTATTATTCATAGATATTCACATTTTCAGGTAGTTTTGGGGGGTTACTTCTTTTAAGGCCACAATCGCTCAGCATCAGCAATGCTTCAGTAATACAGTAAACCATTTTTACTATTAAAAAATACAGGTCTAATTAGTAATTATCTGTTCATAGTAACAGTTAGTCATAATAGCAATAGTTACTCAATGCTTTGTGAACACACAGACTAGTGGTTACCCAGATTTTGCCAATATGGCCTCATTTTGAGACTTCAATATAATTCTGTGACCCCAGATAGCAACAAAAACATGGAAGATATTTCCAATATCATCATGATCGTGATTTCATCTATGTATGGCATAATCCCTTTTGATGTCCTAAACTAGAGTTTGGGGACTTATGAAACAACACAAAAGTTGTACCAGTTTTCTTAGGATAAGTTTCAAAGTGTTTCTATGGAAGATTGGAGAATTTCCTTCGTACCCTCTATACTTAGCCAATTGTAGGGCTGAGCTGAGAGCAAGTTCCCATTCTGAAGGGAAATACCGACATTTCAGAAGTGCTAGTGAGTATCTTTTGGTACTCCATCAGTTGTCTGTGATTCCGTTATTCCATTATTGTTTTCGTCACTTTTGTCACTTTCCAGGACTTTCCCATCCCTTTTGGGGAATTTTACAACACTTTTATGGCAGCTTTACAGTTCTTTTGTAGCAATTTACAGCACTTTCCTGGTTCTTAGGTGGCAAGATTTCATCTCCACAGCTCCTGGTGTGTATACGGGGAACACACAGGGTTCGGGACCATCCAATGGCAGCCCATTCAGTTTCTGAAAAATAACAACAAATGGCAAAACTAGCAGGATAGCCAGTAAGTTCCCATGCCATGTGCATCTCAACAAATGCCCTGCTTCCAACAGAAGTAGCATTTGTCAAAATTTTTCGTTTCAGGTCTATCCAATTTGTACTTCTGCATATTATCTTGGGTCTGTCAGTGATGACTGGTGCTCTGAAGAATTCTGCTGGATAAACCTTGTTAGTTTACTTTACATACAGTAGCTCCAATTTTAAAAATCATGGAATGATCAAATGTTATCAGCATCTGACTTCATGACAGATGTTGCCCTTGAATTCCCTAGGTTGACAACATGCGGAAGGAAGTCTATGTGATATATTTGTATCCTAAGTTGATATGAGGATTTGGTTGCTTCCTCCAACAGCAATTGAACAATGCATGCATTGAAAATAAAAAAAGCCATTTAAACTTTTGTTCTTTTCCATAACCCTTCTCCATGCATACAAAACCAGAAAAAGTGTATCAGAACAACTGCAAGGGCCTTCTGGATGCTCAGCGGATGCATTACAATCAGCCATCTGACAATTCCCACTCTACTTTTTAATAAAGCCTGACAGGTAACTTGAGTAATCTGTCTTTGCTCAAGAGCAGTAATATTGTGCATTTCATCAAAAAGGCCTGAATGGCTCTTGTCACTGTTACAATTCTGTTCCTGATTCCTGCTCCGTGATTCACACTGATTGATAGGAAAGTTTATTTCCTAGGAGACTAGATGGCATATTTTGTTTATATTCTCTTGGACAAACCTAATAAATACATTGATAAAGCTATTGGTGCAAACCTTTATTTTATTTCTTTACTTTAATAAATAAATTCATAGAATCATAGAACTGTAGTATTGGAAGTGACCTCTAGGGTCATTTAGTCCAAACTTCTGCTCAAAAACAGGCTGCCCTATACCTCCAGTATTTCAGGCAGACATTTGTCCAGTTGGTTCTTGAGAAAAACATCCAAAGAAGTAGATTTCAGATCCAACCTAGGCAGCCTATTCCACTGCCAATAAAAGATAAAGTAGAGAAACATTTATCCTTATCTGGGTCGTCTGGACATTTTATGCATCCAGATAAGTGCTACTTGTCCCCTAGAAATGCAAAGCATGTGGATGAATTAAGACTGGGGTAAGGAGAGAGACCAGGGTAAGAAACCCAATGGTCTCCAGCGTCTCCCAGTCTGTTTTCTCCCTGAAGTTACTTCAACCCCTGGGATGAAACATGTACCCCCAAAAACAGATATATCTGGTAAATTTCCTGTATATGAGCTGACTAGAAAATGTGTAGTACTAATTCATATGTGATTAGTGCTCAATTCGAGTACCGGATGTTTCAGAATTTCCTGGAATGTTCCAGAATATTGACTTGGTCCTTATTTTTTTCTGATATATTTTCTGCCAATAACCAGATACTTCTGCCGATATTTTCAATAGATAACCAGAAACTCAGTAAATTAGTACAGGAAATTACCAATTTTTTTGTATGTCCAAATACCTGATCAGTGATTGTGCCCAACTGAATACCCAATATGGTACTTGAAAATGTGGATATTACCTGTGGGTACTAAATTAGGTACCCACTCTAGCGGTGAGCCTAGGGAAGGCAAAAGCTGCGGACATACCAGGTGTCGGTTGCCCTACCAAGTCTTCTACCCCAATCTCTCCCCTCTAGGGATGGGCGAACAGGTCGCGGTTCAGGTTCGGCCATTTGGTTTGGCCATTCGGTTCGGCCGGGTTCGGGTTTGGCCATTTGGTGCGGTTGTCGGGTTCGGGTTTGGCCATTCAGTTCGGCTGTTTGGTTTGGGTTCGGCAGTTTGGAAACCAGTATAGCGAGAGGACAAGCCGGAACGGAAATTCATGTGCATGTGGAGCTGTGTGGCAAGTGAATGTGTGTTTGGCTGTGTTGGTGCTCAGTTTGTGTGTTTTGGTTGTGTTTGGGTGTGCTGTTGTGGTTTTTGTGGTTGGTGGGTGTTGTGTGTGTTGTGGATGATTGTGTGTTTTGTGTGTGTGATTTTCAAATAAAAAAAATGAAGAAGGTTGTTGTGTTGCTACCCTGGCTGGGGGCCAACTTTGTAGTCAAGGAGGAGGTCACTGCCCTACCACGTAGTACACCTCGTGTGGTGGTGACCAGTTCTTTGGATGAGGAGCAAGCCTCAGGAGGTGCTGCCACCAGGTTTGTAAACATTCTTTTTTACTTAGCATCCCCTAACACCCCAGGGAGGAGGGTGTAATTTGCACGTGCCAGCCACGGCCTTCTTTCTAGTTGCAATCCCTTGCATCCCCTAGCACCCCGGGGAGGAGGGCAGGATTGGCACGTGCTTTCTAGTTGCAATCCCTAGCACCTCAAAGAGGGAGGACTAGAGGCATCATCATCAATGCATGATATTACCTTGGTGCTCTTAATGTGTTTCCATTTCAGACAGGAATCGGATGCCTGCCCAAGCTCTGCTGCCACTGCCAGGCCAAGGAGGACCCCTAGGCCAAGGTTGCCAGTGACACCCCCAGACATCCGGTGGTCAAGGTCGGATGTCTGGAGGTATTTTGACAAGAGCGATAGAGTCGCCACATACAAGGTAAGGCACGGGGACTGGAACAATAGGGAATGAATTACCTGTGGGACCTCCTCACTCTCTGCGCTCTGAAGCGGCCTCTGCAGTCTGCTGGTAGTGCTTTTTTCGATGTCCTCCATGTGGCACTGGGGGCCACTTTAGAGTGGTTGTTCTCGGTGGCCTCACCTAGGCTGTGGAATTCCCTCCCGGTTTAGGCCCGGGTGGCCCCGGATCTCCCCTCTTTCTGTTGTATGTGTAAAACCTGGTTGTTCCACCTGTTTTTTGGCAATACCTCATCCATGTCTCAATGCCTGGATGAGACAATGGTGCAAGGAGGAAGGCTTTAGATTTATCAGGAACTGGGCAGCCTTCTGTGGAGGGGGGAGCTTATACAGACAGGATGGGCTCCACCTTAACCAGAATGGAAACCAGCTGCTGGCACTAAAAAGTAAAAATGTCATAGACCAGTTTTTAAACTACAACCTGGGGGAAATCCGACATGCACTGTGGAGTGCACAGTTCAGACTGTGGCATCTATGCAGGATGATGTTAACTTAGGGGATTTAGAGTTGCTTAAGACCGAGGAAGAGAGAAAAATTAAGGGACTTCAGGTGGAATTCACTGAAGAACAGATAAATAACAATTCCAGGGTGCCTGATACAGTCCCCTATAATGTGCACAGTAAGAACAATCAAAACAATACACATAAATGTCTATATGCAGATGCTAGAAGCCTAAAAAGTAAGATGGGAGAATTAGAGTGCATGGCGCTAAATGAAGATCTAGACATTATAGGCATCACAGAGACATGGTGGAAGAAAGCTAACAAATGGGACACTGTAATACCAGGGTATTACAAAATATATCAGAATGACAGAGTAGATAGAGTTGGTGGCGGGGTGGCTCTATATGTAAAAGACAACTCTGAGTCAAGTACAATTAAAATTTCAAAGGATGCAAACTGTTCCCTAGAATCTCTATGGATAGAAATTCCAGATATAAAGGGGGAAGAGTATCGTGGTAGGGCTATACTATCGTCCCCCTGAGCAGGATGGAGAGACTGATAAAGCAATGCTAAAAGAGATTAGACAGACTACTAAAGTTGGCAACATAATAATAATGGGTGACTTCAATTACCCTAATATTGATTGGGGGAATGTTTCCTCAGGGCGGGACGTCGAGGTCAAATTTCTGGATACCGTAAATGACTGCTTCCTAGAACAGCTGGTTCTGGAACCAACGAGAGGAGGAGCTATTCTAGATCTAATTCTGAGTGGCATGCAGGATCTGCTGCAAGAAGTAACTGTGGTGGAGCCACTAGGAAATAGCGATCATAATATGATCACATTTGACATAATTTCTGTAGGGAGAAAGATAAACAAAATTACAGCAGTAGCATTTAACTTTAAAAAGGGAGACTATGACAAAATGAGGAAACTAGTTAAAAATAGGGATGGGCGAATGCGGTTCGGAAGTTCAGAGTTCAGACCGAACTCGACCAGTTCGGTCGACCGAATAGAACTTCCGAACCGAACTTGATTTTCGAACCGAACCAAACGGAACCGAATTTCCGAACTCGGTTCTGTTCATCCATCCCTATAAGATAATATTCCATTTAGTTCAATGGGGTTTGAATTTCCGAACTCTGTTTGGAAGTTCGGAGTTCTGACCAAACTCGAATAGTTCGGTCGACGGAAGCGAACTTCCGAACCAAACTCGATTTCCGAACCGAACCGAATTTCCGAACTTGGTTCTGTTCACCCATCCCTAGTTAAAAAGAAACTAAAAAGCCCAGTTGCAAGGGCTACAAGTTTGCAAGAGGCGTGGAGGCTGTTTAAAAACACCCTTCTGTAAACCCAGTGTAATGCAAACCGCAAGTTAAAAAAGGAACAGGGAGACCAAAAGTGTTTCACTATGTATAAATGGGGAGGTGAAGGAGGCTCTTAGAAACAAAAAGGCATCCTTTAAGAAAAGGAAGGCTAGTCCCAATGAAAATAATTTGAAAGAGCATAAATACTGGCAGTATAAATGTAAAGTGTTAATAAGGCAGGCCAAGAGAGATTTTGAAGGGAGGCTTGCTAAAGAGGCAAAAACAAGCAACAAAAACTTTTTCAAATACATCAAAAGGAAGAAGCCTGCTAGGGAGTCAGTTGAGCAATTAGATGACAAGGGAGTAAAAGGGGTGCTCAGGGAGGATTTCAGAGAAACTGAATGAATTCTTTCTGTTGGTCTTCATTGTGGAAGATTTTGGGGAGGTACCCATGCCGGATACTTGCTTTGTGGGCGAGGAATTGGAAGAGATGTTACAAAGCAATGTGACGTTGGAGGATGTTCTAGAGCAAATTGACAAATTGAATACTAACAAGTCACCAGGACCAGATGGCATTCACCCCAGAGTTCTGAAGGAACTCAAATATGAAATTGCACATCTACTGTTAGTAATTTGTAGCCTATCACTAAAATCTGCCACTGTACCCGAGGACTGGAGGGTGGCAAATGTAACCCAAACATTTTAAAAGGGATCCAAAGGCGATTCTGGAAACTACAGACCAGTAAGCTTGATGACTGTGCTGGGCAAAATGGTGGAAACCATCATTAAGGGCAGAATTACAGAGCATGTTGACAAATATGGCTTAATGGTGAAGCGTAAACACATATTTAGTAAAGGTAAGTTATGTCTAACTAACCTGTTGGAATTCTTTGAGGGTGTAAATAAGCATGTGGACAAGGGAGACCCAGTAGATCTAGTGTACCTGGATTTCCTGAAAGCATTTGATAAGGTCCCTCATGAGAGACTCTTGAGAAAATTAAAAAGTCATGGGATAGGAGAGAGTGTCTTACTATGGATCAGAAACTGGTTGAAAGATAGAAAGCAAAGTAAATGATCAGTTTTCACAATGGAGAGATGTAAAAAGTGGTGTGCGTCAGGGATCTATATTGGGACCGGTGCTGTTTAATGTATTCATTAATGATTTGGAAAAGGGTGTTAAGCGTGAGGTGGTCAAATTTGCAGACGACACCAAGTTATTCAAGGTAGTTAAAACATGAGCACACTGTGAGGAACTGCCACAGGATCTTATGACACTAGGTGCCTGGGCATCTAAATGGCAAATGAGATTTAATGTGGACAAATGCAAAGTGATGCACGTAGGGAAAAATAATCCAAACTATGCGTACACAATGCTGGGTAAGAATCTAGGAGTTACCACTCAGGAAAAGGATCTGGGGGTGGTTGTGAATGATACAATGAAATCCACAACGCAGTGCGCAGCAGCAGTCAAAAAAGCAAACAGAATGTTAGGAATTATTCAGAAGGGAATAGAGAATAAAACGGAGGATGTCATAATGCCTCTATGCAAATAAATGGTGCGACCGCACCTCAAATATTGTGTGCAGTTCTGGTCGCCCCATCTCAAAAAAGACATAACTGAACTAGAAAAGGTACAGAGAAGGGCAACAAAAATGTTCAAGGGCATGGAAGGGGCTCCTGTATGAGGAGAGGCTTGGTAGGTTGGGGCTCTTCAGTTTGGAGAAGAGACGACTGAGAGGAGATACGATAGAGGTCTATAAAATCATGAGTTGTGTGGAACTAATAAATAAGGAACAGTTATTTACCCTCTCAGCTAGTACTAGAACTAGGGGACACTCCATGAAACTCATGGGTGGCAAGTTTAAAACAAATAAAAGAAAATATTTTTTCACTCAGCGTATAATTGGGTTGTGGAATCTACTGCCTGTGATGCCCTGCCCCCTGGGATGGGCCCTGGTGAGGGATTCTCCCTGGCTGGAGCCCTGGGGGCCTAGGGCACAAGGGGCTGTGGGCTGCTGGCCCAAGTACTCACAAACCACGAGCTTTTTCAACACTCTTTATTCACCCAGCGTCGAGTATCAGCAAAACACATTGGGTGCACCTCTTAAGTTCTTGTGCCCGCTATGGGGGTCAGTCTCTGGGCCTCCGCTCAGGCCCTCAGGTTCAGTCTCGCTGCGTAGGCCCTCCTACACAGCTGCCTCGGCTGGAGAGAAAGCAGGCGCGTCTGCCTCCTAGCCACTCATGCCCCCAACTGCCGTTGCACCTCGCACGTGCTTTTCCTAGCTCCGCCCACCAAGTCCCATGTGGGGCTCTGCTGCGCAGGCACCGCCACACTGTCAGAGGCTGTGGTAAGGGCCAGTACTATAGTTGAGTTTAAAAGAGGTTTGGACAAGTTTCTGGAAAAGATCCATTAGCAGCTATTAGCCAGACAGGATCAGGGAACATGACGGGAGTTAGGGGAAAACAACAGGGAATGGATCCCCCATTGTGACCTGTTGGGTACTTCTCCCAAGTCACCGTGATGGGCTACTGTAGGAGACAAGATGCTGGACTAGATGGACCATTGTTCTGACCCAGTATGGCATTTCTTATGTTCTTACGTTCTTATGTTTGTAAAGGAAATGGGGTATAGGGTGGGATGTAAAGGAGATGGGGTGTAGGGTAGTTTTGGAGGGAGATGGGGTGTAGGGTGTGGGGGGAGTGGGTTAGAGAAGGGGGAAGGTTTGTTTTTTAGTGCTTTCCTTTTTAATGTGTTAATGTGTTTTAATTGTGTTACTTTTAGTTTTTTATATTTGTTTATTGTAGTGTCAGCTGCCCCAAGCTGCCTGGAGCAGGAGGGGCGGGGTAAAAATGTTTTAATTAATAATAAAATAAATAATTAATAAATATCGGAGGGAATTTCCAACAACGCTATCTCTGGTGTGAATGGTAGATTTAATCCCGTAACTATTCGAATATATCTCCAGATAGTCGTCCAGGATGTTTGCACTTTATAACATTGCCATATGCAAGTAATTCCCCTTTTTGCCACACCCATGCAAGCATAGTGCTGTTGATACACTATTCTTATTTTTGTTACCCGTAGCTAATTTTTCTGGTGTCATATAATAATGTAATGTCATTTTAATCAGTGGCTCCTAAATTTACAAAGAGTAAGCAGAATAGTGCATCTGTTGATATATTTGATAGGGTTGTGCGAACAGAACGCGGTTCGGTCGTTCGGTTCAGGAACTGAGTTTGGGTTCAGTCGTTTGGTCCGGCAACCGAGTTCAGATTTGGTTATTCGGTTCGGTGGAGTTTGGTTCAGCCGAACGTTCAGAAATCGGTATCGATATCAGTATTGGTCTAGGCATTCCCATGATCGCGTCGGAAACCGGAAACTGGAAATTCAAGTGTGTGCGGAGAGAGAGCATGTGTGGTGTGGCTGGCTGGCTGTGTGGTGTTGTTTGGTTTGGTTTCTGGTTTGACTGTGTTGAATTGGCTGGTTGGTTGTGTGAGCTGGTGGGTGTTTTGTTTGGCTGTGTGTTTGTTGGCAGAAAAGAAATGAAGAGGCTGAAGATGAACAGGAACAGGAAGGTCAAAGTGGAGGAGGTGGAGGAGGAAGAGGCTTCTGGACCTAGTTCTGAGGTGGTGGAGGTCGGCTCTTCATCAGAGGAACAAGAGGGCACAGGAGGAGGTGCTGCCAGGTTTGTAAACTTTATTTTTACTTTGAGGACAAGAAGAATACTATCCTTTAGAGTGAGCTCACTGATGTGCAGGTGGGTGGGTGGTGGACAATCAGGCACAAACAGTGGGCACCAGCGGGTGGCAGCGGATGTCTGCCAGAAAGAGAGAGGGTGTGGTGGGGGACTCTTCCAGCAGTCAGGCATAAGTAGAAGGAAACACCCACCCAAACACATGCCAGTCATCCCTAGCAAAGGTCTCCATTGCCTTGCCATCCCTAGCACCCAAAGAAGGGCAGGATTTGCATGTGCCAGCAAGGGTCTGCAGTTGCCATCCCCAGAAGGGAAGAATTTGCATGTGCCATGCCAGAAAGGGTCTCTCCAGTTGCCATCCCCATGCAGAGCAGGATTTGCACGTGCCAGCAAGGGTCTCTCCAGTCACTATCATCCCTAGCACCCCAAGAAGGGAGGACTAGAGACATCATCATAAATGCGTGATAATAATTAGGTGTTGTTTATGTGTTCCTGTTTCAGAGAGGGTGATGGTGTCTGTGCCAGAACCCCATCAAGAAGGAGGTCAGAGCCACTCCCAGAAAGCAAGCAGATGAGGTCTGCGGTCCAGCAGTGGTATGACCTGGCAAAAGGCGGATTCTCAGAATGCAGGGTAAGGCATGGGGCTGGAACAACAGGTAATGGATTGCCCTTGACCTGTTAGGAAATAGGAAGTCCCCTACAGAGAGAAAGATTGGCCACCCACTGACTTATGGAGACAGAATTCAGGCAGGGCTTGACAGAACATTGGTCTGACACAGTATGGCACTTCTTATGTTCCTATCTTTTTATATTCTTTAGATATGCGGAAAAAAGATTAAAAGGGGCAGCCAGGGAACCACATATCGGCTCATCGTGTACATTGAAAATCTGCATAAGATTGAGGTGGTGTGTGGTCCTTCTGGGGTGGGAAGGCACAGTGGCAGCAGCGCCAGAAGGAAGGGGGCAAGGCCCAGCAGAAGTTCCAGCACCTGAGCCCTTCCACCTCCAGCTCTACTGGCGAGGAGTCTCCAATCCCCCGGGAGGAGTTCGAGCAGGAATGGGCCTTCTGGGCACAGCTGCAGAGGCCCAGAAAGCAATATATGGTGGCACTGAGGGTCCAAGGCTGCAGCATGGAGGACCAGCTGGTGCGGCAATTCTGGGTGCTAAGAGTAAGGGAGAATAAGCCAAGTACCTCTGCATGGAAAGGGAGAACCTTGAAGTGGCCAGTCGGTCGCCACATGGAAGGCCTCTGTGGCAGGAGCCATGGAGTTTGCCCAGCAGCATGGGTATGATTTGGAGGAGGACGTGCTGCCTGCCCCTGGGTCCCATGCACCCATTTTCCCTTACCCCAATGTTCTGGGGGACAGGCAAACACAGACTAATTTTTTTTTTGGTCATGTATACCAATCTTTGTTTTTTATTTTATAAAGTTGTAAAGTATGTTGTTGTATAACTATTTTTATAATAGTTATATTTCTTGTTACAAGCTTTGTTTTCACCAGACCAATCTTTTATCCCTCTGTGCTGAAGTTCTGGCAGGTGGCAGAATCTCATTGTATGTACAGCTTGTCAGATCCCTACCTGACAGCAGCAGCACTAGGTAGCGTATTAGCCCCAAGACGTGCCAGCAGCAGGGTGTCAACTTGCAGACTGCCCCCCAGGAGGGGAAGGGGTTGTGTCTGTGTGGGTGTGCCAGAGAGAAAGAGAGACAGGCTCTTTGGCAGCGGGCAGCCGGCGGCGGATGCTGGTGGTCAGAGGGGCTCATTCAGCAGCTTCAGCGGGCATCTGTGGGTGGGTGTGGAGAAGTAGGCTGGTGAGGGGGCAGGCTGGCGTGTGGGCACTGGTGGCCAATGGCCAGTTGGGCACAAGCAGGGGCAGCACCCAGATGATGGATCTTGGAAATGGAGTGACTGCTTCTGGATTCAGTGGAATGGAATGACAGCCCCCCCGTGACTGGAATGATGGTCCCAGAATATCGTTGATGGTTCCTTGGATAGGCATGACTGCTTCAGGTACAGTGGAATGACAGCCTATGGGAGTTGAAAGATGTCCCTAGAATGAGTGCCTCATTGGGCACACTTCATTCAATCGTGTGATAGGTGGTAGCAGGTAAAGGAATGCACAAAGACAGGCATGTATGTGTTATTGCCATTTCATTCTGGTAGGTTTGTTGCTGGATATGGGCATTGAGCAGGAGCACGGATGAGAGATCTCACTGGTTCTGGCAGGTGGAAGCTTGAGCTGGATGCACGTCTCCCCCTCCACCGCCATCTCTCTCGTTCTAGCAAGGAGTCTCTCTCTCTCTCTCTCTCTCTCTGGCGATATAGTGCAGGTGACAGCATGGGTGGGATCATGTCTGTCTCTCCTTCTAGCAGTGGGGAGACTCTCTCTCTCTCTCTCTCTCCATGAACAGCAGGTTGCTACCTCTTACAGAAAAGGTGGAATGACAGTTCGTTGCAAGCGGAATGATGGCCCCAGAACCCTGACGGTGGGTCCTGGGGATAGAGTGGCAGCTTCTGGATACAGCTGACGAACAGCCCTCCCTGTCAGTAACATAGGACCCAGAACCCTGATGGTGGGTCCCGGGGCTGGAGTGGCTGTTTCTTGATGCCATGGAATGACAGGCCCAAGAACCCTGAGGGTGGGTCCTGGGGCTAGAGTGTCAGCTTCTAGATATTGGACAACCCTCCCTGCCTGCCAGTAATGTAGACCCCAGAGTTCTGATGGCGGGTCCCAGGGTTGGAGTGGCTGTTGCTTAATGAAGTGGAATGATGGCTGACGTGTAATACCAGCAGCAGTAACAGACTTTGGAATAATCAGACACAGAACCTTAGGCACAGACAGCATAGTACTGGGAGGCAGACTGAGGGGGGCTTTTTTATAGGGCCACCTGGGCGAGCGGGCAGCGTGGCAGGAGCGGAAGGCACTGTCAGGCAGACTGAGATGGGCTTTGATTTAGGGCCACCTGGGTGGGTGGGCAGGCAGCTTGACAGGAGAAGAAGGTACTGGCAGGCAGACTGAGGTGGGATTTGATCTAGAGCCACCTGGGTGAGCAGAAAAGCATAATTGTATGAGAGGCAGTACAGAAGGTAGGCTGGGACCTTGGCAGGGTACTCAGATGCTAGGCTGGCAAGGACTGTGCAGCGCATGAGAGAGAGAGCCAGTCATAAAGGTGGGCAAAGATCGTCTACCCAGAGGCCGGCTGGCATGCTTAGTTTCCCAATGCCACCCTGCATCATGAGGTCAGTCAGATAAGCCAGCCGAGGCCATCTAGCTCGGGGAATCCCAGCAGCGGAAGGTTCACCTTGATGAACAACAACTGCTCCATCAACTTGGCCCCCAGTCTCAGGCGGTGCAGTGAGCAAATGTCCCCCGCCATCGAGAACACCCGCTCGCTGGGGACACTGGCTGGTGGGTAGGACAATATACCCTTAGCCACTTTGGACAATGCTGGCCACACGTTGGTCTTGCTGGCCCAGTAGACCAAGGGATCACTGCTGGGATTGATGCATGGCTCCTTCTCCAGGTAGGTCTCCACTGCTGCTGAGATGTCATCATACTCCCTCTGGTATCTCTGACTAAGCACCACCTCCATTACTACCCTCAGTCACGCTGCGTGTCCTATTGTTGTGGAGGACCCTATGCTCCCCAGAGTGGCATGTACATATGAGGAGCTATTGCTGCTGCAGCTGCTGCTGGCAATATGGGTACTGCTGCTGCTCATCCTGATGCTGGTGCTGCTACTGCTAGGGCTGGGGTCAGGGAGAGACCTAGCTGCCGGAAAGGGATGGCTGCTCCCACTCCCACCATCCCCAGGGGCATTCTGATGCATAGCCCACTCTGCCTTCCAAACCCTATCCGCCAGCTGACCCTTCCAGTGCCCATAGAGCTGTGTCTGGTGTGCCACGCTGCCCTTGACCCTGGGGTCCAGCATTGTTCCTAAGAAATATTTCGCCCGCCGCAGGAGCTTGTCAAACCGCACTTTTAACCCTGCCTGCAGATGCCTCATCGGCTAGCTTCCTGCCTGAGGGTCATACTCCCACCCCTGGAGTATCTCCTCCAACCTCCTGTGGAGACTCTCACCAGAGGGGTCACCTGGCTGATGGTGGCCTTGGACGAGCTGATGGACCGTGTCAGCCAGGATCTCCCATTCCACACCATCGTACCCTTGAGGTGCCCCGCTGTCCATCACCAATTGTACCCACTGCAAGGTGGTTTTCTGCTCAAGAAGCCACTCGAGCATGAGGAAGGTGGAATTCCACCTGGTGGACATATTCTGCACCAGCTGGTGCACGGGGGAACCTTGCTCTTCCTGCTTGGACCAGAGGAGGTCGCTGCCCTTCATGCTTCAGTTTTAAGAACCTGGCCAGCTTCCTCCCCTGCTCGATCACGGAGCTAAGGGTGCCTGTTCCAATCCCCTTCTCCTTCAAGCCCAGAGTGTCCCTGACCACCAGGTGAAGGGTGTGTGTGGCACAAGGGATGCTGGTTGAAGCTTTTGTCATGGACAACCTTCAGTATGTTCGCCCTGTTGTCGGTCACCACGCTTCCCTTGGTGTATGGCGCACCTGGTGTTAACCATTCCCTCATCATGGCGGTCAGGGCTACCTCTATGTTCCTACCAGTGTGGGGGCCGTACATCACTTCTGGCTGAAGCAGGGCCCACATATACCCTGCTTCAGTATCCCTCCTACCACTGCCAAGTGCTGCCTCTGGGTCCTGCCACCAGTGTGCAGTCACTGCCAGGAAGGCATGTTGTGCATTCCTACTTGACCACAGGTCTGTTGTAAAGTGGATGGTGGCACCCCCAGTCCCTGTCAGCTGCTTCCTCACCTGCTCCTTTAAAGCCCGGTACAGGGCTGGCACCACCTGCTGACTCACGGTGGTGCGTGATGGCAGCTTAAATTGTGAGGCCAGGAACCCAATCAGGCACTTGAACCCGATGTCCCCAACCACCAAAAAGGGTTGCCCATCCAGCGCTATCATCTCCCCCAACAGGCGCGTGGCTTTCAGTTGGAACACATGCTGCCCTACATGTCCTGCAGCTGATGAGGGACTTGGCAGCTGCCCCCAGTCGAGCTCCTCCATTGTGCACTGATGCTGATGCTGCTGTTTCCCCCTTGCAGCAATACAGGCACTCCTGCTGCTAGAGGTAGCTGCTCTAGGAGGATGCTTGCCCGCTGATGGAGGCAGACTACTGACTGCTGAAGTTAGGAACCCACTGACATCCACTGCCCCTGCCTGCCTGCTTAGCAGCAGAGCACTGTGGTTTGCTTCAGGTGCCTTGCCATTGCAGTTGTGCCAAGGTTGGTGAGCACCTGCCCATGCTTCAACACCTTCTGGCACAAACTGCACTGCACCTCCCTGGGATCCTCCAGCCTCACCAACTTAAAATGATCCCAGACGGAGGATTTTTTGCCCCCTCCTAAATTCTGGCCCACACAGGGTGACACAGCACTTATGGGAGGGGCAGAATGTGGTGGCACTGGCGACACAGCTCTGGGAAAGGCAGAACATCCAGACGCATCCTCCGCAGGACTAGTGTCTGCCTCACTGTCCCTAATCACAGTTATTGAGGCTGGACTGCCCATGCTGTTGCCACTCTCTCTGTGCCCCCTGCTGCTGCTGCTGCTCCTCTCCCTGCTGCCATTGACTGGGGATAGGGCCCTGCCTCTAGCATTCAGGGTGGGATCCACCACCAGCCCTGGACTTCTGGTGATCAAATCAATACTTGGGGACATTGGTGGCTCTGGAAGAACATCATGTCTCCCAAAATCAGGTCTGTGGAGTTTGGGGCATGGTGATGGGCTCTGGATGCTGCTGCTACATGTTGCACTGGCACGGCCCCTACCACCTCTGCCACATGCCCCATTGCCTGCCTTATGGGAAGCAGACAGGCCTCTGCCTCTCCTACTTCCCTTCTCCATGTCTTCCAACCCAAATGCACACAAAGATTTTATATATTTTGTTTTTATTTTGTTATTCAATTTTTTAAAATTTAATATTATATATATCTACACTAAATCTAACTGCTATTAACTATTCTAAAACTATCAAACTAAATGGAATATCTAATAACTTCACTACAAAAGCATATTCCTAAAAACACACTATAAAACTGAATCACTAGTACACACTGTCTCTATCTATCTCTAACTAAATCTAAGCTATCTCTAATCTAACTATCTCTACCTGTAAGCTAACTGCCACAACTATCTCTATCTGTCTATATCTAATCTATATCTAATATCTATATTACACAGGGATGGGGTGGGGATACAGACAGCACACAACAGATAATGCAGACAACACAGGGAGAGGTACAAAACTGAAATGAAAGCTAAATCAATCTAATGCTACTCTAAATAAACCAAAAACAGGGGAAGGGAATCAGCTATGGACTATATAGTGGGAGGAGGGGAGGATTCAATGGAGGGTAGGGAGAAAGAACACGGGGATGGGTAAAAAATAAAAATAACACCTAAATCTATCAAATCTAATCAAAATAAATGATACTAGGGATGTAAATGTGTGGAATGGGTGAAAAAGGAGGAGGATGGCAATGGATTGGGAGGTAAAATGCTAGAAGAGTGAGCCTTCTGAAAATGCCTGCTGTCATATACAGTGGCTAGCTCAGAAGATGTTGGAAGGGGGGAGGGCAAGGACTTTTGTTACTTACAGTGCCCACCTTACCACAAGCCCCATTGGCTCTGTGCAGCCTAGCCCCCCCTTCCCCCATGTCCAATCGCAGACTGCCAAGCCAATGTTCTGATGAAAAGGGATGGTGATTAGGCAGGCTGGCTGCTACTCCAAACCTGCTCCTCCTCAGCTGCCTCCCCCTCCTGGACATTCCAGTCACGGTTTTCCCACCCAAATGGGTCTTTTTCCCACTGAAACTCATCCAAACATGACCGAACGTGACTGAACTGTTCGGTCGTTACAGAGTTCGGTTTAAGTTTGGGTTTGGGATAGGTCAGTTCGGACGTTCGGTCTGGTCGACCGAACAGACCAAGTTCGGTCTGAACTCTGAACATCCGAACCGCGTTCTCACATCCCTAAAATTTGATCTCTCTGTTTCGCCCCCCACTTCACTTTAAGCTGAATCTATGCCTCTGCTGTTGTTGAGACCAGTGTCTGTGATTGTCCACCATATTTTGGTAATTATCAGTATTTTCAGCCAGATAGTTTCTGATATTTTCATCAGTTCCCAGCATTTTACGATAGTTTCCAGCATCAGAATGTGAAAACAAAGGGCTAGCCCTTGAAATACACCAATCAAAGCACAGTTTACAAAGATTAAAAACAAGGACCAATAAAGGAAATGATTAAACTTACATAGTGAACTTATGATCATACAGAATCAAACATAACCAACATGTAAGGAAAATTACACGGTGTGGGGCTGTTCCTGCCCAGGAAAAATTACCGGAAGTACCAAACAATGGAAATTACAAAATGGGAACTAGCAAAAATAGTGAATGACTAAGTAAATTTCCTCATCATATGAGCACAGACAAATGGTGTTTCTGACAGAAATAGCTTTTGCTGCGACTGCTCGATTCAGCACTAGTGCTTGCATAACCCGTTTGGGTGTACTGTGTTTTTATAAATGTTTTTCCATTTTTTCAGTTTAGTTGTTTCAGAATTTCAATTACTTTAATATGTTGGTTGCGGCATTTCCAGCAATTGCACATGTTAAATAGTGCAACTCCCCAAAAGCAGAATACTGAAAAGGATACCCAGTGAAACACAAACAAGCATTGATTATTACTTCAACTGCCATTTTCAGTTAGAACTATCCAGAATTGACAGGTTTATCATTTTTTCAGGTACTTGGGTTGGCTCTAATTCAAATATTATTTCCAGTCCTAGCATTTAGGCAGCAAAGGCTCAACTTAGTGCATCAGTATTCCAATGACACTTCATTGCCCTGAGCAGCACCCTTTCCATACACATACTACAAGATTGAGTGTGCTATGCATATGAAAGATACCTCACACCAACAGGTTTGTCAGATGCACATTTACCGCATTAGGAGAAATGGTAGGTATAATGGCCTTTGATTTATATACAATACAACAGTAGCTTCTCCAGCTGACATGGTTTTCCATCACAATTGGGGGGAAATGAAAATTGCTTAAAACGTTGTCCTTTTTCTTAACCCTAGCTCACACATTAAAACTGTGTAAGCATTTCAAAATAACTGCAAATGTCTTCTGGGTGCTAAGATGTTTGACAATTCCCCTCACATTTTTAATAAAACCCGGCATGCAGCCTTAGAGAAATTGATCTTTGCTCAAAAGTAGTAATATTGTGTTAAGTTGATATGGTTTGTATGGTTCTTGTCAGTGTAAAGATGTTCCTCCTGACACCTGCATCACTGTAAACACTGGGAATTGACTGATAGTGAGAGGCGTTTCCTGTGAGAGGATGCAATATGTTTGATTGTAATCCTACTACTTTTAGGAAGCTGTGGCTGTTTTTTTGTTTTGTTTGTGGAACTTTTCAAAAATGAAGAGAGTATAAAGAACAAAACTATATTTCTTCCATAAATAAATCCCATATGGGAGCAGCATTTGCAACATCTGGTTGAGTAGGACGAAGTCGTGCTGCCATGGAGGAGAGACCTTTTTTGACTGCCTTTGCTATGTCTCAGCACCCTCCTGAGAAGGAGTTTATTTATTTATTTATTTATTTCAACAATTTATACCCTGCCCCCTCCTGAAAAACAGCTCGGGGCAGCTTACAACAACATAAAATACATAAAAACAAGTATAGAACAGTTTAAAATAATCAACAATTTAAATGTTTAAAACAGGCCCCCAGGAATTAAAACAATAACCAGGATAGGGGAGAAAAAGGAACATAACCCTAACCCTCCCTCCCCCCCTCCCCAAAGGCCTGGGTGAACAGCCAGGTTTTACAACACCGCCGGAATGACAACTGGCTTGGGACCAGATGAGCTTCCTCCGGAAGGGAGCTTCCTCCCTGTAAGGAGACGAGCCGCTGCATTCTGCACTAGCTGCAGCCTCCAAACCAGGAACAAGGGAAGCCCCACGTAGAGCGTGTTGCAGTAGTCCAGCCTCCAAGTGACGAAGGCATGGATGAGGGAGGCCAGGTCCGGCCCGGAGACGAATGGACGCAGCCTGCGCACCAGATACAACTGGCGGAAGGCAGCTTTAGCGACTGCCTTCACCTGCCGCTCCAGGCGCAGGTCTGCATCCAATATCACCCCCAGACTCTGGACCTGCTGAGCTATAGGAGGACGAACTCCCCCAAGCAGGGGGGCCACTACCTTCCTCGCTCTCCCCACCGACATCACCTCCATCTTATCGGGGTTGAGCTTCAGTTTGCTCTGCCGCATCCATTCCGCCACGGCCTCCAAACATTGGGATAGCACCGAGACAGCAGGGTCTGGGTC
>QEPC01013578.1:1247683-1264236 GCA_003113815.1 Sphenodon punctatus
GCTGCGGGGACGCCGCGGCCGCTGGTGCTGGGGGGTGGGCTCGCCTCGCCTCTGCTGGGTCTTACTCTGTTCTTTTTGAAAACAAAAATCCAGGCTGGGCAGGGTGGGTGGGTGGTGTCCCCCCTTCCACCCGCGCAGCCTGGGAGGGGGAGGGGGAGGGATATTTCATTGGTTTCAATGGGAACACAGCGCCCCATTGAAACCAATGAAATAAATCCGGTACCGGCATACCGGATTTAATCCGGGAATCCGGCTTTCGTAGAACCGGTAACCGGTAAATCCGGTAGCCGGTAATGGGCCCGGGGTCCCACCACTACTATTTAGTACTAAAATACATGAACAGAAACGCAAAGTACCAATGAAACAAAGTATCCAAATAAATTAACACAGAATAACTGAGTAATTAAAGCTTTGAATTTCACAACAGTAGCATAGACTAATTTAGATATTCATTTGTGGGAATTTATTATTATTATTATTATTAGACTGATGTATCACCTTTATCTATAAGGGCTCAGGGTGTCTTACAATGGGTGTTTTTACACACACATTTCTCCTGTCTGTTTGCTGTTACATCCTGAACTTTCTGTGTCTAAATCACTCACCCAGATCTTAAGCATCTGGATCTTTGAACTTCTGTGTAGAACTTCTCCCAGAACTTTTGTGTGTAAAACATTCTCCTGGTAAACTGCTTTGCTCCAGGCAGCTGTGGTCACTTGGTTTCCATGGCAGCCTGTCACATCCAAGGCCACATGCTGCAGCTGGCAACTATCTGTGCCAGAGACAGAATGACCAGGAACACAACCAGAGTAGCGAGAAGGGAGAGGGAGATGGGGAGAAGTTGCACAGAAAGGGAGTGGGTCAGCAGGGGTTGGTAACCACACAGCAAGCATGACCAATGCAGTGGCCAGGGACACCCAAGCCAGCACCCCACCAGCTCACACCAAGGGGGACCATGGACGGCCAACAACAGACCCATACACAGCCTACACTCATGGTCATCTGGCCATTGCCCATCCATCACCTACAGTGCAAATGGTGGCAACCAACAGGGGGCACCAGGAGTGGTGGAAGGTGGGGCAGCCCAGGTAGGGTGGCCAACCAATGGGTATCCCCCACCAGATAGCCTAGTACAATGGCCCCCAGGGCAACACCAGTTGCTAGGGAGGGGTTGGGGCCCACTGACCGCCCCCCCCCCACTACTGGGGGTACAACTGAGAACACTGTCATGGGACATCAGCAGCACACATTTGCCAAAAGCACACCACAATGGCCCAGCCAAGCCACCAAGGCAGCACGCAACACTGCCACAGGGAGAAGCAGGGGGTAGGCCACAGGAAGGGGGACAGCAGGTAGCCACCAGAACATGAAGGAGAGCACTTACAATGGGACACATTGGGCCCACACCAACACAGGGGCGAACCCATGAGCCATCATGGAGTCCACAGGGGAAGTCGTCATGCACCACTGTATGCCAACCGACAGCTCCAGTCATCCAGAGCAGGAACTGCAGGGACCCCCATCACAGGAACCCATACACAAAGACAGGGCTGCAGCCAGGGGAGGGGCATGTGGCATCGTACAAAGACACAAATGCACCCAAGGTAGTACAGGCAAAGGCACAGACTTTATTAATGATGGGGTGACAGGGGAGTACTGCTAAACAGAGACCGGCGAAGGGGCGCTCAGGGGCTCATATTTGTTCCCCACAACCAGCATGCAGAGACACCATTGCAGCCACCCCAAGAGGGAAGGAAGCAGTCTGGAACGCTACAGGGCTATGGGCGCTGGAGTGAAGGGAAGGAGCGATAGGGTGCAACTGACAGGGCAGCCTAACACCAGGTTACACAGTACTGTGGCCTGGAGCAGGGGGGTGGGGGGTGAAGGTTGGGGCAGCCCACAGCACAGGCATAGCAACGACAATGTGATGGAGGGGCTGTTCGGGATGCCCTGCTCATGGAGATACTGGAGGGTGCTCCTGAAACTGCTGGGCTGGGACCAGACCCTCCCAGGCGAATAGGCCCTGGCAGAATCCCCAGGAACGCATATGAACATCCACCATGAAATGGGGCAGGAGGTGGTTCCCCATGGGAGCAGCAGCCTTCACAAGTCATAGGTTCATCACCGATTGGAGGGTGTTAAGTTCACATGTCGTTGGGGTCCTGGTCAGCAGGGGTTCTCCAACATCGGTGGGTAGCAGACCCAGCTCCCCAAGAAGTGAGTCCGATCACTGATGGGAGACACCACGGACATGCAGTAGGATGCCAGTGTAGTCAGTAACAACATGGAAACCCCAGGCCTGGAGGGCCAGCCTATAGTCTGGACGTGCAGCCACCAAGCGAACAGCCATGATCTCTGGTGCAGTCCAGGGCACTGCAACTGTGGCTGGTAAGTCCCAAAGAGGCTATTGAAGGAGGGTGAAGCCGAACTCCCCGGCATGCCTCCTGAAACCCAGACCCCGAATGAATGGCCCATCACCCACATGTACCATGACAGGAGATCGAAATCATCCATCACCGACAGGGGGTCGCTCATCAGCAGCTGGATTTCGTGGCTCTGCCACAGCGTTCCCAACAGCATGTTGGCACAAGATCATTGGTGCTGGTGTACAGAATGGGGTGCCGGTGCAGTGGAGGGGGTTGGCGGGTGTGCTCAGCAGGTCACCCTGTGCAGCTGTCCACAGGACTCTGGGACACGCTACGGGTAGCAGGGGATGTGGGAGGTGTGGTGCTGGTGTGCAGGGCACACAGGGCTTGGGGCCAGGGGAACGGATCGCAGCTGGGTGATTGCTAGGTGCAGAAGCCACTCACAGGGCAGGCGGGTGGGTAAAGGGGACACAGTCGCAGCTGCGCTGGCCTGGGTCAGGTTTCCCGGTCACGTAACACATAGACAGGTCCCTGCTAGGTTATCCAGCACTGGTGCCAGTGGTGGGCCTCCCCAGAGTGTGAATGTTGTGGGTGGTACTACCATGCTGCCTGTTGATGAGCCCTCTGAGGGGAGGGCTGTTCTGTTAACAGTACTGTCCTCCTGCTTCATGATCCTGGTGCTGGTGTTGGAGCAATGGGCCAAGCTACTACTACCCGGTCACCGCTTCTACAACCATGGTGTTCGGCACAGGAGAGCGGCCAACCTGCACTGAGCTGCATCATTGCTGTGGGCACGGAGGGTAGCTGTCCACCAACAGTCCATGTTCAGTACAACAGTTTTCCAGAACATGCACCTGGTACTGTCCCGATGGCCGCTCAATGTCTACAGGCGCCGTGTCACTGTTCCAACATGGAGGCTGAATTGGATGCGCTCTCATACCAATGAATGGTGGGAGAACATGCTGTCCACCTGGACGGATGAGGAATGTACGGACCACTTCCACATGAACTGCTTACTGTTGGCCTGGCTCGGTGAGTTCCTGAATCCACATCTCCAGAGGCGCGAAACCAACATGCAGTATCCGCTGCCACCAGGGATGCACGTGACCATGGCCGTGTGGAGACTGGCCACCCCCGATTCCTGTTGGAGCAGTTCGAGTTGGGGACAGCAACCGTTAACAGGGTGCTCCCCGATGTGTACAACCTGCTAGCTGAGGTACTGCTTGAGCGGATCATACAGCTCTGGGATCCAGAGGTTGTGATCCGCGGCTTCAAGGATGTGGGTTTACCCCATTGCATATGGGTGATAGACAGCACCCATATCTCTATCGTCTGATCCCCACACACCAAGACGGACTACCTAAATCAGAAGCAGGTGTTCTCGATCAATCTGCTGCTGGACTGGGCTGCTCCTGTGGCAGAGGAGGGAGTGATTTCCACAAGGCTCCCTTCCTCTCCTCTCCTCCTTACAGGTATACTTGCAAGGGCTGGGCCCTGGGGGCACCAGCCCAAAGGGCGAATCCCAAAGGGTGTTGGCCATTGGTCGGGCCATTTATATTTATTTTATACATTTCTACCCCACCCCTCTTCCTCCGTCTGGGGAGTCATTGCTGACGCTAACCCTGGAGTGTGGGCTAGGGAGTATGTGGCTTAGAAGGGTCAAGTGTGAAATGCACCTGCTGGGCTTTACGGCAGAGAGTCTAAGCCAGTGCGGCGGGGCCCCGGCGAGACGACTCCTTAAAAGACGGATACTGGACCAATCCCTACAAGCTGAGAGGGAACGGATGGTGGCCCAAAAAATCACCTTAACTTATGTACCTTATAAGGCAGAATCTATAGTCCCATATTATTTGTTTGTTTGGGACAACCCCGGGCTATGGGGTGCTTTCCTTAAAATAAGGACCAATACGTTTGCCTCAGCGGTACGTGAAGGCCGATATAAGAAGGTCCCCTGGGCCCTTCGGATTTGCCCCATGTGTTCTCTGGGGGAAGTAGACACCATAGAACACATGATATTTCGCTGCCCGGCCTTAGTGGGACCCAGATGTAAATACTTGGGGAGGCTGGGGGCGTGGCAAGACCTCGCTGCTAAAGGCTTACAGTGGCTCCTCAATCCGGAGGACACCGCCCAAGCAAGGACTGTGGCATGGTTTGCTCTGGCTAGCCAAGGCATTCGTAGCCCCTATTTTACCCGCACATAGCATCTGCTGGGTCGCCCACACACTTGGGGTGGTTGGCCCGCTTATAGAGGATTAATGGATGGTGCAGGGGCTATGCTCTATCGCAAGTAGTTGAAATCGTCCCCCTTTTTTTTTTTCCTGTGGGGTAAGGAGATAAATAGGAACAGTCGGTGGTCTTCTGTCCACTCTATTTTAAATTCCTACGGTGGAGCTATTTGCATTTTGTGAACGATAATAACCACAATTGTATATCTGCTGTATTTTAATTTATTTATTTATTTGAATGTGTTTGTTTTGTACAAGATTGTTATAGCCTGGGAGGCAAACAATAAAAAAGTTTTGATTTTGATTTGACCCCGCCCCTCCTGCAATGCAGCTCGGGGTGGCTTCCATCATCCAGACAATAAAATACAATAAAAACACTCTAAAACCATCAAAAATACTTAAAATATTAAATATTAAATATAAATATAACTATAAACAGGGCTAGACCAAAAACCACAACACAAATGGGTAGGGGACTAAAAACCTCCCTCCCCACCCTCCCTCCCAAAGGCCTGGGCAAACAGCCAGGTCTTACAGTTTCGCCGAAATGTTAAAAGGCTTGGGGCCAGGCGAGCTTCCTCGGGAAGGGAGTTCCACAGCCGCGGTCCCACCACCGAGAATGCCCTCTCCATCGTGGCCCCCCGTTTAACATGGGGGACCTCCAGGAGGGCACCCCTGGCAGACCGCAGGAGCCGCTCTGGGGCGCAGGAGCCGCTTTGTGGGAACTCAGTGGGTGATGCTTGTGACTGTTTTTCATCCTACCTCCCACCTCCCGTGTCGGGTTCTGCAGGGTTCGGTTTTGTCCCTTCTCCTGTTCAACGCGTATAGAACAATGGGATAGGCCCGTGGCTCATGAGGGCATATCCCGTTGTGCGCACAGCAGAGCGCTGGCTCTTCAATGTACGGCTCTCGTCAGCTCAGAGCATGGGGGAGCGGGCATTCGGGCTGCTCAAGGGGCGCTGGCGCCTGCTCATGAACAGGAGCCAGTTTGATCTGCAGCATATCACCATCCTTGTACTGGTGGCCTGCATCCTGCACAACGTCTTCAAGACTGGGGGAGCTGCCCTTGACTATCCCCACCAATGCAGAGAGAGGGTCCCGTGTCCCTCTACCAACATGTCCAGGGTGGCACGTTCCAGTGCATATCTGAGGAGAACCGGGACGCTTTGTGTCGGCGCATTGTTGTCCAGATGGCAGGCAACTGAGTAGGCCTGTTGACAGCCCCCCACCCTTCACGATACCGTGTAATGGGTAACAATAAATCCTGTTAAGTCTGTTCCCACAATCCACTTGCGGCCTTTTGTTTGGGTTATAGAGGTTCCCCGGTCCTATGAGTCCTGTGCCCTGTGCCACTGGGTAACCCACTGCCTTCTAGCCATGGCAGGCGAACTTCACCAGGGCTCGGCACCTCACCGGCTGTACGGTTGGCATGCCCAGTGCTCCACTGATGTAACTGTGCAGACCTGTACACTGTAATGGGAGCGATGCTGTTGCCCTCCCAGCTGTCTAAAGGTGAGAGATGTATGCTTCCGGCACCTGTCTTGTGAATGCCCTGTCCCCGACTGCATATGGAGTGAGCCTTGCCACCATGGTGTCCCCATTGACACACTGAACAACAGAGTGGTAATGTAAAACACAGTTTATTAGGGGTTCTGTACAAGTGGAGGGGGGCACTATTTGCGGGGCCTTCTCTGTGCCTGTTTCAGTGCACCACCGTGGTTCGATCCCCTGTGGGCCCTTGCTGCCACCAACCTTTGGGAGCGGTGGCCGGACGACCCAGGCTCTCTGTTGTTCACAGTCCACTCCACGCTGGGCTGGGGTGCTGGACCCTGTGGTAATGGAGCATAAGGTCTGTGTTACACCCTGCCTTGCACTGTTACCCCGGTGCCACAGCCCTTTCTGTGGCCCTCTGCTGTTCCCATTGCTCCCCTCACAGTAGCTCCTCCCCCATCCCTCTGCTCTTAGCTATGCCCTCCCCACTCCCCCCCCTTTTTCCTGGCAGCTGTGGAGGAACCGGGAGAGGTGTGGGCCAGAAGGGCAGCCCCACGAGTTCGTGTTGTAGGGTTATGTGTGGGAGAGGGACCCTGTTGATGAGACCGGGGAAGGGGTGCTGCTGGGGAAAACGTTGTTCGCTGAAGTACAGGAGGGAGGCACCTGTGTGTGTGTGTGTGTGTGTGTGTGTGTGTATTCCCTGGTGGTAATCACTTGACATCCCTCCAGCTGGGTCTGGAGGGGGCGTGTCCTGCCAGCATTCCCTCTGCAGGAGATCCAATGCCTCCCCAATGAGGTCAAGGGTCCGTGCGGACGTCCCCTCCAGTGCGACATGTCCGCTCACCCTCTTGGCTTTTTCAAGCCACATCTCACGGTGGAGGGAGGCAGTCTGGCACCTGTCCCACAGGTACTTGGCGCAGGACCAGTTTAGCATGACTGCCACGGTCTGCCGGTCCCTCTCCCCTTCCCTCTTTACACGTCCCATGTGAGGACAAGCTCCTCTGCATACACCTTGGCTAACTTTCTGGCTTCCTCCAGAAGCTCCCTGCTGAGGTCCTCTCTCCTCCACCTGTTCTGGGCCCACATCTCCTGATTCCTCTTGGCACTGCCGGTGGCAGCTCATCTCGCCGCACCGGGGAGCTCATCTGTGGGAGTGAGGTTAACAGGTTGGGGGGTGAGACTTCACAAGTCTGTACTGTATGCCAATAGCTGTGCCTCCCTGTCACCCAGGGGGATGCCCACACTCCCTTCCTGTCTGTCCCTATGGTGTATCTTACTGGCTGGGCGAGGTCCTGTGCAACATGTCTCCTTTGTCAGGCCACAGAGCTCACCCCATCAGGGGTCGCCTTTACCCAGGTCCATGCTATTCCAGCTCCTCCTAGGGGCCTGTCATGTGTTCCCACCCCCCTTGGGCCTCCCCCCCTCTGCGGACCCCTCAGGGTCTGTTAACCCGTATGACTTGGTGACCCTTTGGTTCTGGTCACTGGCCCTTCCCTGTCATTTATTTATTTATTTATTTAATTAGTTATGTTTATTAGCTGCACCCTCATGCCATGGCAGCTTACAGCACATGCATGGGGGGGGGGTTGCTTCCAGGAGCTGCCCCTGTGTCTGGCCTGTTAGCTCATTACCCTAGTACCAGTCAGAACCCATCCCTTGTGCGCTGTGGCCTACCATCATTGTCCTGGCATCCGGACCTCAGGGTTGCCTCAAGTTCCTCCTCGACCACCTCCTCCTCCATGACCTCCTCCTCATGAACCTCCAGGGCACCTTGAGCTGTAATGGGAATGTGGATCCATCAGTCAGTCCCTGCTGCCCTGCCTTGGGTCCGGTCACTGTGGCCGGGGCCCTCCCCCCGGCCCTGGTTACATTCCTACCAGGATCATCTTCCTCAGCTTCCTGAGAGGTGTCACAGGTCTCCATCCACTCTGTGTGTGCCCCCCTTCCCCATGGCCCGGCACCCTGTGGGTTTTCTGGGCACATGCAGAGGGTGATGTTTGAGTGAGTGGGTTCCTGGGGCACCTCCTCCCTCTGTGTGATGGGGCTGTCCCCTTCTGCATCCTGCCTTGCATTACCAGGGGCAGTGGCCTCCCCCTGCTCCAAGGGGTCAGGCAGGGGTGTGTGTGTTGTGAGCGCCCTCCGCCTGGTCCTGCCAAAAGCGGTGCCATATAAACGGGAGGCAACTATGTCCCCGTCCATACAGAGGAACCGGTCCAGCTCATCATGGAACTCCATTGTCTGCATGGCATGGCTGGACTTGAGATTGTTGTCCTTGATATGTTTATTTCTGGACATCAAGTCCTTTGCCTGCTTCGTGCACTGGGTGACATCCCTATTGTACCCCTGCCTCTGCATCTCCTGGGAGATGGCTTCATAGACCTGTTTGGTCTTGCAGCTGCGCACCAGGTCATGCTGGACCTTTTCGGTCACCCACACTCATATGAAGTCCCTGGTCTCCTACCTCAACCAGGGCTCCCCCTTTTGGGTACCGCTTGTGGGGAGCCTACCAGCTTCATGGCTTGAGGCCCGTCCAGTAGCTGTGGTGACAGCAGAGCTGGTCATCTCCTGTTGGGGGTATTTCAGAGGGGGTTAGCATCTGCCCCACGGTTGCCCTGTGCTCCCTTCTAGGAGGATCCCTCCCCTCTCCCCCCGGGGGGTCACAGGTGCCTTACCTGACTGTCACGGAGGCCCTCCTCAGCCGTTTCCCCAGTGGTGCATTACTCCTGTGTCTGGGTGCTGTCCTGGGAGTGGGAGTGGAAACCGTTAGTTGTAAGCTGCCCGCCTGTGCTCCCTTGGGTTGTTTTCCGCTGTTGGCATGTGGGCCCCCCTCCCCGGCTTCTTGGGGTCCCCTCGCACATACCTCACTGTTGCTCACAGTACCTTCCCCGTTCCCCCCTGGCTGTGCTGCAGTCCTTCCCTCTCCCTCCCCGGCCCATGGGGCCGGCCCCTCTCCCCTGGGTGTCCCGGGGTCCCTCTGCTTACCCTGACCGATCCCGCGTGGGTCGCGGTGCTGGCTCCCTTTGTTTTGTCAGCAACTTTCCTTCCAGACATATTGGGAGCTAGTGTACCCATGTCCTGTTTCAGATCCCTTTTAAGGGATCCTGGGCGAGTGTCCTGCATCTCCTAGGGTGGGTGTGTCTGCTCGGGGGCCCCTGCGTGGCCTCTCTAGCCATCTCTCTGTGGTCTCAGCAGACCCATTCCCATGGGTGTGGGTGTTTTAGTTTTTACACAGATAGGTGGGTGTTGAACACCCATCTACACCCACAGAGCATGCCGGCTCCTTCCCGCCTGCTCCGTGGGTGTTGGTGGGTGTCGGTGGGTAGGTCATGAACGCGCACCCACCCACTCGTGGCCATTTACACGGGCACTCTCACACCCATCTGATGGGTCTTTATGGGTGTTCATGGGTGGGTGGCATCTGTGTAAAAACGGCCTTACTTTTGGACTTGTAAACCCAGAAGATTGAAAAATCTGGAACTTTAACGTGTGTAAAAATGTCCAATAACAGAAAGATTAAAAATAAATAAATAAAACACATTAAAAAAGAACACAAAACCTTAACCCATTACACTTTGATTATCTCCATTCTTATTCTTTTTGGCTCTCTTCCAAAGAAACCTCCCACTCATTTCCCCATGCTCATATTGTCCCTTCCCGATTACCATCTGTTAGACTTAAAAAGGATAAAAAGACCAGGTAGATAAAACCAAGAAAGTGGGAGGATTTCCTTTACACCAGGAAAGTGTACAGAGTGATAGGTTGTCCAGCATCCAACTGCTCTGTTTAAAAAACAACAACCAAAACAACAACTTGTCATTCATCATAAAAGTTTGGACAAGTCAATAAGCCATGTTTTCTTAAGTAAGACTGTAGTTCATGGCAGTATTTATAGAATATGGGTCTTCTCCCCTTAAAAGTTATTGGGCGCAATCCAGAAAGCACACACACACGGCTTAGGTGTGTGTGCACGGAACCACATGATTTAAGCATCGTGCGTGCTCCAGAGTCCTCATAACAGGGGAGCGTGCAGGCTGCACATGGGGGTCACTTGTGCTGCACATGCTCATTTGCAGGGATTGGGATCGGCCCCAGAGTTGTGTAAGGCCTTAGTGGTCAAAGCATAGCTCTGGAAAAATAAATGACTTAATTCTTCTGATGTCACGACCTTTTCCTGCTTATTATTCCATATATGAAGCATTTCCACATGGACTGCCAGGTCATCATGGTATGTAGATCAGTGTGTGTGTGTTTTTCCCTCAAGAATTTAGTTTTGCAGGCAGTGCCCCATGCTTACGAATTTTGTGGGGTGGGGGGGGAAGCAACTCACTGGCATATGGGACGATAAATCCCAGACTTCAGAAAATAACAGGAGAACAACTTGGAAAGGCCTGAGCACCTCCTTGAAACAAGTCTTACAGCATCCAAGAATGCACACTGTTCCTCCACTCTCCACACACCCTCATGTCACTCCAGGCTCTGTTTGTTTCTTGGAGGAATGAGAGCGGTACCCTCAGGATTATCTTCAGGGAACAGTCGTGGGTGCCTGGCAGTGCTGCAGTGCTGTTTCCGCTACTCACAGTCCTGCTGTCAGGCTGCTCTTGGGACCAGGGCTGGCTGCCTGTGGTTGTTCTTCTATTTCTCCTGACTAATCTTGAAATTAGAAGCTAAATCCCTACTTGTGAATAATTTTGCCATTTCAGGGAATGGAATTGATTTCCCAGCCATTTACCAATATTGATACAATTTCTCAGTTCTTGAAAAACCAAAGTCTACCTTCTGTTTGGCAGCCTTGTGGTAGCTGGAGGTTGGGTCTGGGCCTATTCTACTAGCTTTTTGTGTTAAATAGGTTTTAGCGGAGTATGGGATTTTGGTGGGAAAGAGTAAGGGTGAGGCGCTGTGCTACAGGATATGGGCATAGAGAATTGGAGGTGTGGTCAGTGTGTGCCATGCCCCCTATGGTGAGGGGGGGGTACAGGCATGGGAAGTCAGGGGTGGGCAGTGATGCCACAATCCCCCACTGTAAGGGGGTACAGGCAGGGATGGGGGGAGGTGGTTTGTGTCATGGCCCCTCAGTGAGAGGGGGGTACAGGAATGAAGGTGTGGGGAGGAGGGTTGTGTCACTCTTGGTGAGGGGGTACAGGCATTGGGATCAGGGGTGGGGGTGATACTTTGGCCCCCTGTGAATTTAGGGAGGGATAAGGGTGGGGTGGGGGTTTCCTGCCTGCCTCCCTTGACCAACTATCTTCCAGGGATATCAGGTGTGTGTTTGGAGGGTGTGTATGTGTGAAGGGTGTGTGTGTGTGCTCTCCAGCTTCTTAGAGCTGGGGGAGGGGAGATCTCCTTGGGGAGGAGTCACTGGGGCAGCTGCTGAACCAATTGGGGTTGCCATGCTGGGCAATCTTGGGTAAAGGGGCAGGCATTTGGTTTCTGTTCCCCAGTCCTGCTGTCTTCCTGTCTTGCAATATTTAGGGGCTGAAGTCAGTGGAGCCTCAGATCTGTCACTGATGCTGCTTGATGTGAGGTCAGTGGCAAATAAAAAGACTACCATCCACAATATTATTTAGGATGAGGCCACTGACCTCATATGCAGTACTGAGGATTCTTGGCCTGTGTTGGCCCAGATGGTTCCAGCTGGGTACTCGATGCAGCATCAGTCAAGGACCGGGGGCCAGGGAGTGGAGTGTTGCTGATCTGTAAAGACCTTGTGGTCTATCGAAGGTATCCAGTGTCTGATTTGCACAACACAGCCTTGCACAGCCATGCACAACACACCCCTTGTCTAGGTAATAAAACTCTTCTATTCAACAATGGTGATGATTCTAGATGGCAATTGACAAAAAAGCACTCCCTTTGGTGGATAATTTAGGATGACTCTTGAGTTTGCATGAGATTGAATCTATTGCCACCTTCCTAAACCTTTGTTATCTTTGTAATTTAAAGTGACAGGTTAAATGCTAATGCAATTGATAGGGGTGAACAACTGGTCAGAGAACAACCTGATCTGACTGCAAAATGTATCAGAGAATTGCAAAAAGATGTCAGTCCAATGTAATTTTGGCAGAAAATGGCTCGCTGCAAGGGCTTATGTTTCCCTGGATAGTCTTAAAAGAACTCAGACTATAGTAAGTATCTCGTTGCTTAAAAAAAAAAAAAATCAAGTTGAAGTTAATGGAGAATAAATCCAAGATCTTAGTACCCTAGTTTTCCAGTATCGATTTTTATTGGAACTAGGATAATAAGATTATAGAATTAAAGGGAAAACTATATCCATTATCTTCAGTCCGCAGTTGAACATACCAGAAGGAAAGCAGCCTTCATTTCTTACCATAAGTGCACTGTAAAATCTCCATGAAAAGACACTGTATACTTACTGTTGGTTTCCCTGAGCATGTTGGATCTTAACTCTCTCAACCCAGAGGTAGGACTCAAACTCAGTAGCTAGCTACCATCATTTTGGTGAAATCAGTTTAATGAATTACTCAGATTATAAAGCAGCAAGCAGTATTTAATGACAAAGCAGGGAGAACTTTATGAAAGTGAATATTGTGTAGAAGTGACTAATGTATTTGCTACTAAAATTAGAACTGAAACAAAACTTTTCAGTGCATTCCATTTCCGTCCGAACCTGCAGGTCCAATCTGGGTCCACTGGAATGCAGAGCGCTCCTGATCTATCCCCATTCTGATGGAGATCTATATTAGAAGCCCCATTTCTCCTTTCCTTGTGCTTCACCATTTTAGACATGCACATGCCTAAAATACCATTTCTGTGCATGCACAAAAAAGTATTTTGTTGTTTGTGTATACTCAAAACGGCACCATACTGTGCCTGCCTGTACAATACATTCCAGCCCTATTTGCATGTGCACATTGAAGGAAATACTTGTTATGCATGTGTAAGAAAGGTATTTTGTACTGCGCATATGCAAAATGGAGCATTCAAAATGTGACCATCCAGCACAGCTCGAAATTCTGTGCTGCATCTCCACAGGCTGTTTACTAAATGCAGATTTAATCCATGAAGAAAAAAGAGACAATATGCTTCAGACATAGCCTAAATATGTTTAATAGAAACCAAAACCTAGGAGACAGATCTTCTGGTTGGCCATTTTTACATGGACACGCCCCAAAAAATGCCACGGTGGTGATGGTGGGGTGGTTTTTTGTCCATGCGAACAGCATGGGTTGTGGGTGGGGGTGCGTGTACGCTCCCAACGTACACCCACCTCCACCTATCTCCACCCATCAGCCACCCACGGAACCATCCGGCAAACCAAAGGAGATGGATGGAGGTGGGTGTGCGCCCGTGTAAGCCTTTGTTCCCACAAGCAGGGGTAATTAGGAGTAAAATGGTCTTTTCTCTCTCCTCCTTGGGAACTTTCAGGAGGAGTGAGAATAACAAGCTGTAAGTAAGGCAGAGATGCTGTTTTCATTCACACAAATAGGAGAGGAAGGAGGAAAGGTTTTAGAAATGCTGAGGGTTGATGGTATCCTAGCAGATTGGGGATTTCCCCTCTCCGGTATACACAATAATTCTTTCCTCCTCCTCCACATTAACTCCACTTTTTGTGAAAGTATCCCCTGTTGTCCCCACCTTGACCACCACTAGAGAGGTTAAAGACAATTGGAGGGTATTTCCTTCTCCAAGTGGTTATGAAAACAAACTGTTACTTCTGCTCTGAATCTGGCTTGATAATTAAAAACAGAAAGAAAAACATAACCAGATTTCCTGGTACATAAAAATGGAAAGGCTGGGAGTTTAACAAATATAAATAAATAAATTATAGCACAGTCACAGTAATTGTCCAGATGGTCCAGTAAAAAGGAGAAAGAAAAAACAAAAAACAGTCGAGAGCAAGCAAACAAACCAACAGCCCATATGATCAAGTGGTGTCTGCTGGTTAATTATCGGTGTCAACAGATCAAATATCCCCAGGGCAAATAACAGTAATGAAAATCAATCAAGATTCCAATTAGAAGGTGAAAACATGGAAACAAAACACTAATGCCATCAAACAAACCTATGTGCAAAGAAGTGGGGAGGGATACTAAAATATTTGCATTAGCAACCGAGTGAGATTTAATGTTTCCTTCCTAAAGTGTCACAACACTTGGTCCCTTTGCTTCCCAAAGCACAATTGCTTCTTATATTTAGAGTCTATATTCTGGGCTGGTCTTAGAATTTGTGTGGCCCAAGGCAAAGATAAAATACAGGGGCCCTGGTGGCCCGTCTTTTCAGGGTGCCCCCTCTGCACGGCCCTCAATGATGATGTGTTTGGGGACCTTCTGGGAGGGAATGGGGGTCCCATAACCTGTCCTGGTAAAAATGGGGGCATGGTCCTTCCATCCCAGAAGGACCCAAAACACATCATCATCTAGGGCCGTGCAGAGGGGGCACCCTGAAAAGGCGGGCCACCCCTGCTTGCCAGCAGAAGTGGATATGGGGCCATTTAAGGGGCCAACATCAGCGGCTGCGCCTTGAGCCCGCTTACCATCCAGTGCTATGACTGTTCCTGCTGCAGCGGGGCCAGATCTGCACCCCATGCTGCTCCAGGATGCTATTCTTTATCCTCCATCTGCAGGGAGAGAAGGGAAGAGACAGTGAGTGCTAGGAGTGGGGATTGCTGTCAGCTGGACTGCTTTTTTCATCCCCCTCCCTCTCCCCTGCTTGCCAGCAAAAGTGGATCTGGGGCCATTTAAGGGCAACATCAGCGTCTGCGCCGCAGGCCACTGGCCGCATCCACAAGACGAAGGACCACAGCCAAAGGGTGAAGCCCTTTGGGGCCCTTCGGGGTTATTGGGGTTTTTTGGGGGAGGATATTCTGTTGGACACAATAGCTGGGGGCTATCATTGTGGGCATAGTGGGGTTGGTGGGAATTTCTGCATTGTTAGGGGGTAGTGTTGCTTTTGATGATGTAGAGAGTATACCGGACTCCCCTCGGTGAGAGAGGGGTGGAGTTGGGTAATTATCCCCTGGTGGCAGCAGGGAATAGATGGTTTAGTTGTGGGACCAACTGCCTGAGTGTAGGAGTTGGTGGACGGAGGTCATTAGTTGTGGGGGGGGGGGAGGTAATTATTGTATGATGTTGTTGTAATATTTTGTTAATTGTATTATTTCTCCCTTGCTTGCTGCATGGGATAGAAACCCGGAAATGTATTTTGTGATGTTGTGAGCCACCTCGAGTTGTTCTGAGAGAGTGCGGGGTATAAATAAAAATGTTATGTTATTTTATGGCAGGGCCCCTGGAAGTGTAGAAAATCACAGGTCCCAGGGTGGTGGCCCCAAGTCACCCTGTGGTAAGGCTGGCCCTGTCCATTGCTATGATCCTTATATGGTCATTCTTAATCACAAGAGACACCTTACCCTATGACCTGTGGCTTTTTTGTATCCATGTATGCCCTGCATGCTATAGCATTCATAGATGATACTGAGCATGGAGGTTAAGGAGCCACAGTAAATGATGTGTGACTTGATTTTGTTCTCCACGGCCAAATCCTGAACCTCACATAATTCTGAGTGTTTATATCTATTATTTATTTATTATAAACATTTATTAGTCATCCCATATGCCTACGGCATCTTGGGGCGATGTACAATCAAAATTAAAACATTCATAAAAATAGAAACATTTGTTTAAAAACACACATAATTTAAAAACCTCAAAAACAGGGTTAGGAAAAACAAATAAAATAGAAATAAGGGTAGGGAAGAGCTAAAAACCCTAACCCCCCCACCCCCCTCCCCAAAGGCCTGGGTGAACCACCAGGTTTTACAAGCCTGCCGGAATGTTAAAAGGCTTGGGACCAGGCGAGCTTCCTCTGGGAGGGAGTTCCAAAGACGTGGCTTGGCCACCGAGAATGCCCTCTCCATTGTGGCCCCCCGCTTGCCACGGGGACCTCCAAGAAGGCACCCCCGGCAGACCGAAGGAGCCGCTCTGGGACGCGGAGGGCGTGGCGGTCCCTCAGGTACGTGTTGTGGTGGTGAGTTGAAGATTTTGTGTCACAAAGCCAACTGGGACATAATGTGCCTACTCAACGTATTTGAGGTGCAAGGTTTGACTGAGATGGACCACAGCTATGAACATCAATCCAGTGTTAGTATTAATTACAGCTGAAATGAATATCCAATGGAAAATACCATATCTGGTTCATTTGGCTAATTCAAATTGTTTCCAACTAAGGCCACTTTCAGACCTGCCCCCCTGCATATATTTTGGCTGCAGGAGGGAACGTGCAAGCCAGGATATGTGCAGTGTTAGGCTGGTCTGAAAATCCTCCCATGTGCCTTTGCCAGCAATACCCTCCTCCGAAAATTCAGGCGGTGGGGGGTTGTCTCGCCCCATAAACTCCCTCCCCCCTCTCCTAGGAGCGCAGGGGGTTAAATGGTGCAGCTTCTGCTTGCAGAGGCTGCACAGAGCTTGCAAGGACTGAGGCCAGTTTGCAATGGGTTGCCTAGCAACCCTTGCAGAAC
>QEPC01013578.1:1266749-1295734 GCA_003113815.1 Sphenodon punctatus
AACCAGTTATGGACAGAGCCACAAAAGCCAAGGGAGTGAAGGGAATCCAGCAAGAGTGAGTGGTCAACAGTATCGAAGGCAGCAGAGAGATCAAGGAGGACAAAAATGGAATAGAGACGTTTAGATTTAGCCACCAGAAGATCATTGGTGATCTTAGCGAGAGCAGTTTCAGTAGAATGAAGGTGCCAGAAGCCAGATTGGAGGGGGTCAAGGGAGGAGTTGGAGGAGAGGAAGTCAAGGCAGCGGGAGTAGAGTTCACCTTTAAACAGACAGCCCACCCAGGAGTGAGGCGTAGGTGCCGTCCATGTGCAGACACCCAATGTACCTCCATTCAATCTCCACCATCCCTGAGAGATGTCTCTATAGTCTATTTTTAAAGGTCTCCAGTAACTGGTCCGCCCTAACTGTTCTTGGCAGGTTATTACACTGCCTAACTGCCTTGGCTGTTAGAAAAATGTTCCTGATGTTTAGACTAAATCTTTTCTTCTCAAATGAGTAATATGAAGAACTAACCACAACCACTTTGTTTATTCCTTAATCTGTTTGTTTGTGTGTGGGTTTTTTGTTTGTTATTTCAGTTATGTTTGTTATTTTCTTTCAGATATCCAGTCAAAAGAAGCAAATATCCAATATGAAATGATTGCAAAATCAAAGGCTCCAAAGCAAGCAACTGAAAAAAAGCTTATGCAAAGGTTGTTTTGGGTGAGACATATGTGTAGCAAGGATAGGACGGACTTGGGTTCATGTTCCCATTATGGACGGTCAAAGGGCAAGGTGGCAAGGTCTCTGAGGGAGCAGTGGGTAGAGAGCCCCTTTCTAGTAACATTCATTCAAACCACTTGTAAATTGGCCTCCCAGAATCCAGGGCCTGAGCTCAACTTCTCTATTGAACCATGGTAACTAGGCTCCTGTGAGGATATAACTGAGGACACTTATTCAGGCCTTCAGCTGGATATCTAAATATTTGAATAATATCTACAAATATGGAATTAACTATCAGTTGAGCTCTTGAACTAACCAATTAATCAGCATTACTTCCTATTGTCTGTGTAGTTAACAATTGAGTGTCTGAAGTGGCAATATGTCCCTGGCTGGAACTAGGGTTGACACTAGGGTGGATAATTCATGCTCAATGTAAAATTGGTTAATACTAAATCCTAGGGATGGGACTCAGGGTAGAATTTCAGGTTTTTTCTTTTCTTTTCAATTTTGTTCTTGCTTTTCAGATCTAATTTGTGTATGGGTGTTTGTTTGTTTTTGTTTTTTTTCCCCATTGATCCCCCCACCCCTGGTTTTCTCTCATTTATTTCAGTGGATTCTCTCCCACTGAAGTCAATGAGAACAAACCGGGAGAAAAATCAATAACAAACCCCCAAACGCTGGAAGTCAATCAATCAATCAATGTTTATTTGTTGGGCAAAGCCCTTTACAAATTTCCACCGGTCCAGTGCCATATGGAATACATACATTAAAGTAACTGGTGACCCAGTCCACAAACCAACATTACTAGGGGAGAACCCCATTACATAAACTAAAATATTTAAAATCAGCCCCTGGTTTCAGGAGCATCTTACCTTTCTTGTGTCACCAAAACAACTTAGAACCACTGAAACAATACAAATTGTCTTGAAATCAGGGGTTTATAAGTGTTCACTTAATCCCTTCTTAACCAGCCCTGGTTCTCCACAGCTTTGGGTGCAACTCGCCACCTTACGTCTCACTGGCAGTTAGGGGGGAAAAAGGGACTGCAGATAGCTTGTATAGCCAGTGTGAATCTTGCAACTGCCCTTGCTTGTTCAGAGTCCGCAGGATTGAGCAGGTGCAGTACCCCCTTTGAAACCAGCACCTGGCCCACGCTGTTCCTCCCCAGGTATTTGCATCTGGGGCCCACTAGGGCGGGGCACTGATAAATCATGTGCTCCAAGGTGTCAACCTCCCCCAGGGAGCATAAAGGACAAGTCCGTAGGGCCCAGGGCACCTGCTTTTGGCGGCCTTCCCATACCGCAGAGGCCAGCATGTTAATCCTCATTTTAAGGAAGGCCTCTCGCACCCTGGCATTTTCCCGTACAAAGAGGTAGTATGGAGTGGCAGATTCTGCCAAATAGGGTACATAGGTTGGCACAATCTTCTGGGCGGCCATCAGTGCCCCCTCCGTTTGTAGCGACTGATCTTGAATCCTCCTTTTAAAAAGACTTCTCGTCGCAGTCATTCCTAACTGTGCCAGGGAATGCTGGAAGTGAAAATGAACCACAATTTTAGTTTATGTCGGTTTTAAAAACAGAATGGCCATTTTTGGGCCTTTTCAGTTCTATCTGAAACTAACACCACTTTTAGACGAGGGCACTGACAGCGCCTCCGGAGCTGCTCGTTAAGAGAGAAGCTGCACCGCGCTGCTGGAAGTGATGTGCTCCCCGTTGCCGGCAACGGCGGTGGCTGGAGACGTGGCGCTAGAGGCGTGTTCTGGAGACCACAATTTGCAAAGTGATGCATCTCCAGCCGCTGCCATTGCCGGCAATGGGGAGCACATCACTTCTGGCACCACAGCCCGGCTTCTCTGTTAATGCGTGGCTCCGGAGGTGCTTTCAGCACCCTCGTCTAAAAGCGGTGTTGAAATTCCCACCCCTACTCCTCATGTAGCAGCTGAACCAGGCATGACAGAGTGTCAATGGCCTCTATAAACTTTCAAAAAATGAAATAGAAATGAAATTACTTTGGAGTCTTTCGATGGGAAACTAGAAGATTCCAGTGAAAACTCTCAGTGCTCTCCCTGCTATATCTTATGAAGTGGGTTAGCATAACATTAAGTCAATTATTGTACAAGACATATAAAGGATGTCAGGTTTAATACTTATCTGCAGTATCTCCCTTGAATATTTGATTTCCAATTGCCTGTTTGAAGTCCCGGCAATACAGTCACCATGCAGATACCAGGGGTAATGAACGTATTTGGCAATCCTGATTCACAGGCCTGAGCTTTATGTTGAATAATGCACATGCACACCAAGAGCCCACCTCTTTCTTAATCAAAGATTTCTTATTCCCCTCAAATAAAGGGGAGCACAGACTACAGAACAAATATTGAATTTCTATTCTAACATAACTGGGTCACAGTTTTCTTTCTGCTCTAGACTTGGATCTGTTCTGCATCCCAATTATGGTGCTTCATCTCAAGGTGACAAATGTTGGTGCAAATGGCTAGTGTGCGAACTAAAGAGCTTCAGGATCACACCCTCATTTATCAAGTAACATAGCCAATATTCATTTGGAGTTTTTTAGGCCCTTTTCACATGGGCGCCCCTCATTCCGCACACATGTAGCGGGGGGGTGGGGTGCGACCATGCAAATGCCATGGTGGGTGCAGGGGGGATGGGTTGGCACCCTTGGGAACACCTCAGGCAGTGAGTGGAGGTGTGTGCACGCTCCCGTGCTCCACCACCTTCACCCACTTCCACCCATCACTCACATACGGCGCAACGGGCCGTAGTTGTTCCATGCGTAGAGATGGGTGTGTACCTGTGAGAATGGCCGTACACCCACCTCCACATGCCGCTGGCACACACTCTCCCCCCACACACTGCGGCCTATGTGAAAAGGACCTTAGTGGAGTCTGTGTGAAAAGTACATAGGAAATGCAGGACTGAGTCAGAACAATAGTTGATCTAGCCCAGCAACTTGTCTCCAAGAGAGTCCAACTCTCGTTGCATCCAAGAAGTGTGCAACAGGTCATAAAGGAGTGATTCACTTCCTTCTATTCACTCCCATCTCCCAGTCAGAGGTAGATTACTTGACTGACCTTGCCGAACAGCCACTTATGGACCTGTCTCCTAAGAACTTTTTTTTTAAGCTGGTAATAATGAATAATGAATCATAATACATTTTATTTATACAACATCCTTCTGCTAGATGGTGTGTAGAGCCCTTGACTACATTTAAAATACAATAAAACACAATATATACAATAAATTTAAAACAATTTTAAATGGGAAAGGGAAAAAAAGGGTGGGGGGAAATGCATGAAGGGGGAACCTGCAGTGACCTCAGCAAGTTGCACTGGCAAGCCATTCCAAATGCTAATTGTAAAATTAACAAATGATTTGATTTGTTTCATAAAAGTTCCCCATTTCCTTGTGTAGCCCGCTAAACCTGGTTACACAAGCCCTCATTATGATTCTACTGTCTATAGCAGCAGTGAGCGGGTTCAGTCCTTGTTTGACAGCGGATGTTCCATTTGTGATGGAAGGTACAAAAACTGGATCTGCTAAGTTGCATGACTGGGAGTTGTTCCAAATCAGGAAAAAGAAGCAAAATGCATGTATCACCTCGAGATTGGACTACTGTAATGCACTCTACGTGGGGCTACCCTTGGTGACGTCTCGGAGACTGCAGCTGGTGCAGAATGCGGAGGCCCGCCTCCTGATGGGGATATGCTGTTGAGAACATATAACACCGATGCTCCATTCTATGCACTGGCTGCCTATAGTCTACTGGGCCTGTTTCAAGGTGTTGGTGATTACCTTTAAGGTCCTATACAGTCTGGGCTCTGCTTATCTATGGGACCGCCTCAACCTCCTTGTCCTGGACCGGTCTCTGCGCTCATCTGGAGGCACTCTTTTGGAGGTTCCCTGGGTTTGCTGGGTGGTGACCTCCGAGAGGGTGTTCTCGGTGGTCGCTCCTCAGCTGTGGAACTCCCTCCTGCTGGGGACCCGCCTCTCTCCAGATCGCCCCTCCTTTCTCAAACATTGTAAGACCTGGCTGTTCCATCAGGCGTTCGGCGAGGGAGATGGATAGTGGGATTTTTTTGTTTTCTTTTTGTTTTTTTTAGGGGGGGGCTGCTGGGTTTAGTTGGCATCTTATAATGTTAAATTTTAATTGTTTTATATTGGTTTATATTGTTTTTACTATGTGTATTTTTATTTGCTGCATACCGCCCCGAACTGACATTTGGCAGGAGGGGGACGGTTAAAAATATTGGAAATAAATAAGTAAAATAAATTAAACCAAGCGAAAATGATAGAGGTGATAATATTGGGGCCAATACCATGGCCTGTGAATCTTGCATGCACCCCTGCCCACATGTGCACGATGTCTGCGTGGCACAGTGTGCTCACAATGCAGGTGCATGAGGTTCCCGCACAGGCGTGTGCATGGGGATCCACAGGACATGGGATTGTCCCCAATATCCGTCAGAAACTTGAATCCATCCTGATCACTGTAGGAATATAAATGCCTTTACAAACTAAACAAAATACCGGCATATAAAACACAACTCTCTTCATCATGTGTACAGTTCCTTAAGTGGTTCTGTTCCTTCTTGTTGCTGTAGAAGAATAAAATTTTCCCTCTGAGTCAGAACGTCCTGCAAATGCAGTTGTTCAAGGCAAGTTTTGTGCACCAGCCTCAGATTTCCTCCCTTCCTCCCCCCCTTCCCTGTCCATCCTTATTGATGGGATCACCATCCGTCCTGTTCCCCACGCCCGTAGCTTGGGATTTGTCTTTGGTACTTACCTCTCCTTTAAATCTTACATCGACTCTATTGCCAAGTCCTGTCACTTTGCCCTCTATAACATTGCTCAGATTCACCCCTTTATTATTTATTATTATTATTATTATTATTATTATTATTATTAGCACGAACATTAGCATTTATATAGTGACAGCAAGTTACCTGGCACTTTACAAATAATAAGATAGACACAGTCCCTGCCCGAGAGCTCACAATCTAAAGACAGGGGGAGGGGAGACAGGGAAGGGGGAACAGAGGAAGAGACAAGGGATGTAACATTCATGAGGATGCTGGAACTCAGGTGCACGTTCTTGACTTGGTTACAGTAAATTGGTAGTTTGCAGTTAACAGGTGGGGGATAATCCTGGATGGGGACGGTTAGCAGGAGTTAGGAAGGGTGGAGCAGAAGAGGTGGGTTTTGAGGAGGGACTTGAAGGTGTGTGTGGGGGGGGGGAAGGCGGACGAGGGCAGGGAGGTAGTTCCTGGCATGCCGGGCAGCGAGGGAGAAGGGACGAAGGTGGTTGGGAGAGCAGGGGAGGCGTGGGAGGGTGAGGGAGGGGATGGAGGAGGAGCGGAGTGCTCGAACAGGGGTCCAGAGGGAGATCAGGGCAGAGAGGTAGGGGGGAGCGAGGTTGTGAAGGGCTTTGTAGGTGAAGATGAGGAGCTTGTGCAGAATACGCTCAGTAATAGGAAGCCAGTGGACAGAGGAGAGACTGCACATGGTCAAAGCGACGGGCTAGGTGGATGATCCTAGTTTTGAACAGGGATAAGGGAAGAAAGGTGAGAGCAGGGAAGACCAGCGAGGAGGAGTCATTTACAGGCCTGGCTCAGAGTCTATGACTATAAATGTCCATATGCATAGTATTTTCTTCTTCTCTGTCAGCAAACTGAGAACCTCAGCTGAAAGTAATATGATATAATTAATATATTTATCCAATTTCTCAACATACAATAAGAAAGCAATGAGTCCAATAATCATACTTTTTCTGAACGCAGGAAGCTGACCAAAATAAAAGCAAAGCCAGCCCCCTGACCCTGTAAAGAGGTCAGTTACCATAGCCCTTTCTCTCTGTCTCCTCAGCCAAAACCCTTGTTCATGCTATGGTCATCTCCTGCCTTGACTACTGCAACCTCCTCCTTGCTGGCCTCCCCCGCTCTCATCTGTCCCCCCTTATCTACATCCAAAACTCCGCTGCTAGGGTCATCCACTCGGCCTGTCGCTTCGACCACGCGCAGCCTCTCCTCTCCTCACTTCACTGGCTCCCCCTCCCCCAATGCATCCTTCACAAACTCCTGGTATTTACTTACAAAGCCCTTCACAGGCTGGCTCCCCCTTACCTCTCAGCCCTTATCTCCTTACACACTCCTGCACAAACTCTCCGCTCCTCCTCTGCCCCCTCCCTCACTTTCCCTTGTCTCCCCTGCTCCCCTAACCACCTTCGTCCCTTCTCCCTAGCTGCCCCCCCATGCCTGGAACTCCCTCCCTGCCCATATCTGCCTTGCCCCCTCCCTCTGCACCTTCAAATCCCTCCTCAAAACCCACCTCTTCCTCGCCGCCTTTCCTGACGCTTGCTAGAACTCTCATCTCAACATTTACTGTCTGGCCTTCCCCTGACTCCTCCCTAACTGCAACCAAGCCCAGCACGTGCACCTGAGACTTCACATCCACTTGAATGTTTTATCCCTTGTTTCTCCCTATGTCCCCTCTCTTTGTCCCCCCTTCCAAGGGCGTTTATAGACGATCCCGCTTACAAGCGGGATCGCTAAATGCCGGGTTTTCCCGCCACGGCGTCTCTGCGTGCCGTGTCTGATGTTCAGACATGTCGCAGAGTGCGAGTGCGCATGCGCACCCTTCTGCGCATGCGCACTCGCGCACGGGACCAGGAAGTGCGGCGTAAAGCCGGCACTCCGGGAATCCGCGTCGGAGGGGGCAGGATCACCTGCCCCCTCCGACGCAGATTAAAAAGCAGGCCACGCATGTAGACGAGCGGCAAGAAAGGCAGCTGATCAAAGGATCAGCCGCCTTTTTTGTCTCGTCTATAAACGCCCCAAGTCTTTTAAATTGTAAGCCATAGGCAGAGACCATGTCCATCTCATTGTTCTGTAAAGCGCCAAGTACACAGCTGGCGCTATGCAAGTGCTTACAATAATAATAATAATAATAATAATAAACCTCCACTTTCCCTCCTCTGTAGCTTCCTTCTTCCAGGCCGAGCTCACTTGAAAATAGGGATGGTCCTCCAGAGAAAATTATGGATTCAGATCTATTTATGGATTCAGATTTGTAATTTCCAGATTTCATTACAGGTTCATATTTTGGGTCCGTATTTAAATCTATATTAAAAAATAAAAAAATTAAAGTAATAATAATAAACAATTATTGTGCATGCACAAAATGGACACCAAATTATAGTCTGCATGTGCCCCCTTTTCCAAAATGGCAGTTGCAACATTGTCACCATTTTGGAATGGGGAAGCTGGTCTTCACATGCTCAGTGGTCGTTTTGCACATGCACAGAATGGCTGCCCTTTTCCAAAATGGTGACAATGCTGCTTCTGCCATTTTGGAAAAGAGTGTTCATACATAGAAGATCCGGTGGCCTTTTGTGCATGTCAATGTTTTTTTTAATTTAATTTTATTTTTTTATTCTTATAATCTTATAATACCAAAAATACCAAAAATAATTGGTATTATTTTTAATACAAATCCATAATACCAATCCCTTTCCTGAACGAATCCTGCACAAGCTCCTAGTCTTCACCTAGAAAGCTCTTCACAACCTTGCTCCCCCCTACCTCTCTGCACTTATCACCCTCCATACTCCAGCCCGTGCACTTCGCTCCTCCTCTGTCCCTTCTCTCACCCTTCCACGCCTTCCCTGCTCCCCTAAGCGCCTTCGTCCCTTCTCACTTGCTGCCCCCCATGCCTGGAACTCCCTCCCTGTCCACATCCGCCTTGCCCCCTCCCTTCATACCTTCAAATCTCTCCTTAAAACTCACCTCTTTCGCTCTGCTCTGTCTGACTCTTTATCCTGCTGAGCCACTATTCCTATACCTACGATCGGTTTACCCTTATCCTTGCAACATGGACCTGCCTGCTGTCATTCTCATCGTAACCAAGCCAAGTACGTGCACTTGAGACCTCGCATCTTCATGAATGTTAGACCCCTTGTCTCTCCCTCTGTTCCCCTTCCTAAGTCTCTCCCCCAGCTCCTGTCTCTCAGATTGTAAGCCCTAGGGGCAGGGATCGTGCCTATTTTATTACTTTGTAAAGTGCCAGGTACACTGCTGGTGCTATATAAATGTTTGTTAATAATAATAATAATAATAATAATAATAACATTGTGGTTAATTTAAGATAAATCCATAATGGTCTGTTATGAATAGTTAATAATTTACCGGAATTCGTAATGCCCACCCCTGCTGGGAAATGCCCAATTGAGCATGCTAAGTGAGACTCTCAAGATACAGTCTAGATCAGACCAACTCAAAATAGCTGAAACCATAAAGGGGCAGGGAAACAGCCAGGTCTTATGTTGTCCACGGAAGGAAGGGTGATATGGAGAGAGGTGACTCTCTGCTGGGAGAGAGTTCCACAGATTTGTTGAGGCCACTGAGGACACCCTCTCAGGTGTTGCCACCAGGGATACCGTGGGGATCTCTAAGAAGGCGCTCCTGGAATACCACAGGGGCTGGTCCAGGACATGAGGGATGAGACGGTCCCACAGGTAGGTGAGGCCCAGGTCGTATAGGGCTTTAAAGTTGATAACCAACACCTTGGGCATCTTTAGACATAACAAAGATCGGGTGTCAAAACCCCTAAGCACATGTTTGGCCGTTATGTGTAAGCACCATAACAATCCCAACACCAATTTGGCCACCCGTTGAACACACGATGTGAACACCATTGCATCACAAGGACAATTTGTGTGTTCCGACTGAACACGTGGTCAATGTTGTGTCTAATGATATCACATGGCATGTTAGCAGATACAGCACAGGAACAGGGTGCCAGCGCTTCTGTGCTGAGACCAGATGGTGAGCAAAATACCAATTTGTCCCAAGATGGGCCATGTTGCAGTACCACATGGTGAACACAGGGCCAAACCAGTGTTCATATCAAAGTCAGAACACACATTCAGACATCTGTGGATGTTATGTCTAAAGACACCCCTTGTATCTGGCCCAGAACACTACAGGCAGCCATTGCATAAAATGGGACACTGGTGTTATGTCCTCATGGTGACTCGTCTCCACCAGGAGATGGGTTGCCACATTCTGCACCAGGTAGGGGTACATCTCTGCTCTATCACTCTGTGACAATTGAATGACCTCTAGATGGCACAAAGGCAGGCCGATGCCACTAGTAAATTTAAGGCTTCAACATAAAACCCAAGGAAAGCCTCTTAGTTATATCACTATCATAAAATTTTATTGTTTGCTTATTTTTAGAGAGCAATCACGTTTATATGAAATGTACTGCATCAATATGCAGTCCTGGTTCATTACAAAAATGTATTTGTGAATTATATTTTATCTTTGTGTGCCTTCCTGGCGTATTTATTCATGTTATATAGAAAAAGTACAGATCCATTCTGCTAGCATTGTGTATATGCCACCTTGATAAATAATCATGTGTATGCTTCAGTGATTCTATGCATAAATGGTCCAGGGTCTAAGTTAATTACAGAATGACCATAATGGATCAAATTTAGCAAACGTGCCACAACTCTATTGTCCCCATAGTGCAGAAAGAGGCACAGACACAGAAATTGTATAAAAACTGGCCATAATTTATTATTAACTCAGCTACAATTTGGGGGCACAAGGGGAGGTATGACACAACCAGTAAAATTTTCCCTTGATGTTTCAGTCCAGTACAATAAAAACCTTGGTGCCTTACGCATGCCAGTTATCAAACCTAGATGAGGGAAGAAGTGGCAACTCTGCCACAAACCTCGGACCTCTGATATCTTCCTTAGCATTGTGTTTCGGTTTGATGCTCGATTCTTGGATTCTCACTTTTCTTGACAAGAACCAGGGTTCTTGGCTCGAACTTGCAAATGAGAATGAGCTGAGAATTGCCCTGACTCTTGCTGAGAAAAAATAGAATCTCCCCCTCCCCCTCCACTTGTTAAAAAAACCAACAACTTGTACTCACCTGACTGCCTCTCTTTGAGCCTGGGCTGCGTCCTCCAGAACTCCTTGATGTCCTTTCTTTTCCAGGGTGAGGGAGAAGGGGCAGGCAAGGAGGCATGTTTGCTGCAGAGGTGGCTGCTTCACAGCAAAAATAATAATAAAAAAAAACGCCCACTGTGCATGTGCAAAATGACTGGGTCATTCTGCACATTCTCAGCCTTTCTCTAAAATGGTGCTGGCAGCATTGATGCCATTTTGGAAAAGGGCAGCAGGTTCACATGCACAAATGGCACTGGTGCACGTGCAGAATGGTTGCCCTTTTCCAAACTAACACTGATGTTGCTGGTGCCATTTTGGAAAGTGGATGCATATGTGTAGAATGTGCAGTGGTCATTTTGCAACTGGTAGGGGTGCGCATGTCATTTTCGTTATTACAATAACGATAATGAACATTTTCATTTTTCTTATTGCAATAATGAAAACGATAACCGAGAATAATGACAATGATAACAAAAATGACAATGTCATTATCATTGTCACTATTACTTCTGTGGCAGTTGGGTTTTGTTTTGGATGGAAATGGAGAAGGGAGGAGGGCGCTTTCAGGTCCCAGGGCTGGGGCTTTAGGGCTAGGTGAAGGGGATTCCCAGAATACCGGGCGGGGCCCCTGCAGAGATGGATTCCTGAGGCAGTTCCTGCGGCCTCACCTAGTGCCACAGCTGCGTCGCCCGCGCCCGCGCTGCCAGCTCCAGTGGCACAGGAAGTTGAGCGTGCGGAGCCTGCAGGGGAAGCCCTTGTGGATGGAGATGCCTCCCCGGCTCCAGCATAGCCGGAAGGCAAAAGACACGCTTCTGCGTCAGCCGCCCCATGTAACCATGCCCCCTGCCTTGCAGCGCCAGTGCTCAGAGCGCCTACGCCAGTGTGGGCAGGCAATTAGGGATGCATAAAGTCGCTTCAGAGCTCACTGCTGTTGCTGGTGATCGGAGCCTTGTGCCTGTGAATCCACCCCCTCCCCCGGACCGTTTGGTTTGGAGTGCCTACTATGTAGTGTCTATGAGAGAGTGGTGAAAGCGAGTGTGTGGGTGAGTGTGTGAGCATGTGGGTGCGGTGTGGGGCTATCAGAGTGCGAGTGGTGGAGTAACTGTACCCTTCCTCCCTCCTTCCACAAGCTGGTCCTCATCTGGTGTGCAAGCCCTGACCCTTGTTCCTATCCCGGGGTGGCCACTTCCCGTCCGTCACTCACCCCCTACCTTGGCTGGTGTACCCCTATCCCCATATGAGTGTGGTTCCCTGGGTTATAAGGCCGTGCACTCACCCTATGATGATCTAGGCTGGGGATGTACATCCCAAAGGCCGTATAAGAACCTGAGGAACCATTTAAGAAGCTAAAGCCATGGCCATGAGGTAAGGGAGTGTGTTAGGCATGTGTGTGCGCCCCTGGTGTTCCCTTTCTTTCTCCTATACCCTTATCCCTCACAGGCGCAGACATCTTGGAGCCCTAAACAGGGTTGAGCTCTTGAACTGTATCTGTGTTGGGAGGGGCGAGCAGCTCAGCAATATCTGATGGATGTATCGCTGGCCAATGAGCAGCACAAGCAGACCCCAGCAGTCTCATGACACACTGTGATTGCTCAATGCCTGCTGCCTCCCACAACCAATCAGAGGGGCTCTGGGGGAGGTCACTGCAACCCTTTATAATGGGAAGGCCAAGCTTTTTCTCTCTGTTCTGTGAGAGCTCTGCTTGTCAGGCTATATTTACAGAACTGTGGTGCTTTCACACACAAAAAATCCTCACTAGCACTCATTGTATTACCTATACCTTTCCTTCCACATACCCTACATTTTACCTTCTCCCATTCCCTGCCCTTCTCCCACCTGTACATTATATACAGATAGGTATAGATAAGATATAGATATATATTATAGACATATAGATTAGATTAGAATAGTTATATAGATAATTAGACAATAGTTTTCCTTTTCCCTTCCCCTGTCTCCCTTAGATTTAGATAGATATTAGTTGTGTTACGTGTACATATGTAGAGAGATTAGATATTATAAAGGTTAGGCTAGTATGTTTTATTATATATATTAGGATTATAGGCTAGGCATATTGTATAAATATAGGTTAGGTTTAGATTAGGTTTTGTATATATAATTAGATCATACAGTACATATTTGGCTGTACAATGAAAAAGGGAAGGACAAGTAGTTCAGCCTCTGGGGCAGGTGACCCTGATAGAGGGGGAGGCCATGGATGTGGACATGTGCATGGGGGAGTTGGCAAGCCTGCTGCCACTTCTGCCACCGGTGGCAGCCCACCGCCCAAGCTGAAGAGACCGGATTTTTTCCTGTCAAGGTGGCAGGTCTTATCAGGGGATAAGGCTGCAGCAGAGATTTTGGGAGTGGCATCTGTGGAAGTTTAAGAGCCCCAGGCTTCTTCCACTAGTAGCACTGGCACTGAAGGAGGGAGCCACAGGCAAGGAACGTTTGTGCAGCAGCACTACACCAGCAGCAGTTGGCACTGCCAGGAGTGATTTTTCAGTGGGGACCACAGATATTAGTATGGGGAGCCACAGCAATGATAGTTCTGGGACCAGTAATGTGGGTGCTGTTGCTGGGAGTGGTGCTGGGGCACCCACCTCTCCTGGGCAGGATCCTCCCTCTGGCACGCACCCCAGGGAATTGGAGGAGGATGTATTTGAGGGCATCCTTCCCCACCTTGGCAGCAGTAGCCCAGGCTTTTTGTCATTCTCCTCCCGTGCTTCAGCATGTAGCAGCAGGGCATCCTCTCCTCCCATGCTGCAAGGTGGTAGCAGCAGCAGCATCAGCATGGGTGGTGTCATGAAGCTGGGCAACAATGAGGAGGAGGTGGAGCTGGAGGAGACTCCTGTTGATAATCCTGCTCCTTTGGGGACAAAGGCAGTGCCCCCCGGCGGCAGCATGAAGAGATCAGGGTGCCCCAGGGGGTGTGTGTGACAGCTGCCTGGTGGCCTTCCTTCACTGTGGGGAGGTAGCATGCTGTGGGAATAAGAGGGGCAATCTCATTTACAATGTCATGAATTCCCACATGAGGACCTGGCATAGGGCTTTGCTGCTGCAAGAGACATCTGACAGTGTGGACAGGAGTAAGTTCGCTGCTGCAGCAAGCATAAGCAAGAGCAGACCTTTCTCCTCTCCTTATGGAAAGGGGAAAGAGGGACAGCAGCTGGTTCCATCTTGAACCCCCTGGCAGCAGCAGCAGAAATAGCAGCAGTGTCAGGCCACAATGGAGGATCTGGGGTTTGGGCAGTTGCGGCGTGGCAGAGTGCGTCATCCAGCAGCAATCAAGATCACCAGGTGGGTGGGTGAGATGATTTCCTTGGATCAGCCCTTTAGTGTAGTTGAGGAGGATGGATTCCGCTGGCTGTCGGCACTGCTGGCACCCCATTACCAGCTTCCCTCATCTTCAGCAGGAAGTTGGTCCCCTTTCTGTACGAGGCAGCCAGGGAGTGGGTGAGAGAGCAACTGGCCAGGGCAAGTGGGGCAGTTGTGCATTTTACAACGGACTTTTGGAGCAGCCGAAATGCACAACATGCCTACCATGCACACATGGTAGTTTCGGGTGGCAGGAGGAGGAGCACCAGGTGGCAGGGACGAGGGGGCAGGGTAAAGCTGGGCCCTGCTTCACACCCAGGTCATGGATGAGACCCACACCACCGCCAACATAAGGGGAGCATTGGACAGCATGGTGGAGAGGTGGCTAAGGGAGGAAGCACCTTTTACTAAGGGGTTTCTGGTCACTAACATTGCAGCCAACATGAGGAGGACAGTGCAAGGTGGTGGGTTCCAGCACATCCCCTGTGCTGCCCACACCCTTCACCTGGTGGTGAGGGATGCCCTGGACCTGGGGGATAAGGCAGCGAGTGCAGTAGCAGCCCCTTACCCTGTTAATTGAGAAGGGCAGGAAGATTACAGGGTAATTTAACAAGAGTGTGAAGGGTGGTCACCTCTTGAGGCAGAAGCAGGTGGAACTGGGTGCACAGGAGCACTGCCTCATGCAGGATGTCAGCACCAGGTGGAACTCCATGTACAGCATGATAAAGCATCTGGTGGAGCAGAGGTGGGTCCTACATGAGGTAGCCTCAGAGCGGGAGATTGGGGTGGAAAAGCCACTAGGGTGAGATAAGTGGACAATGATGTACCAGGCCATGCAAGTCCTTAAGCCCTTTGGACATGATGGAGTGACTGAGTGTGGCAATGGCCACCATGAGCCAGGTACCCCCCTGGTCCAAAGCCTCATCAGGAGGGTGGAAGGCTACCTGAGGGACCAAGGTGGGGTGCGGAGGACCAACAACTTATACCAGAGGTGGTGGTCCTGGTACAAAGGTTAAATGAGGGGCTGAGCAGGTGGTTTGATATACGCACTCTCCATGCTGGACCCCAGGGTGAAGGTGAGTGTGGCAGCTTGCACGCCAGACTTCACCCTGAGGAAGCATGCTCTGATGGAGAGGGTGCGTCCAGTTGAGAAGGTTATACAACAGCAGCAGCAGGGCAGCCAGGAGGAACAAAGTAGCAGCAGGAGGGTGGTGATGTAGAGCACCCACAGCAGCAGCAGCTCCTCGACCATCACCCACCCTTAGTGGACCACACCAGGGCAGGCAGCATTGGCACAGGAATCTGGGGAGAAAGTTGGCAGCAGCAGCAGGAAGAGGGAGCAGGATCCTGAAACCGCAGAGCAGTCAGTGACAAAATACCTCGATGAGCCGGTGGTAGATCCCAGCAGTGATCCCCTTCTGTACTGGCAGAGAAGGGGAAAATATGGCAGGCCCTGACCAGCGTTGCACAAGAACTAGTGTCTTGCCCACCAACCAGCATGCCCAGCGAATGGGTGTGTTAGGTGGTGGGGGACATCGTGACTCCCCACCAATCAAGGCTGGGAGCTGGGCTGGTGGAGTAGGTCCTGTTCCTGAAGGTCAACCTGCTGCTGCTGGGTTTCCCTGATCTGGCCAGGGACCTATAGTAAGGGTAGAGGCACACTTGAGAGAGAGAGATAGACTCCCCGCTGCTAGAATAAGAGAGAGAGAGGGAGGGGGGTGGGACACGCTCCCACCCATGCTGTCACCTACAGTACATTATTTATTTATTTATTTATTTATACAAATATTTATAATCTGCTCCCTCCTGCACAATGGCAGCTCGGGGTGGTGTACAATATAATCATAAAATAACAATAAAATCATCTAAAATACTACAAACATTACAATATAAATATAAAATAGACACAGCGATTTGAAGGCAATAAACAATAAAACCCTCCCACTCTACCTATGCCCCCCCCCCAAAGGCGAAGCAGAACAGCCAGGTTTTACAGCATCTACATAAAGAGGGGAGGTCTGGGGATAAGCGGGCCTCCACTGGGATGGAGTTCCACAGCCGAGGCGCAGCTACTAGGGATAGGCGAACGTGGTTCGGAAGTTCGGAATTCAGACTGAACTTGACCAGTTTGGTCGACCATACCAAACTTCCGAATCAAACTCGATTTTCGAACCGAACCATACCGAATTTCCAAACGTGGTTCTGTTTGCCCATCCCTATAAGATAATATTCCGTTTAGTTCAATGGGATTTGAATTTCTGAACCCTGTTCGGAAGTTCGGAGTTCGGACCAAACTCAAATAGTTCGGAGGAGGAGGAGGAGGAGGAGAAGGAAGAGGAAGCCATTGCTGCCCCAACCCCTGGACCGTCGGTGGTGGTGGCCGGCTCCTCGGATGAGGAGCAAGCGGCAGGCACAGGAGGTGCTGCCAGGTTTGTAAACTTTTTTTTTTACTTTTAGGACAAAAAAGGCTCTATCCGTTAGAGAGAGCTCACTGGCGTGCGGGTGGGTGCGTAGGTGGTGGGCATCAGTCAGGCACAAAGAGTGGGCATCAGCGGGTATCAGCGAATGTCTGCCACAGAGAGAGAGGGTACTGTAGTGTGGACGGCTCTTCCACCAGTCAGGCATGAGCACGAGCAGCACCCCCATCCAAACATGTACTAGGCTAGCAAGAGTCTCCACTCTCCAATTGCCAATGCCATCCCATGCCCTACGCACCCCCAAATAAGAGCAGGATTTGCACGTGCCAGCCAAGGCCTTTCTAGTTGCAATCCCTAGTATCCCCTAGCACCCCAAGGAGGGCAGGATTTGCACGTGCCAGCAAGGGTACTTCAAGTTGCCATCGCTACTAGCACCCCAAGGTGCTTGCTCCCCCCTACCTCTCTGCACTTATTGCCCTCCATACTCCAGCCCGTGCACTTCACACCTCCTCTGTCCCTTCTCTCACCATTCCACGCCTTCCCTGCTCCCCTAAGCGCCTTCGTCCCTTCTCACTTGCTGCCCCCCATGCCTGGAACTCCATCCCTGTCCACATCCGCCTTGCCCCCTCCCTTCATACCTTCAAATCTCTCCTTAAAACTCACCTCTTTCGCTCTGCTCTGTCTGACTCTTTATCCTGCTGAGCCACTATTCCTATACCTATGATCGGTTTACCCTTATCCTTGCAACTTGGACCTGCTTGCTGTCATTCTCATCGTAACCAAGCCAAGTACGTGAACTTGAGACCTCGCATCTTTATGAATGTTAGACCCCTTGTCTCTCCCTCTGTTCCCCTTCCTAAGTATCTCCCCCAGATCCTGTCTCTCAGATTGTAAGCCCTAGGGGCAGGGACCCTGTCTATTTTATTACTTTGTAAAGTGCCAGGCAGGTACACTGCTGGCGCTATATAAATGTTTGTTAATAGTAATAATAATAAGGAGGGCAGGATTTGCACGTGCCAGCCAGGGCCTTTCTAGTTATAATCCCTAGCATCCCCTAGCACTCCAGGGAGGTAAGGATTTTCATGTGCCAGGAAGGGTACTTCAAGTTGCCATCGCTATAGCACCCAAAGAAGGGCAGGATTTTCACATGCCAGCAAGGGTCTCATCCCTCCACAGCACCCCAAGAAGGGAAGGATTTGCATGTACCAGTCAGGGTCACATCTCCCATTGCCATCTCTAGCACCCCAAGGAGGGAGGACTAAAGGCATAATCATAAATGCATTATATTACTTTGGTGTTCTTAATGTGTCCCCATTTCAGAGAGGAATTGGATGCCGACCCCAGCACTGCCAGGCCAAGGAGGACCCCTAGGCAGAGGTCACCAATGACACCCCCATACATTCGGCAGAGAAGGTCGGATGTCTGGAGGTTTTATGAGATGGGCGAAGGAATCACCATATGCAAGGTAAGGCACGGGGACTGGAAAAACAGGGAATAGATTGCCCTATGACCTGTTAGGAATGGAAGTCCCCTGCAGAGAGAGATTGGCCACCCAGTCCACTCACTTGTGGAGACAAAATGCAGGCAGGGCTTGACACAGACCATTGGTCTGACACAGTATGGTACTTTTTATGTTCCTATCTTTTAATGTTCTTTAGTTCTGCGGCAAAAGAATCAGAAGGCAGAAAGAGGGGATCACATTGGGCTCATTGCCCAAATCGAAAAACTGCACAGCCTGAGGGTGAGGCAGCAGGACCCTGGCGTGGCCATGGACCCTCAACCACAGCACCAGAAGAAGGTGGGGAAGGCAATCCGGAAGCACCTGCATGTAAGCCCTTCCCCCTCCTCCAGCCCCAATGTCGAGTTCCCCAGACCCCAGGAGTCTGCTGCAGCCAAGCTCTTTCAGGCCGAACTTGAGAGGCCTGGCCGCCAAATGATGACGGGCATCTGCTCCCTGGAGAACCGCCTGATGGAACAGTTCCAGGTGCTCAAAGTAGAGAAAAAGAAGGTGGAGGTATATGCCCAGTACGTCTCCACCGAGATGGAATGCCTGGAACTGTACCACTCGGTGGTCTCCAGGTAACATTGGGACGTGGAAGGGGCCGTGGAGTTTGCCATCTCCCATGGCAATGAGATAGAAGAGGACCGGGTGGCCACCCCTCAGTCTTGTGCTGTGCCCCAACACCTTCTGCCTTTTCCCCAAGTTCCGGGGGACAGGCCCAGAGTACAATAGTTTTTCCTTTATAAGTTTACTTTAAATTTTTTGTTTTGGTTTCATAATGTTGTTGTTGTTGTTTTGCTGTTGTTGCTGTTTAAATTGTTTTAATAAAGATGCTTGTGAAGCCCCCGTCATGGACTGCCTTTAGTATATTGACCAGGTTGTCCATGTCTACACACCCCTTGGTGAAGGCCATGCCTGGCATGACCCACTCCCTCACCATGGTGGCCAGGGCTGTCCCATTCCTCCCTGTTGTACCCTGGAGATGCCTCAGTGTCTGTCTCCAGTTCCACCTGATGCAGGGCAGCTTTCTGCTCAAGAAGTCGCTTGAGCATTAGGATGGTGGAGACATCCTGGATGAGCTGGTGCACCGGGGATCCTTGCCCGGTCTGCTTCTCCCGGAGCAGCTCACTGCCCTTCACGCTACGGTTGAAAAACACCACCAGCTTCCTCCCCCATTCGACCAGGGAGCTAAGAGTGCCTGGTCCAATCCCATTCTCCCCCTAGCCCAGAGCATCCTTCACCACAAGATGGAGCCATCACCTCAGCTGCAGACATCTCCTCTGCAGCACTAGTGTCTGCCTCTGACTCACTGTCCGCGATCACGGTGATGTCCCGTGAAGGGGAGTACTAGGACCCTGAGACTAGTTCTGCTGCTACTGCTACTTCTCCTCTCCCTACTGACATTACCCGGGGATCAGGCCCTGCATCTAGCAGCTGGGGTGGGATCCACCAGCTCTGGACTGCTGGGGATCGCTTCGACAGTGGGGGACATTGGTGCCCCTGTAGTAACATCGGAAGCAGCACCTGCACCTGCTCCACCATCAGCAGCAGTAAAGACAGTCACAGCCTCATGTACTGCAGGTCTTCCAGTGGCCTGCATGGCAGTGGAGGAGATCACTGCCAGGAGGTGACGTTGAGACAATGAAGCCTGGGACCCTAAAGCAGGCCTGCTGATTTGGGGGCATGGTGATGTGCTCGAGCTGCTGCTTGCTGCCACTCCCCTGGCACGGCCCCTGCCATCTCTGACATGTGCCCCATTGCCTCCCCTATGGGCAGCAGACAGGCCTCTCCTTCCCTTCTCCATTTCTCCCTACCAAATAATGTTTTTATATTCTCTCTCTCTCTCTCTCTCTCTTTCTCTATCTCTCTGCATATATATATATATATATATCTGCTATAACTATTCTAAATGTTATCAACTATTAACTAAATGGATTATCTAGCACAAAGGCCTACTCCTAAACACTAAATGCTGTATCTCTATCACTAAGCTCACTCCTACAGCAGTCTACTATGGCCACTTTTACACAGACACCACCCACCCACAAACACCCGGAAACAGCCATCAGATGGGTGGGAGAGTGTCTGCGTAAACGTCCATGAGTGGGTGGGTGTGCGTGCCCGACCAACCCGCCAACACCCATGAAGCCGCCGCGATGGAGTCGAAGCCCTCCATGGGTGGAGACAGGTGGAGATGGGTGTCCAGCACCTGAGCATCCATCTAAAAGCGAAAACATCCATGCAGAACGGACCGGAAAATCCCCACTGCACCAGTGCCATGGGGTGCACATGCACCACAACACAGACATGCCCACGGGGGGGGGGGAAGCCGGATGTCCAGCTGAAATCCCGTAAAGGAGGGCAGAACCATAGCACATGTGCGCAGGCTCCCATGATGGCGACAAGGAAGGCCACCGAGAAGGGCAAGGGAGCTGATGCCACCCTACACGTGGGAAGGTGCCGGGTGAGCACAGGGACCCAGGACTGCCCAGGGGGGGAGAGCCCTGGCAAGATGGTGCCTGGGGCCCCCCAAGCAGAAGGCACAAAGGGGGGCCTGGACTGTCATTACAGGGGTGGGGGCAGGCCGGGAGGCACAAGGAAGGGCACCCCTGGTGGGGGGAAAGGGGGGTGAATGCGTGAGGCTGTAACACAGTGCATGTGTCCCGGAACAGGGCAGAGGGGCGTCACCAATGCCCCCCCTTAGAGGACCCCCAGTCCAGCACATCCCAGAGGCACGGCCCAAGGAGCAGCAGTGAGAGCGAGGTGAGTGCGAGGGAATCACCCCCCACCCCCACAGGGATGCGAGGGCCGCGTCCCAGGCCCGGCATCATGGGCCAGGGAACACAGGGCAGTGGGCAGCCACATAATATGCTCCCCTGTCCCTGCAGGACAGCTCCCAGACAACGGAACACTGTGCCACCGAGACGATGGCCGAGGAGGGCCCCCCAGACAGCCAGGTGAGCAGAAGGGAATCCCAGGGGGGAGAGGGAGGGCTTTCCCCCAGGGTTGTGTAGGGGGCCAGCAGGACCCAGAGTAACCCCTAATGCACTACCCCCAACAGGACACAACCATGGCTACCATATCCACAGGGTGGGCCCCATGCCACCAAGCTGGAGCCCCCCCACACACACGCAGGTCCCAAAAGGGGGAGCCCTGGTCAAGGCAGGAGACCATGGACTTCATATGTGTGTGGGGGTCCGACAGGGTCCAGCACGACCTGGTGCCCAGCTACAAGAACAGACAGGTCTATGAAGCCATCGCCCAGAAGTTGCAGGGGTACAGTAGGGATGTCATCCAGTGCATGCAGCAGGCAAAGGACTTGAGGTCCGGCTATAAACATATCAAGGACAACAATTTCAAGTCTGGGCAGGGCATGGGCACAGCTGAGTTCCAGGAGGAGCTGAAAAAGTTTCTCTGCATGGACGGGGACATCGTGGCCTCCCACACATATGGCAGTGCCTTCACCAGGGGCAGATGCAGGACCACCATGCAACCCCCCCTGACAGACCCCCCCCGAGCAGCGGGGGGGAGGTACCCCTTGCGAGGCCAGCCAGGAAGTGGGAGGGGACAGCCCCGTTCCACGGGGGAGGAGGCGCCCTCCGGATTTGAGCACCGGACCACCACACTCCACGCATGTCCCCAACGCCCACAGGCCTACCGGCCACAGGGACAGGGGGTACACGCAGAGCAAGGAAAGACCCTGGACGGCCCCCAGGAGATGGAGGAACTGGATCCAGGTATGATTGCCTGGACATTGGGCTTATAGCAGGAGAAGGTGGCATATAAATAAATAAATAAGACTACAATGACCCCGCAAAACAGTCTGCAACTGCATGGAGAAATAAATCCACACACACACACACACACACACACAGACACAGGCACCATCTTGGCATGGCATTGGTACTGTGGCACTGGTAACTTGAACAGACCAGGCAAAGAGAAGTGGAGCCAGGCAGAGAGATCCCAATCTGGCCTCCTCCCCCACTCCCAGACGATTACTTCCAGATCCAGCAGCACTGTAGCACACAGCCAAATTTACCAAAGACAATGGAAAAAATGGCTGAAGCCACTTTTATTTTCCCCTGCCAGTCAATCAAAATCTTGCCATGCTGCTTTGCCAGCCAACCAAAACTTGCTCTCTGGGTTACCATCACTCAACTGTCCCCTTCCATACACCTAACACCACTCCTACCAGATATGGTACTAAGTTTCATTTCCAGAAGAAGTTCAACATTCCACCAGCTCCCCCACGAATGTAGCATTTTCCGAAGTTTCCAAAGTTTTCCAAAGTTTTGCAAATAACAGTCCTAGTCTTCGGAACTTTGTAATTTGGTCTTTCTGAACCGAATACCATAATCTTCGCCAACTTCCAAAGTTTTCTGAAGACTGAGTTTCAGCCCTAGTTTTTAATGAAAACCAGAAAACTAATGGCTTTTTTAAAACAAAAACAAAAACGAATGAAGTAAGTTCTGCACATTCCTAGGTTCAATGTGCTTTGCAATCCTCACGTATTTAACCCTCACAACAACGCTGTGAGGTAGACCATGATTATTCCCCTTTTTTTTTATAGATGGAGAACTGAAGCTGAAAAGTAATGAGTCAAGAATGTTCTGCGATTTCATGGCTAAAACAGGATTTGAAGAACCTTGTCCTCCTATGTCCATGTACAACACTTTATCGACTAGGCTTCCCAGACTTACTTGTCCAGCTGATTTTGGAAAGCATCCGAAGATGAGAGGTCTCAGAAAACCACACGCACACCCATTGCAAGGACATTGTGCCACGCACAAGCCATGCAAGACTCATGAAGATCCCACATGCAGGTCAGTTGGGATTTTGGCCAATGTCCAGATATTCTTAGGATGTTTTCCCTATTATTTAATGAAGATCTACTATGCTGAAATTTACTTTGCTACCTTGCTCACCAACATTTGTCCTATACTCTAAGAGAAAGGGGAATAACTGTTCCACCTTTTCTATGGCAATCTTTTAGAATTATGAAAAAAGTTATCATGTCTTCCTTCTTTCCTTTTCTTTAGGCTACACTTTGTCAAATCATGAAACTTTTCCATGTAGAACTTGCCTCCTGGCCCCTTAATTAACCGTTCTTCCTCTCCTGTGAATCCTCTGCAATTTGTCAATGGCCTTTCTTAAAGTATGGTACCCATAGCTGAACGCAATATTCACATGAGGTCACACCAGTGCTTATTAATAAAGTTGCCCTATTATTTCCTATATTATGGATACCATGCTTCTGCTCATATATCCCAGAATGGTAATTGTCTTTTTTTCAAGTGTGTTGCATTGTTGAATCGTGTCTAGTTGGGGATCTCCTATAACCATCAGATCATTCTCAGTTGTGTTTCTCCGTAGCCCCTTGCCCTCCCTCCCCCGTCGTTTTATACTCATGCATTGGATATTTCATCCTATATATAGTCCAAGCCCAACAATTTATCTGTTAGGCTACAGGAGCTCTCTTCGGAAGATGTTATAATATTTCTGTCTATTTTGTGTAAGTCTAAATTCAATAAGAAGTTAATCTTCAATATTAATACACATCAATTCCCCTCTCTCAGAATGCTCCTGTGCTGGGGAGGGTCCTTGTCCCAACATGCCTTTGCAAGAAGGAGCACAGAGGTAACTCTGGCCTTGGGGAGGGCTTACCTGGGAGCCTGGGCAGGAAGGGGTTAAGGCACCTGGTACCTTCTTCAAACTCTCCAGACTGTTGCTTGATCTGGGGATTGGGATGGGCGAGTACGCCAAAAGACTTCCCCACCCAAGGTTTTAAAAAGGCTTGAGAGAGGTGAGAAGGGAAGAATGAGCCCTCAGGAGCAAAGCAGGAACACCCACCCAACTGCCCTCTTGAGCTGGTATTCCAGGCTGTTACTGCACTGTTACTGGGACCAGGAAGGATTTCTCCTCTAATGGGCAGATCGGCTGGGCCTACTGTGTTTTTTATTCCATCTTCTTTGGAGTGTCTTCACCCTGTTTTTGCAATTTGTGTAATGCACAGCAGGCCATTTTGGATTTGAGCAGAGAAGCAAAGTAGCATGGTAGATTTTGATTAAATAATAGAGGAAATGTCCTAAAATGTTCAAGCTTGTGAGGAATCTTTTATTGTTGCAATGTGTAAGTCCAGTGTAAGGCTAGAATGGGATAAGGAAAATGGAAAACTAAGGATTATGAGGCACCTACTTATGAGATGGGGACTGGAACTTCCCAATCAGAGGAAGTGTAACCTTTGGCTTTGCCCTAACTCAGAGCAATTGGCAATATCACAATTATGGCTGAAGTGAGAAGCTTTTCTGGTTCTCGTGAGATTCTTGTGAAAATAGAGAAACATTACCGAGATGTCGTCAACATCTTGGTAACATTCTGAGAGCTCACAAGAATCTCAAGAAAAATTCAAGACTAGTTTGTTCATTAGTGCTGTGCACCAGGACCCCATGTCGTTTTTCATTATCGCTTTCATTTTTATTTTTAAAATGTGTTGTTTTATTGTTGTTATTAACAACAATGTTGTTTTCATTATTGTCATTATCGATATCAATACTGATTTCAAATTAAGATTTTGTTTTTGGTAGCATTATTGGTATTGATATCAATTTCATGCGCCAACAAAGATATTATTTTTGGTATCGTGATCTTTAGAGACTGGGAATGATACCAAAACTGGAAACAATAGTTTGATTGGCTGTGAGGTGGCATGATGTGTGTCTGTCTGGTTGTGTGTGTCTGTTGTGACTAATTAGCTGTGTGTGGTGTGTGTGGGTTGCGTGTGTGTGCATGTGAGGATGGAAGGTGAAGGAAGCAGAAAGAAGAACCTGAGGAGGATGGCCAAGGTGGAGGAAGAAATCATGGAGGCCCAGCCTGGACCAGGTGGTGGAGGTGGGCTCCTCACCAGAGGAGAAGGAGGGAAGAGGAGGAGCCACTGGCAGATTTGTAAAATTAGTTTCTATTTATTTAATGTTCAATATAACTTTGAGGATAAGAAGAATACTATTCTTTAGAGTGAGCTTGTTGGCATGCGGGCTAGTGGGCAGGTGACAGTGGGCAGTCAGGCATGAGCATTATCAGCAGTATGGGTGGGACAATCGGTATCAGCTAAATCCGATACACCCGATAATCAGGTATATTGGATTGGACTCGCTTTACTCTTTGGGCTTCCGTGGCTCTGTCTTTGACTGATTCTCCTCCTCCCTCTCTGACCGCTCCTTTAATATGTCCCTTCCCAATTCCAGCTCCTCCTCCCTCCCCCTTTCAGTTGCAGTTCCCCAATGCACTGTCCTTGGCCCTATCCTCTTTTCTATTTACACCCTGTCCCTTGGCAAAATTATTGCCTCCCACGGATTCCAATATCATCTCTATGCTGATGACACCCAACTCTATCTTTCTATCCCCTCTCTCTCCTCCTGCATCCACTCATGCCTCATCAACTGCCTCTCTGATATCTCCATCTGGATGTTCCAACGTCAGCTCAAGCTCAACATGGCCAAGACTGAACCCCTCATTTTTCCTCCCTCCTCTTCCTCTCCCTCTAACCTGCCCATCTGCATCAATGGAGTCACCATCCATCCTGTTCTCCAAGCCCATAGCTTGGGCTTCATCTTTGACACACACCTCTTTTTTAAACCTAAATTGACTCTGTTGCCAAATCCTGCCAATTCACCCTCCATAACATTGCTCGGATTGGCCCCTTTCTCTCTACCTCCTCGGCCAAAACCCTTGTTCATGCCATGGTTATCTCTTGCCTTAATTACTGGAACCTCCTCCTTGCTGGCCTCCCTCGCACTCACCTGTTCCCCCTTATCGCAATCCAAAACTCCGCTGCCATGGCCATTCACTCTGCCCGTCGCTTCGACCATGTGCAACCTCTCCTCTTCTCTCTTCACTGGCTCCCCCTTCCGGAACGTATCCTGTTTAAACTCCTGGTATTCACATTCAAAACACTCCACAACCAAGCTCCTCTTGGACCTAATCTCCCTATGCACTCCTCTCCGCTCCTCCTCTGTTCCCTCCCTCACTCTCCGTCGTTTCTCCTGCTCACCTAACCGCCTTTAAACCTTCTCCCTCACTGCCCCCCATGCCTGGAACTCCCTCCCTACCCATATCCGCCTTGCCCCCTCCCTCCGCTCCTTCAAATCCCTCCTCAAGACCCACTTTTTCCTCACTGCCTTTCCCAATGCCTGCAAGTTGTTCCCCATATACTTACTGGCTACCCTCCTCTGCAGACTGCTGCAACCAACCTGATTGTAACCAAGCCAAGCACACACACCTGAGACTTCGCATCCACCTGAATGTTTGTTTGTCTTCTCCCCTGTCTCTCCCACTGTCCCCTCTCCCTGTCTCCCCCTCCTTGTCTTTTAGATTGTAAGCCACAGGCAGGGACTGTGTCTATTCCTATGTTCTGTACAGTGGCAGGTACATGACCAGCACTATATAAATGTTTATAATAATAATAATAATAATAATAATAAATAAATGGGTATTGATCTGGGAAGGACTAGAGGCATGACCATGATTGCATGATATTATGCAGGTGTTTTGTGTTCCTGTTTCAGAGAGGGTGGTGATGATGCTGGTGGTGCCGAAAGCCCATCAAGGCCGACGTCACAGATCCAAAGCAGGCCAACAACGTTCGTTGTATGGAAATATTTCCATACCCCAAAAGGCAGCTTTTCAGAATGCAAGGTAAGGCATGGGGGCTGGAACAACAAGGAATGGTATGAAAGTCCCCCACAGAGGGAGAGATTGGCCTCCCAATTGTGGAGACAGAATGCAGGCAGGGCTTGATAGACCATTGGTCTGACCCACTATGGCACTTCTTATGTTCCTATCTTTTTATGTCCTTTAGATCTGCGACAAAATGATTAAAAGGAGTCCGCAGGGGACCACATCTGGGCTCATCGCCGAAATTGAGACAGTCCACCTCATCAAGGTGAAAAGGGGTGCATCTGGTGGCCATGGCAGCACTTGCAGGGAGGAACATTGGAAGGTGCAAGGAAGGAAATAATTTAAGAAGAGGCACCATCCCATTCCATTCCCCCTCCAGATCCTCGGACAATTTGCCAGAGGACACCCCCAAAGTGAGGGCATTTCGGGGGGTCACTGCGGAACCCAACAAAAAAATAAATTAAGGAGTTCCAGGCCAACACTAGGGATGTGGAGGACAGGCTGGTGGAGCAGTTCCGGGAGCTCCAGATAAGGGATCAGCAGGTTCAGGTATACATCCAATACATAAGCACTAAAAAGGATGCCATCGAGGCATTCCGCCAGTCCCTGGTGGTATGGAAGAAATCCATGTTTGGGGCCCTGGACGTTCCGAGGTGACATGGGGCAGAGGTTGCCGACGTCCCTACACCTCAGTCCTATGGACCGTTGTCCCCTTTCCTCCATGTTACAGGGGACAGGTCCAAAGAAGTCTAAGTTATTTTTCTATGCCATTTTAAAAATATAATTCAAATGTTTATTTTCATCATAGTTAAAATGTGTTTTAAAATAAATTTATATTTGTTACCAGTCGATTTTGACCTATCCAATATGTTAACCCTCTGTGGTTCTTCTGGCAGGTGGTAAAATCTCATTATATATACAGCTTGTCAGATCCCTACCTGACAGAAGCAGCACAGGTAGTGTATTAGCCCCAAGATGTGACAGGATCTCAAGTTGCAGACAGCACCCTAGGAGGGGCAGGGCTTGTGTCTGAGAGAGACAGAGAGAGAGAGGGGGGCTGTGGCAGAGGCATCATTGGGCGTTGGCTGTACTACCCACTCTCACAGAGAGATCAACCCACAGGGGGAAGCCTTGGGAAGTCCCCAAATGGTGGGACATTTTCAGCTCGCAGAGAGATTGTCCCTGAGTGGTGGAGCATCTTCAGCTCGCAGAGAGATTGCACCAGGAGGGTCCAGCCTTGTGAAGCTGAGGTGTGATATATAATACTTGGTTACATTTCTCGGTTGGTCACTTTGAAGCCCTCGAGTATCAAGGTGTGTTCAGCTTGTAGAAAGATTGCCCCGGGGGAGGGGCAGGGGCAGCTAGTTTTTGTGAATGGGTGCCACACACAGAGAGAGAGGGAGGGGGTGTTCTCTGGCAGCGGACAGCACTGCTTGGTTGGCATAATGATTAAAGTGGGTTCACTCACTGCACTGATGGTGGAACATGCTTTGGGTACACTACTGTTGGTTTTCCTTTTATTATTGCACTCAATTGCACTTTTGTGCGGTTGTCTTCTGAAGCGATTATCCCACTCTCGCTAGCCTGCTTTTCTGGGTAGTGCTCTGATTGTGGATTCATGAACTTTGCAACAACTTTCTGAAGTCTCCGAAACTTCTGAAGTTTTACGAGGTCCGGAATTCTGATTCCGAATTCCAAAACTTTGGAAACAGCACCAAAGGGCCACCAAATACTTGGGCCGATTACTCAGAACTTCAGTATTCTGCAAAAGTTCTTGGAAGTACTATTCGGTACAGCCCTATTTAAAAATCCTTTTACTTTCATTAAATCTGTCATTTAAAAAGAATTAAAATATTTTTTTTTGTTTTTGTTAAAAGTCACTGCCTATATGTAAAATGATCACCAGACTGTTCTGTACATGTGCACCGTCTTCCCAAATGACAATGATAGCATTCCCGCCATTTTGGAAAAGGGCAGCAAGTCTGTACATACACATTGGACATTTTGCACATGTGAAGACCGTGCACCGGCCTTGAGGCAGGGGGTCAGTTAGTAGGAGTTAAGGCTGTAGAGCCTTTGTCATGGTCTGACCATTATTATATTATATTTATTATTTATTTATTTCATAGATTTCTATCCCGCCCCCTCCTGCAATGCAGCTCGGGGCGGCTAACAACAGTAAAAACACTTAAAATCAATTAAAATATAAATATAAAACACATCAATAAAACAGGGCAAACGACAGTGATAAATAAATACATAGGTGGGGGATTAAAAGTCACCCCCCCACCCTCCCTCCCAAAGGCCTGGGCAAACAGCCAGGTCTTACAGTTCCGCCGAAATGTCAAAAGGCTTGGGGCCAGGCGAGCTTCCTCCGGAAGGGAGTTCCACA
>QEPC01013578.1:1310798-1336640 GCA_003113815.1 Sphenodon punctatus
TCCTCCTAACACAGGCCGCGCTCAAGTCTGCCTCTCTGCCTTCAGGACTCGCACGGCCTGCTTCTCCTTTCCCCACTCCTCCTAGAGTGAGCAGGGAGATCCTGGAATGCTGCTGATTGCCCCACGTGACTGCAGGGGCCAATCAGCAGCTCTATCATTTTCGCGCGGTTTGCAAGGGTTGCTAGGCAACCCGTTGCAAACTGGCCTCAGTCCTTGCAAGCTCTGTGCAGCCTCTGCAAGCAGCTGCTGCACCATTTAACCCCATGCGCTCCTAGGAGAGGGGGGAGGGAGTTTATGGGGCGAGACAACCCCCCACCGCCTGAATTTTTGGTGGAGGGTACTCTCTTAGATTGTAAGTCTGCTAGGACAGGGACTGTGTCTCTTTCTTACAATTGTAAAGTGCCAGGTACATTGCTGGCACTATATAAATGCTTAATAATAATAATAATAAATAAATACATTACACACCCCACTGAACACCAAAAGCACCATATTTATGATGAATAAATAATAAATTAGAGCTGAAGCTGGTACTAGATTTAGTATCCACAGGTAATACCGACTTTTTGGGGACCGTATTGGATACTCGATGGGTTACCTGGATACCAATTGGGTACTTATGTTCTTATGTTCTTACCCAAATACAAAGAAAATTGGGTACTTCCAGTACCAACGTTTTTATTTTTCAATTCCCAATTGGCATATTGGATATACCAATTGGTATATCAAGTTGGAAGACTGAAAAATTGTCATGAATTTTTTTTTTTTTTTTAAAGTGATCAGAAGTATTTCCTTGGGACTGGAAGTTGACTTTTTAGGATATGATATTTCATTTTCTGGGATGGAAAAACCATAAATAAGTGTTTTAAAAGGAAAAATTAGCAGGAAAAAACAGGAAAATGCCTTTCAGGACCAGAAGTTGACATTTCGGGGCACAGGGTTCTTAGTCAAATCATAATTAAGTGCATGGGACTCACATGGTACCCAATTTTTACCTGGTCATTTTGGGTACAAGAAATTCAGTAGACTACACAATTGTGTGGGTACCCTCTTTCAGCTCTAATAATAATGTTGTAGGTATAATATAACCTTCCACAGAACAGATGGTTAGACTGGATTACCATTGAGAACTCTTGTAACGCTATCATTATAGGTAATAGCTTGAAATATGGGAGCCTGGTAAAGCAATACACATCATAGTAAATTGAAAAGTTACTTTGGATCAGGCTTTTTGTGAGTGCTTATTTTAAAAATTGGCTACTGTCATCCATGCCTCTGTAACCTTGAGGCTAAACTACTGCAATGTGCTCTACGTGGAGCTGCTCTTGATGACTTCGGAAGCTGTATAATACGGTGGCCCGCCTTTCATCAGGGGTGGGTCACTGGGCGGACATTACATCGGTGCTCCAGAGACTGTACTGGCTGCCAGTAGCTTTCCAAACACAATTCAAGATGCTGGTTTTGACTAGGTATGTGCGAACAGAACCAAGTTCCGAAATTTGGTTCAGTTCAGTTAAAAAATCGAGTTTGGTTCAAAAATTCTGTTTGATCGACCGAACTATTTGAGTTTGGTCAAATTCCGAACTTCTGAACTAAGTCTGTACATTCAAAACTGGGGTTTTTGGCCTTCCGAACTGGTTTGGATTCGACTGAACAGTTCGGTTAAATTTGAGTTTGGTTCGAAAGTTCGGTTCAGTTGACTGAACTATTCGAGTTCGGTCCGAACTCCGAACTTCTGAACCGTGTCCACACATCCCTAGTTTTGATCACAAAGCCCTAAGCAGCTTGCACCACAGGTATCTGAAAGTCCATCTCTTCCCTTATGTTCTGTCATGACCTCTGAGGTTGACTGAGGTCATCCTCCTGCAAGTACCAACTGCCTGTGCAGTTCGTACATGGGACATGGGACAAGGGCACGTATGAAGGCATTCTTGGTGGGTGATCCACATTTATGGAACTTCCTCCTCTTTGTGGAAGTAAGCCTGAGCCTACTCACCTTTCAGAAGAGATGTAAAACCTTCCTGTTTGGGCAAGAGTTTGGCAGGCTGGGATAAAGTTGGGTGGGACTGGAAGCACAGCATGCGTTTAGGAGAGGTTTGAAGGGTAGGGGAATTTAGGGATTTTTAATTGCTTTTATAAGTTTATATATGTTTATATGTTTTTATGTTAATATATTTTTTTATATTTTTGTAAGCTTCCATGAGCTTTCGTGGAAAGGGTGCAGTAAAAGAATGAATGAAAAAACAACCAAATTAAAATAATAATAAACTAAGATCAAGTCACTTATAAATATGTGTTTCATTTCCACACACACCTGTCACCCTTCTCCTCTGGTAAATTATCTACCTCATAGGGATGTTGAAGCACTTTTTATAGTGTTCTTCAATGCCCTTGAAAGGGATATTCTATTGAAGGGCTAAGTATTATTACTAGTGTCATTAACTCTGCATATAATAGAGATTGATACTGCTATATCAGTGATAAAATGTTAAAAAAACACCCCAACCTATGTGTTCTGGGACCTTGGGAAGGAAATAGAGGCCTTGATGGAGATTGAAGACAAAGCTGATGTCTTAGGAGGTGCCTGATCCCTCAGCCTGACTCCAGAGCCTTGCACTTTAGCATCTCTACAGACAATAATTTGTCGGGGGGGGGGGGGTTAGCTCCAAAGGACCCTGTCTTACTGCACAGTGCACAATGTGTCGATCGAATTGTTCCCCATCAGATTTATGCAATATGTTTTTCTGCCATTACTGTCTGGCTACACTAGACCACTAGTTCTTGTTGATGCAATTGACTAGCAAGTTCATATCTCAAGATTCTTCTCCAAGTTAAATAAGCTTTATGATGTTGTTCATTCCATGAAGTCATTGGAGAAACAGGTCCTCTGGGATTTGTTTGGAGTTTGGGGTTTGAAATTTTATTTTATGTCAAATCTGAATATGTATAAGTATAATAGGATCATAGGCTCAGGAAAGGTAAAAACAGAGGTAGCTTACCTTCCCACAGAATTATGAAAAGAGGAGATAGTCCCTTCTTTCATTTTGGCAATGTTGAGGAGAGGGAGAGTGAAAGAAAGAGAGAGAGAGATTTTCTAGTAGAGCTGAAATGAGAATCTGGTGTTAGCTAGTTTCTGGCTGGCTATGGTGGTATCTGTGGTATCCAGTATCAGGACAGATACTGAATGGTATCCAGTTTACTGTCTGCCAGCTATCTGTTTAACCATATTACCGTTTATTGAATTAACATTTACTGGGGCTGATCCAATGGACTACAGGATTCTCTGCCCATGTGGTACAGTGGGCTGGCAACGGAGGTGTGTGAGGTTCTGCAAACCATTGGATTGGCCCCATTGAATACCATTTAATTACTGTTTGACCTTTTTTTACTCCCTCCCACAGCTGAAAATGGTGCCTGCAAAAATGGGTATATCCATCAAAAGGGTGAAAACAGACATGACGCTAACCACCCTTTAACCACCCTTGGTGGTTATTTATGCATGTTGCAGGGTTGTATTGGTGCCCTATTCAGTCCTGAAACATGCATAAATGACCACCAAGGGTGGTTAAAGGGTGGTTAGCGTCATGTCTGTTTTCACCCAAAGTTGCCATACATGATTTTTAAAAAGTCATGGCAAGCAGGTGCCACTGCTGCCTGATGCCAGCACTGCTTGGCACCATGGTGTCCAGAGGGAACTGCCTAGCTCCATTTCCCCTGTCCCTGGCTGTCCATATACTAGGGACAATGCAGTTGGGGTTGCCTTCCCACCAGTGCCAAATATACTTAAAGCTTTGATGGTGCTTGCATTGCCCGTTGGCAAGTTGGTAGCACGCTAGCGGCCACAGCGGGATCATTTTTGCTGTGGTTTTTGTGGGCACTGTGACTGTACTTTGTCAGTAGGTTCAACTTTGCCCAGATGTGACTGACAGCTGGGGCACAGGGGAGATATAATTTCTTTCTCATTAAAATATTATGGTGTGTGGGGAGGGGGCTTGCCTTGCATAGGCGGGCACAAGGCAGGTACAATTGAGGCTGTGTGTGTGTAAGGGATGGGGGTGAATGATTGGCTTCTTTCTGGTGGGTGGTGTTATCTTTGATGGACTGACTTTTTTATTATTATTATTTCTGCCTGCAGTTGCAGTTTTGTGGGTTTGCCTTCTTGAGTGATTATCTCACTCTTTCTTGCCTGCTTTCCTAGGCATTGGTTGCTTGGCATCATAATTTTAAAGTGGATACACTGCTTATGGAGGGCCATGCTGTGGGTACTGCTGACTTTTGGGGGGGATTTCTCGAAAATGAAACTTACACACTAATTTGAGCCATATATGGTTGAGCTGATACATCCTTCCCTTTATTTCATTCATTCCTTCATTTCTTCAGATTTAGACATTGCCCTTCCTATAGAGGCTCAGGGCAGCATACAGTTAATACAATAACAATAAAGTCCAAATAAGAGAGAATAAAGACTTGTATGTGCTAATTCCCTTAAAGACTGATTGTTTGGTATTAATCCTGTGGGGACTTACCCCAGGGCCTCACACCCTACTACACCCGTCTTCCCCAGGAAATACATGACTCACGACTTCATTCAACTCTGGCAGGGTCTGCATTACTAAGCAGGATAAATGTGCTTAGTTGATTCAGGAACTCTCATCCTTTCCTTAAGACCCTACCATAGAGGGTGCGGTTGGAATGGAAAATGGATCTGAAGAATTCATTCTGGAGGAATGAGCTTAGGCACTGGAATTGTAGGCTGAAAAGGGGGTGGTTTGTTGGTTTGTATTGTTTTACCCTTTTCCTCCAAACTCCTGTTCTGAATGAATAAAGAGTTGTGGCCAGTTTAATCCAAAACTTTGAGTCTGTAGCCTCTTTTTGCATCATGGGGACAATTAGGAATGTTATAATGGTCTGATAGTTTTCATTTTGTAAAGTTTCCATTTAAAACTATTATCTGAAAACAATGGCAGGGTATGAGGTAGCAAGGGGTCAGGGATGAAAGGCAGGACTCTGGTGTCTCAAGGGGCCAGAGCTAAGCCTTCCTTTAGTTTGGAGTGGTCTATTACTATTCCACCATCAATTTATGTATATTTGTGAAGTTTCATGAGTGCATGTATTATATGGTATAAATAAGGTCTGAAATGAATACTCGGTATTCATTGGTATCCATTTCCGTTTCCCACTTTGTTTGTGGTTTACAAATATTCAGGTCACTCAGTTTGGGTATTTTGGTTACTTTGAAATTTCAGTATTCAATTCTAAGCTGAAGTGAAAGAAGTACTTACTGAAATAAAGTAACTGAAAAAGAAGTATCAAATAAAGATGGAATTAAATTAAATACTGGACACAAAATAAGTGAATAAATGAGATGGTGAATTTTATCATAGTGGTAAAAACATATTTGTTTGTCAGAATGAATATGCAAATAATTTTCAGAAACATGGAAAGTCTATGAATAGTCTTTTCAGCCCTAGTATAAATATAAATTATTAATACTCTAATGTTTTGATAGTCTTGACTTCAAAGCCAAAGAATCTGCAAATATGGGAAAGGATGAAAATGAACCTCATTAAAAACAAAGTAATTCCATGCAAAAAGAAATGAGCATTTTCAAGTAACTTTCAACAGAGGACAAACAGAATGCAGAGCAAAACTGTCAATGAGCCAAGTATTTTGGAGAGGCCAATTCTGAACATCGGAAAGCACCCAGCAGGAAACGATTAAAATGTGAGTGATCAAATGGCGCAGATCTCATTTGGTAACAATAATGTTCATTAAGGATGAACGGATTGCAAGGCAGATCAGCCGGCAGCTTCAGAATGATTTAACTGAATTAGGCAAAGCAAATTACTTCTGATGTTCTTTCTGCTTTCACTCTCTCGGATCAACTGTTTTTACGTGCAACATTCGAGATTTGGAAGGATAATATATTTTTCCTGAGATAGACATAGCATTGCTATATAAATGTCACATTTTAAAGGGATTTTCATGTATTTTGTATGTTGTGATTTTTAATATTGAAAGCCACTCTTGCATTTTCTTTAGGTCAAACCGTGCCTTAAAGACAAAGGCCTGATTTAGAGGTAATTGTTTATGGGCAAAGTGGGAAATCCAAGAGACAGTTAAGATCCCCCTAGAACATATTGGTACTAGGCAAGTGTCCGGATCTCTAGACCTTGAACCATTACCCCTAGTTCTGGAGCAGTAGCTGGGCCCATAGCACGACTGTTTCCTGTTGCCTCAGACCCAGCCACTCCCCTAAGAGGAGTGATGGCTGTGTTGCTACTCAGTGGGTTGGGCAGTGGATCTGGCTGGTCCCTGTATCATGTTTTCACCCACGGGGTGTTTTTAAATGAGATGCTATCCTGCCAAGGAGCCACTTATCTTAGCCTCCGTCTGAAGGTGGAGTCGGGGGATGTGTGCTATTGTAAGCCATTCATCACCTGCTCGTGGCCACTCACGAAGCACTGCTGAGAAATCCATAGTGTTCCATGTGGGGCAAGCCCAAAAGGTCTGTGGCAACGGGTGGCCATGGTGCCCCTGCCCATATGAACGGTGGCAGCCAGCCATGCCAGTGAAGTGGGCCATTGCTCAGAGGCACTGTGGGTGGGGAGGTGACCTTTGCAACTGGCTGGGAGAACTGGGAAACCCAGGCATGGCCTGGGTCATGCCAATTGCAATGGACAGCCCGTTGTGTGTCCCCCTACCCCATGGTCCATGGTAGGGGGAGTGCATGGGGGCTAGCTTCCTCCAAGACTGAACCAATATCCAAAGCAGATGAATAACTTAGGAGCACTCAATGAGCTTGTTTTTTTTTGGGTAAGCCTTCAGCAACTATAACAAAACAATCACCCTATTTTTAAAAAATTTGCTTTTCTGTTATTCATTATTCACTCTTTGGTATTCACTATTCACTCTCTCCATACTGTAAATTCTAAAATGTGTATAAATGTACCTGACATTTTGTAGATTTTGATTGGTCACTTATTGCCACAAGTTGTCAGGTATGTAATTTCATTAATCTCTCACTCTCCTGTTGAAGGAAAGAGGCAGGACTGGGCAGCTAGGCTGAAAGGCGGTCCAGAAATGGGCAGGACAGGAAGTGAGCTTAGGGAAGGGAAGGTTGTCAGCTGTTGTGGGTCTGCCCATGGTGGGATGAAGCAATATGCAAAGGGCCTTGTGAGCATCCATGCCCCAACGTGCAAGGTATTGTGCTGGGCCAAGAGTGGTTTTACCAGTCTGGCCCCAGCAATGGCACCCATACCAGTGATTGAACTGGTGACCTTGTAATGTTTGTTTTTTGTTTTTGCCTTCCCACGGTGCCTTCACCCTCAGTGAGCTGGCTGAATATTCAAGGATGTGTTTAAGCCCGTGTTGGAAAAGTTAGTTTTATATTTTTGTCGCAACTTGTTGGTGGTGGCCCAGTGCAAAGGAGAAGTAAAAAAGGAAATTAAACAAAATGGAAGGAAAAGTGAAGTAGCTCCATAAGGGGCAGGGATGAAGATGTCTTCAGTATTGCTGGTATTTGCGATCCACAACTTCACACATCTCTACAAGGTTGGAAGGTGATGGGGAGCAGCACTATTTGATAGGATACTTATAGTCCTGGGTGTGTGTTGTAAACACCACCCCTTCTTCAGGAACTCCTTTTAGAGGGTCCCAGGCAATGAAGGTAAGGCTCTGAGCCTTAACAGGCTGGGGAGTCAGGTTTAGCTAACTTAATGCACTGGACCTAGGAGCTGAACTTATTGTTAAAGGTCAAAAAAATTCAGACTGATGTTAAGGTTAATTTAATAAAGCCTCAGCCTTTACTACCCAAATATTTATATCTCCTCCATCTCCTTCCAACTACTATGTTATGAAATATGGCCTACTGAAGTGCAAGCTACCAATGTACAGTACTGCAATTGTAAGTTTGCCATGGATATTTATTGGGTTCAAATTTGCATTCAAATATTTGTAAGATTATGCAAACTTGACAAGATTCTCACAGACCTCTAATTGGTATACTTTGTGCCCTATCTGTGAAGATTATACCAAGTTTATGAGAAGGCATTAGGGATGTATAGAATAAGGAACTGCTTCAGTTTCATTTGTTTCAAATGAAAATGTATTAGTAATTACACATGTTTCCCATTATTTTCAGTGGGCATCAATTTGCAGGCCTTGCATTGGTTTTAAATAGCATACTGAAGTCGACCGATTGCGCCATAGAGTCTGGTTACGTACCTATGTCATTGCGGTGCAGACAGAAAATAAGGCTTCCTTTGCTGCCCTCGCTGCGTCCACTAAGTCCAACCCGGGTAAGCTGTTCTGGGTGGTGAGGGGGCTGGTCAGTCCGTCCTCCCTCCTCCTGGACTTAGAATTATCAAATGCCCATGGTTTGTTTGTGGACTTTTTTGTGGATGAAATAGCTCAAATTCATCACAGTTTTGATGCAACTTTTTTAGCAGAGGGTGAGTCAGAGTCAGTAGAAGCCCCTTCTAGTCCTGTTTTGTGGTATGAGTTTCAGGTTGTGTCATCCTCGGACGTGCAGGATGCTCTTGGGACTGTTCTAGCCACTTATTGTGAAATGGGTCCATGCCCGTTCTGGCTGGTTAAGGCCAGCTGAGAGGCATTAGGGCCATTACTGGCAGGGATAGTCAACACCTCCTTGGAGAGGGCAGGGTGCCGGACTGTCTCAAGGAGGCGGTGGTGCAGTCCTGCTCAAGAAACCGTCATTGGACATTGACGTCCTGGCTAGGTATCGGCCAGTCTCTAACCTTCATTTTTTAGGGAAGGTTATTGAATGGGAGGTGGCTTGGCAGCTTCAGGAGCATTTGGACATGATCAATTTTCTTGATTCCTCACAGTTTGGCTGTCATCCGAGTTATGGCACGGAGACTGGGCTTGTGGCCTTGGTCAATGACCTCTCCCATGAGTTGGACCAGGGTCGTTTGACCCTATTGATCCTGTTAGATCTCTCAGCTGCATTTGATACTGTTGATCATGAGTTGTTGGTGACTTGTCTGAGGGACTGGACAGGGATTAGCGGGACTGTTCTTGAATGGTTCCGCTCTTTCCAGCCTGGGAGAACCCAACATGTGGTGCTGAATGAGTTTTCATCTCCCCCCCTGGGCCTCACATGTGGGGTTCCGCAGGGTTCCATTCTATCCCCTCTCTTGTTCAATGTGTATATGCAGCCTTTGGGGAGGTTGTCAAAGAGTTTGGGGCGAGGTGTCATCAATATGCAGATGACACCCAGTTATATCTCTCATTTTCCTCCAACTCAGGCCCAGCAGTCTCAGTGCTTACCTGGTATTTGTCCGCTGTGGGGGATTGGATGAGGGCGAGCTGCCTGAAATTAAATCCTGACAAGACAGAGGTGATGGTTGTGAGAAAAGCCAAGGGAGTGATGACCCCCATTATCAATGGGTTCCGTCCTCTGTTTGTTTCTCAGGTCTGGAGTCTGGGGGTGCTTCTGGACCCACAGCTCTGTCTGGATGTCGAGGTGGTGGCCGGGGCATTTCTCCAGTTACATCTGGTGCTTTGGCTTAGACCATATGTCTCGGACTCGGATCTGGCCACAATCGTCCATGTTTTTATTACCTCAAGACTGGACTACTGTAATGTGCTCTATGTGGGGCTAGTAGGCTACCCTTGGTTCTGGTTCAGAGACTGCAGCTGGTGTAGAATGTGGCGGCCTATCTCCTGACAGGGACGGGCCGATGCGAGCACATTACACCAGTACTTCACTCTCTTCACTGGCTGCCGATAGTCTTCCAGACCCAATTCAAGGTGTTGGTGTTGACCTTTAAAGCCCTAAACAGCTTGGGCCCCACCTACCTGCAGGACGGCCTCACTCTCCGGGTCCTGGATTGGCCCCTTGTTGTTGACTGGGGGTGCCCTCCTCAGGGTTTCCCAGGTTTCTACCATGAGGAGGCCGTGGCTGTGGAACTCCCTCCTGTCAGATGTCCGCTTGACCACTGACCTCCCCACTTTCCGCAGATGGTGTAAGACCTGGCTGTTCCACTGGATCTTTACCTAGGGAGAAGGGGTGGATGGATATCGGCTGTTTTAGGTTGTTTTAATTGTATTTTTATTGTTGTGTATTTTAACATGTTTTTAAAATGTTGTTAGCTTCCCCGAGGTGCCTGAGGCAGGAGGGGTCGCAAAGCAGTTTTTAAATTATTATTATTATTATTGATATTGATATTGATATTGATATCGATATCAATATCAATATCCATATCCATATCCATATCCATATCCATATCCATATCATCAATTAATAATAATAATAATAATAATAATAATAATAATAATAATAATAAATGTTATTATTGTTGTTAATAATAACAACAACTTTAGGTGCAGTCACACAACAGAACAGCCTAATCTCTTCATGTCTCCATGGCAGGCAAGCACAATGTTACACTGCCAGGCTTGTGTGGGGAGCAGTGCAGATGGTCATCCTCCACAGAGAAGTTGAACCACTGCCAGACCTCCTGCCACAGTGCAGGGAAGGCTACTCTTCTGGCCACACAAGCACGTGCCCAGTCTTGCCCCACTTCCCTCCCTAGACTGACCACTATCCTGCCCCCAGATGTGATGTGGAAATGCGGGTCTGGATCTAGTGGCTTCCACTCAAAGCAGCACATCAGACCTTGCCATGGGGTTGGGCAGACAGCAACCAGGCACACAAGCTGCCACACCTTGGGCAACCTTACTCCATAGAGATGTGCACCAGGACTCCATGTTGTTTTTGTTTTTGTTTTTAGTTTTCATTACTTAAATATGTCATTTTCATTTTCATAAATATTAAATTTTCATTTTCATTTTTGCTTTTGTTTTCCATAGGTTTCAATGGAAAACACATTTTCACCTGTAACACTTTTATTTTTCAGTATATTTCACTGAAACATGGAGGCATTTTACCTCCAATGGCATGCATTAAGTGTAGCAGCTTCCAAAAAGATTGGATAAAGTAATCCAAATTTATAAGCAATTGAAATATATTATTTTGCAATAATCTTCATATACGTTATTAGCTGTAACCTCTTTGTCTCATTTTTAATGTAGATAAAACTTGGCTAGTTTACACCCCTTTGCATATTTAATATCTCTGCCAACATTCAGAAGAATTGGATAAAGGGTCCTGGTGGTAAAAGCAATTAACTTATAAATGTATGTCTGACAATAACATCTTTGTAGTCCAACCAGTGTACATGAAATTTGTCAGGGCTGTATATCACCCTTTCTCAAAAATTTCTTCCAAATATAAGAAAGATGTGATAAAGGGTCCCAATTTTATATGCCTGAACAGCATATGCAGAGAAGAAGCCTATGCCAGGGATTCTCTGATGTGTCACTGTGGTATAAGATGGGTTTGTGATGCCAATTGGCCAGAAGAAAGGTCAACCAAATATCCTCATTCTGTGCTGTGACCATCCTAACATCTCTCCCACACTTGTTTCTGGGAAGTCAGAAGAATCTGTTTAGGAAAGAGCCAATAGAGATTCTCTTATGTCCTCTGTCTCAGCGCTGCAGGATGTGATTGTGATGATAATTGGCCAGCCTGGATGTGTAAAGCATGTCTCCTGATTACTGGGTGTTATCCCCTGCCACCGAGGGCGCCCTTGGCAATGGCTTCGGGGTCCCTGGAGGTCACAGTGAGCCACCCCCCACCGGCATGCACAGGCCACAGCTCTCCCGCCACTTGTGCCTAACCCAGCGCTGCCTGCAGCCCTGCCACTGCATCCAGTTGCCCAGGCAACCCCTGATAGCAATGCAGCAGCAGACCCCCAGCTCTCCACCTCACAGGATGTGAGGTCCTCCCAGGTTCCAGTATGCCACTCCACACGCCTCCAGGCATGTCAGGGGGTGGAGTTATGCCTGCAAACACCGGCACCACCAGACAAGCAGTGCCAGTAATCAGAGACTGAGAAGCTGGCCCAAAAGCTAAGTGTGGTTTTGTTTTGCCTTGCATCGCCTGATTGTCCTTGTTTTCCTCCCGTTGTCTCGTTGTGTGGCTCTCGTTGTTTCCTCTGTGTCCCCCTGCCCTCTGTGTCTCCACGCTCCCTGTGCCCCGGCCCTGTGGTCCTCTTGTAAGTACTGTTTGGGATGAGTGAGTGTGATTTCTACTTGCAGGGAATGTGTGTGCGCTTGTGGAACCTTGTCATTATCCTCCCCTGATCTGAGTGTAGCTGAATGTGGTGTTTGTGCTGATTGTCCCTCCCCTCCCACCCAGTCCCCCTCCTGGGTTGATTCCCTTATCCTGTGGAGTGAGAAAGTCCCCTGTTCCCTTTCCCCAGACCTGGAGCCCTACCCTCGTGGCCCCTTTCACTGCCTCACTGCTCCTCCCTACCCCCTCTCTCTGAGTGTGTGCATGGTTCAGTTGCTCTCCCACTTCAAAGCTCTGCACCCAATGATGATAGGGGCCTGATCTCCTGGAGATCATATAGGCCATAATACTATCCTGATGGGCATTAGCTCCTTGGGGCTTCCTTGCAGAGCGTGCAGGTGTGGTCACAGTGTGAGTGGAAGGGGTCTTCCCTGGTCCCCCCATCCCTCCATGATATGGGGATGGTATCCCCAAAGTCGCAGTTATGTCCCTTCTATGCCTGCCTGAGGGCTTCCTCCTATTCCAGCCTTGAAGCCACTAACGATTGGTCCTTTAAAGCTAGAAGCATGCAGTAATTAACCAGTGAATGTGTCTGTCAGTCTTTTGGATTGCTCCAAATCCTCCCTCCTAAAGTCCTCTCCCCCTGCCATGCCAGGTGCCTGCCTCTGACTGGCACTGCATGTGCTGCCATTTATCTGAATAATGGTATTCAAGGGGACAACTTCATTTGCTTATAAAATTGGGTCCCTTTATCAAATTGTACTGTAGTTTGTCAGAGATGACAGGGATGGTATCTGCCAAATGTTCTGTAAACATAAGTGAATATAATAATGTTACAGCTGGAAATGTATTTTCAAGTTACTGTTTTGTAACATCAGGACCCTTTATCCAATCTTTTTGAAAGTTGACAGGAGTGTTAAACTTGTGGAATGACTTATTATTCACTGGTTTCAAACAAATCGGATGGAAGATAAGTCGTGGCCATGAATGTGTATGGAGCTTTTCTTAAAATCACAACGTTCAATTGCTTCTAAAATTCATTCTATTTATCTAATTGTTTCAAATAGTGGCACATATAATGCCCTCTTTGGGGGGTAAAATCTCTCCAAGTTGCATCAGAATTGAATAAGAAACAAAAAGGATATAACCAGAATACATTTTTCAGTTTTTTCCCTTTATTTCAAAAACAAAATGTCATTTTCTTTTCTCTTTTAGTTATTATTTGTTATTTTCATTTTTGCAATAAAAATAATGAAAACGACAATTTTCATTATCATTATTGTGATAACGAAAATGACATGCACACCCAATTTTGGGTCAGACAGCTACACACTGCATCCTTGACCTTTTTCAAAGGACACAGCATGTAACAGCCAGTTAATCACCACACCATGCATGGGGGGGAGGGAATCTGGTGGTCAGCAGCCACATGATACACTGCATGACATGGTAAGGCTGCCCAGAGTGGGGTAAGGCTGCCCAAAGTGCAGTAGGCATCTTGTCTGACTACACCCTCAGCCTCTTTGACACTTTCCCATCCCCAAACTGCAATGAGTGCCCCAGGATGGCAGCTTATCAGAGTGACTGGCACTCAGCAAGCAGGCATAGGAGCAGCAGCAAATGGACCTGAAGCCTGAAGCATCCTGATGACAGTTCCATTTCCCTTTTTGTTATCAGTGCTCAATAAAGTTTGTGTGAGAGAGGAGGCAGACACAAGAGACAGAGGCACTAATAGGCAGCAGGCAGGCATAGGAGCAGCAGGCAATGGCATTGGCACCCCAAGTATGACAGGGCTTCATCTTGAAGCAAGTGCCCCAGGAGGGAAGAATGTGGCAAAGAGACGGGCAGGCATCAGGCAGGCACAGAAGCAGCATCAGGTACTGGCAGGAACTTTCAGGAGTTATTGGATTCCCACTGCCCTCCCCCTGACACTCTGATTGGTGCTGCCAAGTTGGCCCCGCCGCCCGCCCATCTCCTTGGAGGGCGGGCGGCGGGGTGCATGGAGGGGGCGGGGCCGTGCGGCCGCACGCTGCGCCGCATGGCCCTGCCCCCTCCCGGATTCCCCGCCGGGATCCCCCCGGCATGTCTGATATGGCGTGATGGGGTGACCCCGGCGGGGAACGAATGGGTTGATTTCAGTACGGGGCCCGAAATCACCCAATGTTAAATTTGGTATGCTGATACAGGTAAATATCGGATTTATCGGATTAAGCCGATAAACCCAAATACTGGCAATATCGGATCTCGGGAGAACCGAAATCCCCACTCCTAGTATCTGTTCAAGAATGGGTGATTTCAGACGTTACGGGGCCCATTGGTCCCGTACCAAAATCAACCCATTCGTTCCCCACCGGGGTCACCCCGTCACACCATATCAGACGTGCCGGGGGGATCCCGGTGGAGAATCCGGGAGCGGGCGGGGCTTCACGGCGCAGCGTGTGGCTGCACAGCCTCGCCCCGCCCCCTCCACGCACCCCGCTGCCTGCCCTCCAAGGAGACGGGCGGGCGGCGGGGCCAATGCGGCCGCCGCATCCGGCCGAATGCGCCACGGCCCGGGATCCTGCCGGTGATCCCAGGCCGTGGCGAGCATCCAGATGTTACTTTTTTTTTGTCCCTGCCGGAGGTCCGTTTGACCATGCTTCCCAGGACATTCCCCCAGCTAGCCTGGGAAGCGTGGTTCAAATTGACCCCTTGTGCAGATTGACTGTGGTGAACATCTGGTGGCCGCCAAACAGATGTTCAAGACACAGTGACCACAGGTGGGTATTCACCGTGGTTCACTGTGATCTCGTAACGTCTGAAAATACCCATTAATGAAAATATCCTTTTGAGGCAATCTGCTATGGAAACCTTGGGGCAAAAATATCACCCTGTGGCATAAGTAGCATTTTAAGTGCTTAGGTCAGGATGATTCAGTTAAAAGAAAAAATTGTATTACGAACATGTTGCAATGTTGGAAGCAAAAAATAATAAATGGAACAGATGCCTCCAGGCATAAAGCTGGTACCCTTAGGCCCTTTTCAAACGGTCCGCAGTGGGTGGGGGGATGGATGTGCAGCGGGTGGAGGTGGGTGTGCAGTTTTTCCCAGGGGTGCACACCCATCTCCACCAACCTCCACCCATGTCCATGCATGGAGCAACCAGCATTGGAGCCTGTTGCTCTGTGCACGGGTGCTGGGTGGAGTGCGGAAGTGTGCACACACCCCCACCCACCGCGGGAACCATTCCTATGGATGTCCACCCATCCACCCCGCACCTACCATAGTGTTCACACCGGAGTCCCCCACTGCACACGTGTGCGGGGTGCGGGGGGGGGGGAGGGTCCCCATGTGAAAAGGACCTTAGACAGAGAAACATGCTTGGTAAAGAGAAGACATTTACCTGGTTACCTGGAATATTTTCCATAGGAGAGAGTATAAGCGAAAGAACATTATTTAAATGATTGAAAATCATAGGTTAAATAAATATTTATTTTCCTTTGAATATGCTGCCTTGGCTAAACACAATGTGATATTGTTTAATATCCCAGCTGGTCTGGGGTACAACTGTTAGGAATGATTCTATAAAATAAATCCCAGTGAATAACTCAGCTTTGATCCGGATGGGCTGAGAGTTCTGAAAACCATAGATCAAAATTTATGAGAATTTGAATGCTTTCAGCCACAGAAATTGTAGGGAGGGAAAATAACTGGAGTTTTGGGGGCTTTTTTTCTTTTTTTCTTTTTAAATTGGAAAACGTTAGTGGAAAATAGGTGGACAACGGAGCACTGTAGCAGGAAGAAAGAATGGCAGTAAGACAACCGTCAGAGAGCAGGTGGAGTAACAGGTGGTGGAAACAGATGACATACACAACGCTGATGGTGGAGAAATATGTCCAGTTTCAGTAGTACGGGTAAACTTTTTAAATTCAGCATTGTACACCCTAGATAATTGAAGCATAAAAAAAAAAAATAATACCATCCAAGTTACTTATTAGAGGTGGTCACCAGTGGCCTATGTAATTTTCATTTTCATTTTTCATTTATTGTTATTTAGATATATCATTTTCATAACTATCAAATTTTTGTTTTTGTTTTTGTTTTGGCTTTTGTTTTCATTTTCCATTGGTTTAAATGGAAAATAAATTTTTGGCTGTAACCTTTTTGTTTTTCATTATATTTGGCTGGAACATGGATTGATTATACCGCCAATGGAAGGCATTAAGTGTACCAACTTCCAAAAATATTAGATGAAGTAATACAATATTATAAGCAGTTGGATTATATTATTTTGAAAGAATTGTCATATACTTTCTTATCTGTAACTTCTTTGCTTCACATTTAATGTAGATTAAACTTAGTAAACTTATACCCATTCCCATATTTACTATCTATGACAAATTTCAGAAGGATTTGATAAAGGGTTTATAAGCAATTAACTTATAAATGTATGTCTGACTGTAACATCTTTGTAATCCAATCGGTGTACATGGAATTTGGCAGGGATCTATATCACACTTTCATGATAATCTCTTCCAAATATCAGAAATATGTGATAAAGGTTCCCAATTTTATATACCTGTACAGCATATGCAGAGAATGAGTCTATGCCAGGAATTCTCTTACGTGTCACTGTGGTATAAGATCTGTTTGTGATGCCAATTAGCCAGTAGAAAGGTCAACCAAATATCCTCATTCTGTGCTGACACCATCCCAGCATCTCTCCCCCACTTGTTATTGGGAAGTCAGAAGCATCTGTTTAGGAAAGAGTCAATAGAGATTCTCTGATGTCCTCTGTCACAGTGCTGCAGGATGTGTTTGTGATGATAATTGGCCAGTCTGTATGTGTAAACTTTGTCTCCTGATATCTGGAATGCTATCCACAAAGTCCCAGTTATATCCCTTCTATGCCCGCCTGAGGGCCACCCCCTATGTCCGCCTCAAAGCCACTACCAATTGGTCCTATAAAGCTAGAAGGATGCAGTAATTGGCCAGTGAATGTGTCTGTCAGTCTTTTGGGTTGCTCCTCATCCTCCCTCATACAACCTACCACCATCCCAGGTGCCTGCCTTTATCTGGAACTGCAAGTGCTGCTCTTTATCTGAATAATGGTCTTCAAGGTGATAAATTCAATTGCTTATACAATTGGGTCCTTTTATCAAATCATCCTGTAGTTTATCAGAGATTACAGGGAAGGTATGTGATATATTTCTGCCAAATGTCTTGTAAACAGGATAAAATATAAAAATGTTACAGCTGGAAATATATTATCAAGTTAATGCCTTATACCATCAGGACCCATTATCCAACATTTCTGAAAATTGGTAGTCATGTTAAGCTTGTGTAGGGACATAAAAATCATAGGTTTCATGCAAATTATATGGAAGAGAAAGAAGGAGTAGCCATGAATGTGTATGGAGCTTTTCTTAAAATCACAACATTCAGTTGCTTCTAAGAACGGTTTCCTTTGTCTCCTCATTTCAAACATTGGTACACAAAGTGACCTCCCTGGGGGATGCAGTCTCCCCATGTTTCATTAGAACTGAATAAGAATCAAAAACGTTAAAGCCAGAAATCTGTTTTTCATTTTTTCCCCATTATTTCAAAAACAAAACGTCATTTTCATTTCTATTTTACTTATTATTATTTGTCATTTTTGTTATTGCCATAATGATAATGAAAATGACAATTTTATAATAACTAAATAATGTAATAATGAAAACAGCATGCAAACCCCTGTTTAGCCACTGAGACTAAAGTGGGTAATTAAACTTGTATGATTGCTTGGGTACTGAACATAAGAACATAAGAAGTGCCATACAGGGTCAAACCAATGGTCCATCGAGACCAGCATCCTGCCTCCGAAGTGGCCGGTCACGGGGACCTGGGAGAGACACCCAACAGTTCACCATGCTATCCATTCCCTGTGGGTCATCCCCAGGCAGTAAAGGGTTTTGTTCCCCAATCCTATCTGGTGAATAGCTACTGATGGAACTATCTTCCAGAAACTTGTCCAAACCTCCTTTAAACTCAGCTATACTGCTGGCCTTGAGCACCTCCCCTGGCAGTAAATTCCACCGCCTAATTGTACGCTGAGTGAAAAAATACTTTCTTTTGTCTGTTTTTACTCCGCCTCCTATGAGTTTCATGGCGTGTCCTCTAGTTTTAGTACTAGTTGAGAGGGTAAATAACCGTTCCCTGTTTACAAGTTCCACACTACTCATGATTTTATAGGCCTCTATCATATCTCCTCTCAGCCTTCTCTTTTCCAAGCTGAAGAGCCCCCACCTATCAAGCCTCTCCTCATACGGGTGCTGTTCCATACCCTGGATCATTTTTGTTGCCCTTCTCTGTACCTTTTCTAGTTCCACTATGTCTTTTTTGAGATGGGTTGACCAGAACTGCACACAATATTCGAGGTGCGGTCGCACCATTGATTTGTATAGAGGCATTATGACATCCTCAGTTTTATTCTTTATTCCCTTGCGAATAATTCCTAACATTGTATTTGCTTTTTTGACCGCTGCAGCACACTGGGCTGAGGGTTTCAATGTATTATCCACAATCACTCCCAGATCCTTTTCCTGAGTGGTAACTCCTAGCTTAGTACCCAGCATTGTGTGCTCATAATTTGGATTATTTTACCCAGTGTGCCTCACTTTGCACTTGTCCACATTAAATCTCCTCTGCCATTTAGATGCCCAGGGAGCCAGTCTTGTATGCACCCAGTCTGAATAGTAAAGCTGATCAATTGATTTTGGTTAGTTGCTTCCATTTGAACATCCTCCTTCTCACTGGCCTTCCCCGGTCTCACCTTTCTCCCCTCATCTCTGTCCAAAACTCTGCTGCCAGGATCATCTACCTCGCCAGTCGCTTCGACCATGTGCAGCCCCTCCTCTCTTCGCTTCACTGGCTTCCCCTTCCTGAACGAATCCTGCACAAGCTCCTAGTCTTCACCTATAAAGCTCTTCACAACCTTGCTCCCCCCTACCTCTCTGCACTTATCGCCCTCCATACTCCAGCCCGTGCACTTCGCTCCTCCTCTGTCCCTTCTCTCACCCTTCCACGCCTTCCCTGCTCCCCTAAGCGCCTTCGTCCCTTCTCACTTGCTGCCCCCCATGCCTGGAACTCCCTCCCTGTCCACATCCGCCTTGCCCCCTCCCTTCATACCTTCAAATCTCTCCTTAAAACTCACCTCTTTCGCTCTGCTCTGTCTGACTCTTTATCCTGCTGAGCCACTATTCCTATACCTACGATCGGTTTACCCTTATCCTTGCAACATGGACCTGCCTGCTGTCATTCTCATCGTAACCAAGCCAAGTACGTGCACTTGAGACCTCGCATCTTCATGAATGTTAGACCCCTTGTCTCTCCCTCTGTTCCCCTTCCTAAGTCTCTCCCCCAGCTCCTGTCTCTCAGATTGTAAGCCCTAGGGGCAGGGACCGTGTCTATTTTATTACTTTGTAAAGTGCCAGGTACACTGCTGGCGCTATATAAATGTTTGTTAATAATAATAATTTATCATGATTAGAGCTGAAACAGGTGCTTAATTTAGTACCTGTGGGTAAAACCGGAATCTTCGAGTATACACCCCCTTGCATGGACACTCACTGTCCACATGGGGGATGTTTATTTATTTATTTATGTATTCAATATTTTTCTACTCCGCATCCTCCTGCTCACAGAGCAGCTTGGGGCGGCTCACAAATTGTTTAATCAGCAATAATAATACTAAAACAAACACATAATATACAATTTAAAATTCATTAAAATGCTAAAAATATACTAAAAGTGAAGAACCCCCCGCCCTCACTAATCCACCCGACCTGTTTCCCTCTCCAAAGGCCTGGTGTGTTGAACAGCCAGGTCTTACACTCTCTTCGGAAAGAGGAGAAGTCTGGGGCCAGGTAAGCCTCCATCGGGATGGAGTTCCTCAGCCTAGGAGCAGCCACTGAGAATGCCCTCCCCATTGTTACCATCTGGGAAACCCAGGGGACTTCCAGTCAGAAGCCACCAGCCGACCACAGGGGCTGAAATACAACCTGTCGCCTGAGGCTGTCCCATAGATAAGCAGGGCCCAGACCATTCCCATAGATAAGCAGGGCCATTCAGGGCTTTATAGGTCATTACCAACACCTTGAATTGGGCCCAGAAGATAATAGGCAGCCAGTGCAGAGAACAGAGCACCGGTGTAACGTGCTTGCGGCAACCCATCCCCCTTAAGAGATGGGCCACCATATTGTGCACCCGCTGAAACTCTGGATCGTCCCCAAGGGCAGCCCCACGTAGGGTGCATTACAGTAGTCTAATCTAGAAGTAATAAAAGCATGGATGGTGGTGGCCCAATGTTTAATTTGAATACAGTGCATGCGGGTGAGTGTGACTGTGACCACCCACCCATTCCATTCATGAGGCACTGTGGGAAACTCCAGAGTGCACTGTGCATGGATGGCATGGGTGTTGCATGGATGGGGGCTGTGTGTAGGGTCACTGATTAGAAGCGTTCCCCCTCGTATAATCCGCACGCACTCACCCTATATGCCAACCATGGACCCTCCCCCCCCCCCCCCCCCCCCCCCCCCCCCCTAGCATCTCATTTTAAAACATCCCTTGACAGGCTACACAGGTACCAAGTGGATACCCAGTAACCCAATATTTTTATCTTTTCTGGTGCTGAATTTTCGATTTTCGCGTTACTAATCCGTATATAGTGATGGAAAACAGAGAAATTGGGATGGAAATAAAAAATATCGGTACTGGAAGTTTAATCGAGTCGCAATCTGGAAACAATTGGTTTGATTCAGGTTTCACAAATTTTTGGGGTATACCCATTTTTGCAAGTACTTACTTTCAGCTCTGATCATGATCGATCACCCTTCTTGCGATGAAAAGTTCACTTCAGTGCACTGTGGGAGTCCATTAGAGATTGATCAAATAACGATCAGTGTCTGATGCAGCTTTGGGTCAGAAATTAGATTGTTAAAATGCTAGAATGGGAAGACTTTATTGTTATACAAGGGATCTCACTTTGGGATGGACGTGGTGGGGACAAAGATATTGGTGAACTCCTTATAGAAGAGGTAAAAACAAATCTTAACCCTGGAGTAGATGGAAGGCAAGTTAACAGGGCATCTGAAATATCAGTCATGATAATTGAGGTTGAGGTTGGAGGATATTGGTAACCTTAATCAAACAAATGCAGAATGACATCATTTGAGCAGTCTGGGAAGAATTATGGGACAGAAAATAACTTGAGTAAATCAACAAAAATGTCAGGTGATATTCAGAAGGGGAGATGGAGGTTTCTTTTTTAATTTACCAAAAAAGGCACATTCTATTACCTTAGGAATAAAAGTTATATAGACCCTTGCTACTAGGAAGTATTAATGTGCCTGCACACACACAAATACAGGGAGGGAGAGACAGTGGGAGAGAAATGTTTATTGGTTTGCTTATCCAAGGCAACATTTATTTAATCAAGACACTTTATGAACAAAAGCCCCCATCCTCAGAATACTTATTCTGGAATCAAATTTGTTTATTATTTATTTTATTTCTTTATTTAAATGTATAACCCGCCCTTTCCCTAGGGCTCAGAGTGGGTTACAGCAATGAAAGAAATATATAAAGTATACAGACATAAAAAAACAATTAAAATTCTCCTACTTCATTCTCCCCATCCTAACCATGCCTGCCAAACACTTGATTGAAGAAAAAAAAAGGAAAGGGAAAAAAAAGGTCTCATATTTCTTTGAAAAATACTCAGACCTGAGCTTTGGCAATTCTCTAAGGCAGGGTGAAATTTTGGTTGAAGATGTACACTGGGCAGGGTTCACTTCTAATAAGGGGTGTTCTGGAAGACCCCTTTGTTGACCAGTGGTCCTCAAAGATTGAGGCTCAGCTAAGAGCGATGGGCATCCCTCCCGAATATTTACAGCATAAACCCCCTGCCTCCCTAAAAAAAGGAGGCGTTTCTTCGATCCGGGAATATAGGCCGACAGCTTGAGGTTGATGGGATTAGGGCATCCCCTCATATGTAGGATTATTTGTTGCTCATTCCAAGGATGGAGCAGGTCGCTTTCTATCTGACTGGAAGGGCAAAACAGCTGTTTTGTGGTGCTCGATTCAATGCCTTCCCCTCCAGAGTTCTGGAAGGACGGATTCTGGGGATCCCTTTCTATGAGCGTTTATGCCCATTTGACAATTTGGAGGTCGAGTCCATTGGGCATATAATGTTCAGATGCCATTTGTATGATGGCTTGCGTCAGGAGTATCTGGGTTCCTTTTTAGAAAGGTACCCAGGCAGAACTGATTATGCTCTAGCAACCCTAAGCCTCAACAGTTCGGACCCTATTGTGATAAGAAATGTTGCCGCATTTTTGCTCCAGGCAACTCGACTGAGGAATTATTTCTTAGGTCAGCTACCGTTGCCAGAGCTTGGGGAAAGGGCTGATCATGGGTCATAGGGCTCCAAATTGACAATATTGATAATGTAATTTGCTAATTTATCATTCACTGTATTTGTATTTGAATTTGTACATTTATTTGGATTTGTGTTTGTTTGTTACTGCAATGGCTTATGTCACACAATAAACTCTTTTATTATTACTAAGGCAGGGGTGGGGAACCTCAGGCCCGGGGGCCAAATGCGACCCTTGGCAAGTTTTTTTTGGCCCCTTTCCAGTGCCTGGATCTGGATCTGGATCCATTATCTACCTCCAAGGACTGAAAAACTGAGCTCAGGATAATGGAGCAGAGAGGAGGGCCTGAACACAAGGGTAGGGGACAGATCAGCAGCACAGATCCAGGATCTGGGCCCTCCTTTTCTTGGATAAACCTGTTAATCACCCCTGCCCCCAACCTCTATGTGGCCCTCGGAGTCGTAATTAATATTCAATGTGGCCCCCCAGGACAGAAAAGAATCCCTACCTCTGCTCTAAGGGAAGGGAGTTACACACACATGGACTGAGAAAGCCTCTCTCTGTGCCCTTGATGTATGGACTTGACATGCCATTTGGTACGTGAAAGGGGGAACTTCTAGATGAAATCAAAGGCCATGATATTTATTGTATTTATTTATTAATTACATTTATTAGCCACCCCCTCATGCCCATGGCAACTTGCGGCGGCTTACAGCACAAGATAACAAAACAACAATCAGTACCACAGTTAAAACATCTAAAAATCACCTAAAAATCAGGCTCAGCTAACAGGAGCAAGCTGTGGAGGCAGTAGGGATGGGCGAAAAGAACTGAGTTTGGAAATTTGGTTCGATTCGAAAATCGAGTTCGGTTCGGAAGTTCAGTTCGGTCAACTGAACTGGTTGAGTTCGATTCGAACTCCGAACTTCCGAACCATGTTCACCCATCCCTAGGAGGCAGACTAGTACAAATTGTAGTGGAGAAAGTGTTGTTCTACTCCTGCTCATCTCATGGCTGATCAGGTTTGGAGCCTGAGGTCTTGTTTTGTTAAAGCATGCAAGGTAGAAATATCACACAGTATGAACAAGGCCAGAAACACCAGACCTTTTACCACATCCTTTATTGCTCAGGGAAAGGGCAAAGCCTCAACCGCTCAGTGTCTCTGACACAAATGATATGTTTTGTTTTTCAACAGACCTTATTTCAGGCCTGTAACTAAGTCAGGGAGAAGGGACACGGAAGGCACTACCCACCTGTAGTTCCTCCTCCTCTGCATGTAGAAATAAGATTTTTTCAAAACTTTTCTCCTCCATTTGTTAGTCTGAAGAGTAAGATTTCAGAAAGGGAAGCAAAGTTCAGACAACTGTAAATTACAGATTTTTGTAGTGGCTGGAGCAATTTAGGTCCATGTTAAGTTCATTATTTTTAGTGTCAAAGAAAGTTACGAATTTTCGTTCCCAGGCCTGTCTCTGGATGGTGTTGTGCATGTTTCCTTTGAGGATTAGGACTGACAGGTCAGAGATGGAGTGATCTTGTTGGGAGAAGTGACTGCCCACTGTAGAGTCAGTGGTTTGTTCAAAATTGTATGTCTATGAGAGTTCACATATAGGTGTAAGGGTTGTTGAGTTTCCCCAACATAGTTTCTGTGGGCATGGCAGTATTTGGTGCACTGATGAAGTACACTACATTTTGGGATTTTCAGGTGTAATTGCCTTGTATTTGGAATGGTTTTCCATGGGGGTGATGTCAGTGGTGGTGGCAGAAATGTGTTGGCAGATTTTGCATCTGCTGTTTTGGCATGATCTTGTTCCTGCTGATGTTGGAGTGTACTAGGCGTTGGGTAGTTTGCTCTAGATGATCAGTTGTGAGAGGTTTGGAGGTTTTTTGAAGGTCAGAAGAGGTCTTTCAGGGAAGATTTTTCTTAGGGTTCTGTCCCCGTCAAGTATGGCTTGTAGCTGTTTGATGATGACATATTAGGTTCTAGTGTGGAGTGGTAGGTGATAACAAGGGGTGTAAGACTGGAGCATTCTTTCTTCCTGTATTTGAACAGATTTTCTTGGGGGATTTGCGTGGCTCATTCTATGATTTGGTCTGCTTCTCTGCTGGAGTGCCCTTGTTTTGTGAAAAACAGTTTTAAAACTGCTCAAAACAGGCTTAAGATTGGCTTCTTCATTTTTAACTTCCGTTACCAAGTTTCTTCTTCTTCCATTTATATTGCTGTGGACCTTACTGGTAAATTTTTCCCTACCTCTGTCTCCCTCTCACAGACATTGTCATATGTAGATTCTACCTTGTGTCACCTGTTCCCAGTTCTTTTCTTATGTAATTTCATTTCACCTAGCTGTCCCCCTTCCCTATTGTATCTCCTACACCTATATCCATCCTTAAATGTCTTTATAGCTCTGATTTGAATATCTGGCAATATTTCCCCTACCCCCACCCAACCCCTGCCACTTTATTTTATCTAATCCCACTTTTACTGACTCCTTATATACGTAGTTCCTTCATATTCTATATTATAATCCCTAACTCTATGTATCCCTCTCTGCCCTGTCATATGTAGATTCTACATTCCCAGTTCCTTTCTTATGAATTTTCACTTCACTTTAACTGTTTGTCCTTCATCCCATACTGATGTCTGTCTTCTACGCATCATTAACAACCCTGATGTTATACTTCTACTTTTTTATGACTTACACTTTTCTCCCTACCAAATAAACCTCCCCCACTAGTTACCTTGTCTTATTGTGGGGAAATGGGGAGGAGGAACAAGGCACTCTGGGTCTGGGGTGTGGGGGTCCCCAGGAGCACACACACCCACTCGCTCGAGCAACGGAAGACAGCAAGGCTATGGTGGGAAAACAAGCCCTCAGGTTGGAATAGGGCTACCAGAATGGTGAGTCCCCAGCCTGTATCATCATTGGGCACGGGGGTAATCACAGGCCTTAATCGCTGCAACCTGCTCGCAGCCACACGGGGGTACGGGACGGGGTTGGAGGCGTGCGACAGTTGAGGGCAGGGGAGTGTGGGAGGCCCAGGAGGGGGAAAGGGAGGATAGGGCTCTTACTCAGGGGAGACACCCAGGCACCCGTGCTCCCCTCGACACTCCTGGGCAACGCAGTCACCTCTAAGATCCTGTGGTCACAAATACTCACTCACGCACCCACACGCACTCCTCTCACTCGGTCCAGTCACACACGGTACGGTCAATGGCTACACAATCAATGCACACAACACAAGTAGGGGGCCAGTCTCACGGGCACATCAGGCACCGATCACCAGCAGCGTGTTTGTGCTGGCAGCAGCCTTTTATACGTTTCCCCCAGGGCGTTGCTGAAGCCGC
>QEPC01013578.1:1341470-1374944 GCA_003113815.1 Sphenodon punctatus
TTCTGTGGGGAAATGGGGAGGAGGAACAAGGCACTCTGGGTCTGGGGTGCGGGGGTCCCCAGGAGCACACACACCCACTCGCTCGAGCAACGGAAGACAGCAAGGCTATGGTGGGAAAACAAGCCCTCAGGTTGGAATAGGGCTACCAGAATGGTGAGTCCCCAGCCTGTATCATCATTGGGCACTGGGGCAATCACAGGCCTTAATCGCTGCAACCTGCTCGCAGCCACACGGGGGTACGGGACGGGGTTGGAGGCGTGCGACAGTTGAGGGCAGGGGAGTGTGGGAGGCCCGGGGGGGGAAAAGGGAGGATAGGGCTCTTACTCAGGGGAGACCCCCAGGCACCCGTGCTCCCCTCGACACTCCTGGGCAACGCAGTCACCTCTAAGATCCTGTGGTCACAAATACTCACTCACGCACCCACACGCACTCCTCTCACTTGGTCCAGTCACACACGGTACGGTCAATGGCTACACAATCAATGCACACAACACAAGTAGGGGGCCAGTCTCACGGGCACATCAGGCACCGATCACCAGCAGCGTGTTTGTGCTGGCAGCAGCCTTTTATACGTTTCCCCCAGGGCGTTGCTGAAGCCGCGCTGAGCGGCGCACAGGAGGGAGCGTGATTGGTTCCGGCCTGGCCTGTGTCTTTGCCCCACCCCCTGGAATGTCGGCGTGCCGTCGGAGCGGCTTGCAGCGAGGAGGCATGGCTTTCGGGGGTTCCTGCAGCGGCGGCGGGTCCGTGGGCCTAAGGTCGGCAATGGGGGGTGTTGGGGGTGCGGGGAGCCTTGCTGTGGGTGTTGGTGCTGGCGGGGGGTGGCGGCTGCGGCCCCCGGGCCCCTGCCTCCTTACACTTATCTAACCCCCTACTTTCTTGCCTTTTTATATACTGCCCTGTATTTGCTCAGTTCATATATTTTTGACTGGCTATGCTATATGCCTGAGGAAGGGCCCAATGTGGCCCCAAACCTTACTTATTTCCACCAACAGCAGTTGGTCCAATAAAATATGTCATTTGAACCACTTTGGTAACTTGGGCCCAACACGGGAACCACACAATCTCTCTGGACTAAGATTTTTGAAGACTCAGGTGAGTGATGGAAGGCCTAAGGCCAGAGAGTAATAATCACAATTCTGGTAAGAAAATGGCATCATAGTACAAGGACTTCTACATGTGAGCACAACTGCCCGCTCATCCTACACTCTGTCCCCCTCCCCACTTTGCCAATGTTCTAGTTCTTAAAGACTTGTTCTACTCGAAGCATTTCCCTATTATACTATACTGTAATACTGTCTCCATGCACTAATTAGATGAACCCATGAATTAAGCTACAGAATCAAAGTTGTTCAAATGATTGGTCTATATAATTTTATGTGTTTTTTGTTGATCAGTGCTATTGGCTCAGCACCTTACTAATATTACGCCTCTTGCCTGCTTTCCAGACAATTGAAAGACGTCAGTTATCAGCATAGGGTTTCACCTGACCGGATTCCATCTGGTATTGCGTTTGGCAAACTGAGTGTGATGGTGCCCCCCACCCCTGCCGAGATGAGAGTCTAGTGCTAATAGCAACAGCTTTAACTTTGAGAAAGAAAATAAATTTTTCAAGGTAGAAGGCTTTCAATAGGCATAAAAAACATCTCTATTTACTTAGAATCCCAATGGCAAAATTCAAGATGCCTTGTTCACTTGAAGATGCCTTGTTTCACTTCAGTAAAATTCCTGATGAGCCCAACAAAGTCAATTAGTTTCATTGACTTAAATGGCATGCCAACAGGTCCTGTGAAGGTTAAGTCAGAAGGATATAGCTGATGTTAATAAACAGTGTGCTGTAATTTTCTTGTAATAAATTATGCATGGCAAAGTCAGAACACAGTAGCCCCTTTTACTCTTCTTGTATCCCAAAGCAAAAAATGACAATATTTGAGTTTATACTAATAAAATATAGAATTATGTATTTCCTTTGTTTTGCAATTTCAAAAATTAAAGAGAAATAAAGAAAACATCATTTTGCCTTATTGCTTGTTTGCTAATTGGCTATACTAGGTAATCTGCCCCCAATATTTAATAACCTGATATTTTATATCCATACAAATACAGACTTACATTGTAAGTTCATCATCATACCTGGAAGGGGAGTGGGATGGTGGCTGTGGGCTGTATGCTGGTTGCTACACCTGTGACTCTGCTTACTCCACCCCCAGGTAACACCAGAAAGGGGAGCTGCCCTGAGGGCAGTGCCTTCTGGATGGTGCCCGGAGGGCACTGCCAAAGGGCAAAAAGTCATTTGTGGGTGTAGCCGGCTATCATTCATCATCTGTACTCTGCAAAGCGGCCCCAGCACAGCCATAGCCACCTGGAGTGTGACCTCATCTCCCCATGCCTGACTGGGAACAGGGTGGTGAAGACATTTTGGGAGGGCTTTGTTATATTTGTTTTGTGGGGAATTATAGGGGGGGGGGTAAAATTTGAGTAGTGGGTTGGGTGGCTTGGGGTTGGTTGTGGTGTGGGGGGTTAGCAAGGGGGGCTTGAAGTGTGGTGTTGGGGTGTTTTTCTGGGGTGGAGTGGGATTGGTGGCCTCCCTCTGGTGGCAGGAGAAGAATGTGGCCTCCCTCTGATCACCCTTTGTGTGGTGTGTGTTGAGGGGAGCCCCTGGTGTGAGCGGGGGCGACCCTCCAGGCGGGAGGGTTGCCTGCCGGTGGTAGAGACGAGAAGGGAGGGGTTGGGGATGGGTTTCCTCTCACTGGCCTGTATGGGCAGCCTATGGAGGGTGGGTGTCTTATGGGGTTCTCTGAGGATGGGAGGGCTTCCACAGCCATTGGGGTCATTACAGGTCGGGGGAGATATGGTGCAAAGGGGAGGTGTGTTCCATCAGTGAGGAGGGAGCGGTGCCTTGTGCCCATTCCCCTCTCAATCCTCCACGCGAGTAGGTTGTGGGTCGAGGCTCAGGAGGCCCCAGGGCTTGGTTTGGTGCTGCTGAATGCGAGGTCGGTTGTCAATAAATCATCTACCTTCCAGGAATTAATCCCAGAGTGGGACGCCGACCTCGTGTGTATTACAGAGACCTGGCTGGACAAGAATAGAATAGAATTTATTAGCTTAGTCATAGGCCATTGCTTGCGAACAACATAAATACAATACATATGCACAAAATCATTTTACTCTAAATAACGCCCCTCCCAACCCTAATAATGATTTATAAAATATTTTTAGGGTACACCCTAAGAACAACATAAGCTTTAATCTAAAATTGCCCCGCACAATCAGCTACAATTTCCCATAGACCCACTAACAGTAGATCTACATACATGGTCAACAGCCAAAAGCTCCTCAAAAATCGAGGCCCCTCTAGAAGGAAAGCCCAACTTATTTTTGGCTGCACCATGTTTATCCAGGCCAGGGCTTAAAACGATAGGACATTGGAACTGGGACACCTGCCTTACAGGTAAGGGAACATTTGGAGATGTACGAGCTTTGCAAACTTGTCCTAAAGATACACTAGCGGCTTGGATACTTGGCAGACTCTGCACAACTATCGCTGTCAGAGAAAGTGTCCCGGAACTAACTGGGGAACAGGCCCTGGGGGTGGAATGATCCGGCTTAGATAGAGTCGGAACTGTGGAAACAGTGGGGCCACAAGCCGAAGCTAAGATAGAGGGAGAACAAGGGGTTTCAATTTGGGCTAGCTCTTTAAGCCCACGGGCATCAGGGGTATTCCGTATAGTGCCTAACTTCCTCCTAGATAGGAGAAGCAAAGTGGAATTTCCTACCCGAGGGACTAAGGTATTAGACAAAGCTTGGGGCATTAGAGGGACAATTCCCTTCTTCATATAAACTTTGGCTACATAAACCCCCCATGACCTAAATTGATGAGCATTGGACAAAAGCCATTCTGCTATGGCAAGGGAGAGAAAATAACTAACTAACCGTGAAGCTCTATCCCTAACTGGCAAAGAAAAAAAATGAACTATATAAGACGGCAAGAAACGACAACCCCAAATAACAGAAATATGATGCGTAATGCAAAACTTTGAGTCCCAATGGGGAAGAGCTCCAGATGGCAACGGATAAACTGTGAAGTTCAAGGCGTCAGTAACAGGAATGGTTGCCCAGACCTCCTTATCCATTGGGGGTAAAACCCCAGAGCAAGCTCTTCCATACGAAAGGACTGTTTGAAATGTCTGCTCCACTTTCTGGGGCTCCACCACAATCTTATTACTTCTTGGTTCGTTGACATAATCCCAAGTCCCACTCATCTTCTGCTGGAGAGCTTGAAGTTTTGAGGCAATCTCCTCAACTCGTATCATGAGTGACCTCAGTGCTTCTGCCTGCAAAAAACAGCCACAAGCCTGACCCTGGGTCTCCTGAATCTCAGGAGTGCTAATTCCAAGATTCAAAGGAGAACCCATAAGAGTAGTAGGGGCTCCCTCCCTCCCTGCAATCCCACAAGAGGGAGGCTCCATCTCCTCCAACTAGTGAGGGGAACAGGAGACACAGTCCTCTTGGGATCCTAAGGTGCTAACTCTGGTAGTAGTCAGCACACCCGAGGAAAAAACCCCTTTCCTAAATCCTGACAGGATTGATTCGTGTCTCCCCATAACTTCCTGTCCTGTGCTAAAGGAGGGGGCAAAGGCTCGACAGGAGAATATGGCAACTCTAAGGCCGAATTCTCCTGTATAGCTGGCCGAAAACTCAGCCCGATATTATCCCCATCCACTATTGGGTCAGCTAAAAGCTAGGGCTCAGTTTTTCCTATTAGATCTTGGGAAGCACAAATCCCATTCTCCATAGGAGCAACCCGGGGGCCCGGAGCAACCCCGGAACGCCCCCGGGATTTGGTAGTCATGGCCAGCAATCATTCCCCCTGCTGGTTAAATGCCTGGGCACACTTTAGCAACGAAGGATCTGGAATACCCGGCCTGAATAGAGACGACAACCCAGAACCGTCTCCGGAAATCCCTACCTCCAAATTCCCGGATCCCTGCAACAAGGAGGGAGATGGAGTATCCCTACCAATGGTCAAAGGAGCCTGACCTATTACAGGATCAGTCATAGAAGGACACAAGGGTTCCTGCAGCAGCCCATCCTGCCTGGATCCAGGGGAGGGTGTAACCAAGGCAAGACATTCCGTTAACTGTTGCTGCCTAGCCCGTGTCCTGGTTATAACCCCCTGTTTCTTACTCTTCCTCGTCATTGTGTTCTAGAAGTGTAAATCACTAAAATGGGAGGAGTAACTAAGTTAATATACAAAAATAAATTTATAAAAAGGGGGCTCTTCAATCCCACCCCTATATCAAAACACAACCACCTTCCAAAAAACCGACAGCACATCGGATGCCCTCTCCCGGCCAGCGCCTAAGGCTGCGCGCACAAGGGTGTGCCCTTGCACACACAGCCCTTAGGCACGCTGCCCTGGCATATGACTCCGGCACCGCCGGGTGGCTCAATAGTCTTAGGTTCTCCCGGCAGCGTAGCTCCTCCCTGCTCACAGTTGTTCTCAATCTCTGTGCAGATGGGCTGGCAGCGAGAGATGATGCTAGCGGGGTTCCTCTAGGGTCGGGCTCGGGGACCTGGTGTCTCGCTCCCTCCTGGGAGATAATGTCCAAGGGCAGTTGGTCAGGAAGAAAGGGTCTGGAGGGCTCGACTCAGCCGGGCGGCTCGCTGGTCTTAGGTTCTCCCGGCAGCATAGCTCCTCCCTGCTCACAGCTGTTCTCAATCTCTGTGCAGATGGGCTGGCGGCAAGAGATGATGCTAGCGAGGTTCCTCTAGGGTCGGGCTCGGGGACCCGGTGTCTCGCTCCCTCCTGGGAGATAATGTCCAAGGGCAGTTGGTCGGGAAGAAAGGGTCTGGAGGGCTCGACTCAGCCGGGCGGCTCGCTGGTCTTAGGTTCTCCCGGCAGCATAGCTCCTCCCTGCTCACAGCTGTTCTCAATCTCTGTGCAGATGGGCTGGCGGCAAGAGATGATGCTAGCGAGGTTCCTCTAGGGTCGGGCTCGGGGACCCGGTGTCTCGCTCCCTCCTGGGAGATAATGTCCAAGGGCAGTTGGTCGGGAAGAAAGGGTCTGGAGGGCTCGACTCAGCCGGGCGGCTCGCTGGTCTTAGGTTCTCCCGGCAGCATAGCTCCTCCCTGCTCACAGCTGTTCTCAATCTCTGTGCAGATGGGCTGGCGGCAAGAGATGATGCTAGCAGGGTTCCTCTGGGGTCAGGCTCGGTGACCCGGTGTCTCGCTCACACCTGTGAGATAATGTCCAAGGCCAGCGGGTCAGGAAGAAAGGGACTGGAGGGCTCAATTCAGCTGGGCGGCTCGCTGGTCTTAGGTTCTCCCAGCAGCATAGCTCCTCCCTGCTCACAGCTGTTCTCAATTTCTGTGCAGATGGACTGGCGGTGAGAGATGATGCTAGCGGGGTTCCTCTGGGGTCGGGCTTGGGGACCTGGTGTCTCTCTCCCACCCGGGAGATAATATATTTAGGGTACAGTGCGGTGGAAGTAAAGAGTAAGTGAATGCGGAGCCCTCCAGTCCCTTTCTTCCTGACCCACTGCCCTTGGCTGGACAGTGAATCAGGCCCTATTCTGGCCACCCTTGTTCCAGCTGGGTTCTCTGTGCAGAATCAGCCTCGGTTGGAAAGATGGGGGTGGGGGTGTACCCATTGTTATCAAGGATGCATTGTCTTTAAGGAGGTATCCAGTGCAGGCTCCACCAGGTGTTGAGTGTCTCCATCCTGTGTTGAATTTGGCCGAGAACAGATTAGGGGTGCTGTTGGTGTACCATGCACCCAATTGCCCTGTGGCATCCCTACATGCTCTTGCTGATCTGGTGTCAGACATGATCCTCCGGACCCCTAGATTAGGGGTTCTAGTGGATTTTAACATCAATACTGATGCCGATCTTGGAGGAGCGAGGCATGAGTTCTTGGCCTGCATGACAACCATGGGTCTGTACCAAATCATTGGCTGCCCCACACATGTGGAGGGAGATACACTGGATTTGGTTTTCTGCACTGGCCTTGAGGTGGGGGGTCAGTTAGTAGGGGTTGGGGTGGTGGAGCCTTTGTCATGGTCTGACCATTACCTTCTCAAGGCATGCATCCTGGTGCATGTTCAGCCCCCAACAGGATGCAGGACCTTTTAGATCAGTCCCCCCCCCCCCAAGACTTATGGACCTGGATCAGTTCTGAAATGCTCTGGGGGAGTTTCCCCTGGACCTTGACATTCACTCTGTCGATAATCTCATAGCCTTATGGAACACCTTGTTGTCCAAGATCATTGACAGAGTGGCTCCCAGGCATCCGCTGCCTAGACATGTGCAAACAGATCACGGTTCAGTCATTCGGTAGTTCGGTTGTTCAGTTCGGGATCCAAGTTCGGGTTCAGTCATTTGGTCAGGGGACCGAGTTTGGGTTCAGTTATTCAGTTTGGTGGCGTTCGGTTAGACCGTTCAGAAATCGGTTTCGGTTTCAGTCTCGGTCTAGGTATCACGTGGTTGGTCCTCTGATCATGTCAGAAATCGGAAACTGGAAATTCAAGTGCGTGCGGAGCTTGTGTGGAGAGAGAGCGTGTGTTGTGTGGCTGGCTGGCTGTATGGTGTTGTTTGGCTGTGTTGGACTGTGTTTTGGTTTGGTTTGGCTTGGCTGTGTCATTTTGGTTGGTTGTGGTTGGTGACTTGGTGGGTGTGTTTTGTTTGGCTGTGTTTGTGGGGGACTTTGAAAAAAAACCAAGAGGGTGAAGCTGAACAGGGGGGATTGGAGGAAGGCCAAGGTGGCGGAGCTGGTGGAGGAGGAAGAGGTTGCTTCTGGACCTTCAGTGGTGGAGGTCAACTCCTCATTGGAGGAGCAAGAGTCGGGCACAGGAGGTGCTACCAGGTTTGTAAACTTTTACTTTGAGGACAAGAAGAAAACTATCCTTTAGAGTGAGCTCACTGGTGTGCAGGTGGGTGGATGGTGGACAGTCAGGCACAAACAGTGGGCATCAGCAGGTGGCAGCGGATGTCTGCCACAGAGAGAGAGGGTGTGGGGGGCTTTTACATCAGTCAGGCATGAGCGAAAGGAAGCACCCACACAAACACGTGCCAACCCATCCCTAGCAAGGGTCTCCCATTCCATCCCTATCACCCCAAGAAGGTCAGGATTTGCACGTGTCAGCCAGGGTCACTGTCTCCCATTGCCATCCCTAATGCCCCAAGGAGGGAGGACTAGAGGCATCATCATAAATGCATGATATTACTTAGGTGTTGTTTATGTCTTCCTGTTTCAGAGAGGGTGATGTTGCTGCCCCTGGCGCTGGTGCCACCGCCACACACAGGACATCATCGAGGCGGAGGTCACCACTGTCAGACATGAGGCGCACGAGGTCCAATGCACTGCACCTCCCAGGGATCATCCGCCCGCACCAGCTTGAAATGTGCCCAGACAGAGAATTCACCCCCCCTCCTGCCTTCTGGCTTGCCCTGGGTGACACACTGCTGCTGCCAGCGCTGCTGGGAGGGGCAGAACTTGGTGGTGACACAGCTCTGGGATGAGGGACAGCCTGAGCCATCGCCTCAGCTCCAGACGCCTCCTCTGCAGAACTAGTGTCTTCTTCTTCCTTACTGTCCTTAATCACTGTGATGTCCCGTGAAGGGGAGTACTGTGACCCTGAGGCTTGACGGCCCACCATGCTAGTGCCACTCTCCTCCCTGTGCCCCCTTGAGCTTCTACTGCTGCTGCTGCTGGTATTCCTATCCCTGATGCCATTGCCCGGGTATCGGGCCCTGCCTCTAGCAGCCAGGGTGGGATCCACCACTCTTGGACTGCTGGGGATCACCTCAACAATAGGGGACATTGGTGGCCCTGGAGGAACAATTAAATCACCTGCCAGTGCTCCAGCAGCAACAGAGACAGCAACAGAGAAAGCTTTCCCCCCCCCCCCCAGGCTGTGAGAGTAGAAGGTGGGACACGCCCCACTCCCTTCCCAGTCTGGATTTTTTAAAATTTAATTTTAATCCAAAGTCTGGCTGCTAGTGTGGGCTCTAGGCCGCCATTGTGGTGGCGGCGGCAGCAACACAGAGTCCGCACTAGCAGGTACTAGGTGATCCCTGGGGTGAGGGTGGTTTAACACTCCCCCACCCCAGGGATCACCCTAACCCCCGCACCTAGGGATCGCCTTACTTGCTCTCTGGGCAGCAGCAGCAACAGCAGCATGGCACAGGTCTGATTTCCAGTGCTAGTAGTTCTGTACGACGCCAAGTACATGAATGGCACTATACAAATGTTTATAATAATAATAATAATTAATAATAATAAATAAAGCCTAGTGAAGCACTGAAGCCAGCTACTAGCACTGAAACCTGGACCGCGCCATGCTGCTGCCACCACCGCCCGGACAGCAAGTAAAGCTATCCCTGGGTGGGGGGGGTAGGGCGATGCCCTGGTGTGGGGGGTGTTAAACCACCCCCCTACCCCAGGGATCGCCTATTACCTCCTGGTGCGGGCTCTGGGTCACTGCCGCCAATGCGGCGCCTGCCCAGAGCCCGCATTAGCAGTTGGACTTTGGGTTAAAATTAAATTTTAAAAAATCCAGGCTGGGCAGGGTGGGTGGGGAGTGCCCCCCTTCCACCCGTGCAGCCTGGGTGGGGGAGGGAGAGTGGTTTGGGGGGGAGTTACATTGTGCCCATTCATTTCAATGGCCACAATGTAAAAAAATCTGGCACGGGGAACCGGTACCGGTACCCCAGATTACCGGGTTAATCCGAAACTGCCGGTACAGCAAAATACTGGTAGTTTCGGATATCAGGGGAACCGAAATTCCCACCGCTACTAATTACATCTGGTGTGTCGGCTTTGGCCATATGTCTTGGACACCAGCCTGGCCACTGTCATCCATGCTTTCATCACCTCTAGGCTAGACTACTGTAACGCACTCTATGTGGGACTACCCATGGTGACGGATCAGAGGCTGCAGCTGGTGCAGAACGTGATGGCTCATATCCTGGTTGGTTTGGGCTGCCGGGAACATATTAAGTCAGTTCTTCGGTCTCTGCATGGCTCCCTATAGTCTTTCAGGCCCGATTCAAGGTGTTGGTGCTTGCCTATAAAACCCTAAACGGCCTTGGCCCGACCTTTCTGCAGGACTGCCTTACTCCTCAAGTCCTGGATCAGCCCCTGTGGTCATTGTGGGGTGCTCTTCTTGAGGTCCCCCTAGTCTTCTGGGAGGCCATGATAGGGAGGCCATTCTTTGTGGCTGCTCCACAGCTGTGGAACTCCCTACCATTTTAAACCCGGTTGACCCCAGATCGTCCCTCCTTTCTACGTTGCTCTAAGACATGGCTGTTCTGCCTGGCCTTTGGGGAGTATGGGTAGGGAGTGTGTGGGTTAGGGTAGTGGGGGGGTTAGGGATATTTTACTCCTCCCTGTGTTGTTGGTTTTAAGATGTGTTTTATGGTAAATTGTGAGCTGCCTGTGGCAGGATGGGTGGGGTGGAAGTTTTTATAAATAAATAAAATAAAATAAAATAAAATAAAATAATATAATCCTATGAGTGGTTAGTTCCAGTTTTATTGGGTAATGGGTAGTGTCATTAGCAATTAATGTGAGATCAAGTTCAAAAGAATTCAATGGGACATCAATCTCTGCTACGCGATAGCATCCAGGCTATTACTCAGGGATTTGCATCCTTAGGAATGCTTCCTAGATTGATTCTAAGATGTGATTTGTGTTAGAACAGGAACAGCCAGGAAGGAATAGAGATAAACTCTATCTAAAGAACTGAGATGCCATCATTTCTGGGGATGTGAGAACACCGCGGAGTTCAGGGTTCAGTCTATTCAGGGTTCGGCCAAACACAAAACCATTCGGTTCAGCCTGTTTGGCAGGAACAGGTTTTGGGGGGACAAACCTGTTTAGGCAGGGGGGGGCAGTTTTTCATCCCCCTCTCCCCTCCAGGCTGCATGGGTGGAAGGGGTACCAGGGAGCACCTCCCCCCCGCCCAGCCTCGTAATTTTTTTAAACCCCCCAACCTCAGGGATCATCCTACCTGGTGGTGCAGGGCTCTGGCCCTGGGTCCGGCAGTGGCGGATCCAGTGGTGGCGGGTCCAGCGGCAGTAGGTCCGGTGGCAGCGGGTTGGGCGACGATGCTCCGGAGTGCTTCAGGCCACAACTAAACCTTTCAGGTCAAGCCAGAAGCGCTGCCACCACCAGACCTGCTGGACCGGCCGCCGCTGCCACTGCCGCTGCTGGACCTGGAGCCTGACGTACCTGGTGGTGCCGGGGAAGTACAGAGAAGGGCAAGAAGAATGATAAAGGGTATGGAACATCTTCCATACAATGAGAGGCTTGACAAGCTGGGTCTCTTCAGCTTATAGAAGACAAGACTGAGAGTTGACATGATAGAGGTTTATAAAATCTTGAGTGGTAGGGATGGGCGAATGCGGTTCAGAAGTTCAGAGTTTGGACCAAACTTGAATAGTTTGGTTGACCGAACCGAACGTGTGAACCGAACTCAAATTCGAACGTTCGGTTCGAATGTGTTCGGTGAGTTTGGAACTGAATTTCCATTGGTTTCAATAGAAAACACATTATCAGCTGTAACGTTTTGGTTTTTTATGCTATGTGACTGAAATTTGGGGTGCCTATACCTCCAATAGAAAGCATTATGAGTACCAAATTTCAAAATGATTGGATAAAGGAATCCGATTTTAAAAGCAGTTTAATTATTGTATTTTGCAATATTCTACATATACATTCTTAGCTGTAACCTCTTTGGCTCACATCTAAGGTAGGTGAAACTTGTCCAGTTTATACCCTGTCCCATATTTAGTATCTATGCCAAATTTTAGAAGGATTGGAAAAAAGGTCTTGGTGTTATAAGCAATTAACATATAAATGTATGTCTGACTATAACATCTTTGTATTCTAACCATTGCACATGAAATTTGGCAGGGCTATATATTAGGGGTGGGAATTCCGGATCTTCCAGTATCTGATACTGCCGGTATTTGGTGTACCGGCAGTATCGGATTAAACACGGTAATCCGGGGTAATTTACCGGATTCCCCGTACTGGATTTTTTACATTGCGGCCATTCAAATGAATGGCCGCAATGTAAAAAAAACCACACCAAAACCCCCCACTTTCCCTCCCAAGTCCAGGCTGTGTGGGTGGAAGGGGGGACACCCACCCTGCCCAGCCTGGATTTAAAAAAAATATATCCCCCCTGAAGTCCCTGCTAGTGCGAGCTCCGGGCCGCCACCAGCGACGCAGAACCCGCACCAGCAGGTAGGTATGGACTAGGTATAGGTACTAGTACTGTACTAGGGTGATCCCTGGGGTAGGGGGTGGTTTAACACACACCCCACCCCAGGGATCACCCTACCTCTCCACCCAGGGATCGCTCACCTGGCGCTCCAGGCGGTGGCGGTCCAGAGGCTTCAGTGCTGGCTGTGGCTGCTGACTTCAGCACTACTAGGCCTTCTGGGGAAACCTTGAAGTTCACCAGAAGGCCTAGTAGCACTGAAGTCGGCAGCCACAGCCAGCGCTGAAGCCCTCCAGACCGCCGCCGCCCGGAGCGCAAGGTAGGCGATCCCTGGGTGGGGAGATAAGGTGATCCCTGGGATGGTGTGTGTGTTAAACCACCCCCCACCCCAGGGATCACCCTAGTACTTGCTGGTGCGGGCTCCGGGTCGCCGGCAGTGGCCCGGAGCCCGCACTAGTAGGGAGTGGGACTTATATTTATTTATTTTTTAAAAAAAATCCAGGCTGGGCAGGGTGGGTGGGGGTGCCCCCCTTCCACCCGCGCAGTCTTGGAGGGGGAGGGGGAAGGATTTTTTTTTCTTCATTGATTTCAATGGGGACAGTTCCCCATTGAAATCAATGGAACAAATCCGGTACCGGTAAACCGGTACAAATCTGGTAATCCGGGTACAAATCTGGTAAAACCGGTAACCGGTAATTGCCCTGTTGTCCCACCCCTACTATATATTACACTTTCATGATCATCTCTCCCAAATATCAGAAAGATTTTATAAAGGGTCCCAATTTTATATGCCTGTACAACATATGTAGAGAAGGGGCCTATGCCTGGGATTCTCTTATGTCACTGCGGTATAAGATCGGTTTGTGATGAGAATTGGCCAACAGAAATGTCAACCAAATATCCTCATTCTGTGCTGGAACCATCCCAACATATCTCCCCCACTTGTTTCTGGGAAGTCAGAAGCATCTGTTTAGGAAAGAGTCAATAGAAATTCTCTTATGTCCTCTGTCTCAGTGCTGCAGGATGTGATTGTGATGATAATTGGCCAGCCTGGATGTGTTTAAACTATGTCTCCTGACTTCTGGGATGCTATCTCAGAAGTCCCAGTTATGTTGCTTATGCCCGCCTCAGGGCCGCCCCCTATGCCCACCTCGAAGCCACTACCAATTGATCCTGTAAAGCTAGAAGCTTGCAGTAATGTGTTTGGCCATTGAATGTATCTGTCAGTCTTTGGGGTTGATTGACATCCTTCCTCCTACTGTTTCTCTCCCCCTGCCATGCAGGATGCCTGCCTCTGACTGGCACTGAATATGCTGATATTCATCTGAATAATGATCTTCACAGGGACTACATCAATTGCTTATATAATTGGGTACCTTTATCATAATCTCCTGTACATTTGCTAAAATGACAGGAAATATATTTGATACATTCTTGCCAAATATTCTGTAAACAGAATGGAATATCAAGATGTTACATCTGGAAAAGTATTCTCAGATTAATGTCTTATACCCTTGGGACCCTTTAGTGACTCTTTCTGAAAATTGGCAGAAATATTAAGCATATGGAGGGACATAATATTCACAAGTTTCATGAACATTGGTTGCATGATAAAGAAGTTGTAGCCATGAATGTGTATGAAGCTTTTATTAAAATCACAACATTCAATTGCTTCTGAAATCGGTTTCCTTTATCTAATCATTTCAAATTTTACTATACATAGTGCGCTCCATCAGCGGTAGAATCTCCCCAAATTTCATCAAAAATTAATAAGAAATAAAAATGTTATATCCAGAAATATGTTTTCAGATTTTTCCCTTTATTTCAAAAACCAAATGTCATTTTCAATTTCTGATCACACCAAACTGAAGACCAAACCAAGCCAGACCGAAACAAATATAGAATCTAAACTCAACATTCAACCCGAACCACTGAACGGCTGTTTGCACATCCCTATTGAGTGGTATGGAACAAGTGGATAGGGAATGATTATTTACCCTCTCAAATAGTACTAGAACTAGGGGACACTCCATAAAAGTAGCTGCCAGACGATTTAAAACAAATGAAAGGATGTACTTTTTTACTCAACGCACAATTAACTTATGGAATTTGCTAGAGTTTTCCACGCCAGTAGTATAGCTGGGTTAAAAAAAAAAGATTAGATACGTTCTTAGAGAGTAGGTTCATTAATGGCCAAAAATGGCTGCTACTTACTGTCGGGAGCTCGAAATGGATTGCCCATTGTGAACAATGGGGAACAACAGGGAATGGACTGCCCATTGTGAACAACGGGGAATGGATTGCCCATTGTGAACAACGGGGAATGAATTGCCCATTTTGACTGTTGATTCTTCTTCCATATGATCGAGATTGGTCACTGTCAGAGGACAGAATACTGGACTTGATGGACCGTTGGTCTGACTTAGTATGGCACTATTTATGTTCTTATGTTCTTATGCTGGCCAATGAGCAGCGCAAGCAGGTCCCAGGCAATTGAATGGCACTCTGATTGCTCAATGCCTCCTGCCTCCCAGAACCAATCAGGGGAGCCCTGGGGGAGGGCCGGAAACCCTTTATACTGCAGGACTGTGCTGCTTGACTCTGGGTCTGTGTAGCTATTGCTCTGTCAGGGTGCATTTTCAGTATCTGATGAGGCTTGCACTAAAAATCCTCCCATATATATCCCTACCACCTTACCTTTCCAAACCTTTTTCCTTATCCTTACATTTAACGTTTTTCCTTGCCCTGTCTGTCTCCCCCTCTACAGATATAATCTCACCTGACTACTTCAGCATGCTTACCGGTATTTATTTATTTATTTATTTATTTATTACAGGTATTTATATCCTGCACCCTCCGGTACACTCGCAGCTTGGGGCAGCAAACAACACAAACAGTCAGAAAATATCAAATCCTTTTAAAATACTACAAACATTTAAAATATTAAAATACCAAAAACAGAAAGGCTAAAACACAGAAAAAACCCTCCCCTCAAACCCCCAACCCCCTCCCCAAAGTCCCGGAGGAACAACCAGGTCTTACAATATCAGAAAGAGGGGAGGTCTGGGGACAGATGGGCCTCCATCCGGAGGGAGTTCCACAGCTGAGGTGCGGCCACCGAAAACTCCCTCTTCACCGTTGCCACCCGGGATACCTGGGGGACTTTGAGTTGGGTGCCCCTGATTGACCACAAGAGCCGCGAAATGACCCGGGGCCTGAGGCAGACTCACAGATAAGCAGGAACCAAGCCATTTAGGGCTTTGTAGGTCATCACCAACACCTTGAATTGGGCCTGAAAGACAATAGGCTGCCCGTGCAGAGTACGGAGCACAGGTGTAATGTTCTTGTGGTGTCCTGTCCCTGTTAGGAGATTGGCTGCTGCATTCTGCACCAGCTTCAGCCTCCAGACCATCCTCAGGGGTAGCCCCATGTAGAGTGCATTACATTAGTCCAGCTGGGAAGTAGTGAAGGCATGGATGATGGTGGCCAAATACGAGTCTGAGACATCTGGCTGAAGCCATCACACCAGATGTAATTGGCGAAATGCTCCCCTCGCTACAGCCTCCACCTGACAATCCAGGCAGAGCTGTGGGTCAAGGAGCACCCCCAGACTATGAACCTGAGAGACCAAAGGGGGGCAGACCCCACCAATGATGGGAGCCACCACCCCCTCAGCCGTACCCACCAATATCACCTCCGTCTTGTCAGGATTTAGCCTCAGACAGCTTGTCCTCATCCAGTCGCCCACAGCTGCGCAAGCATCGGGCAAGCACCGAGACTGCCGGGACTGGGTCTCCGTAAAATGAGAGGTAGAGTTGTGTATCATTGGCATACTGATGACATTGCATACTGATGACAAACCCTCTCATGACCTCACCCAAAAGTTGCATATACACGTTGAACAGGAGAGGGAATAGAATAGAACCCTGCGGGACTCCACACATGAGGTTCTGGTGAGATGGCGTACGTTCCCTGAGAACCATCTGCTGAGTTCTCCCAGCCAGGAATGAGCGGAACCATTCAAGAACAATCCCACTCATCCCGGCCCGGTCCCACAGCCTTGTCACTAACATCTCGTGATCAACGGTATCAAACACCACCGACAGATCCAATAAGATCAAAATAGATGATCTTCCCTGATCCATTTCACGGCGTAGGTCATCAACCAAGGCCACGAGTGCAGTCTCTGTGCCAAACCCAGGGCAAAAGCCAGACTGCAAGGGATCTAGAAAACCGATTCGGTCCAGATGTCCCTGTAACTGCCAGTCCACCACCCGTTCAATAACCTTCCCTAAAAACTGAAGGTTAGAGACTGGCCAATAGCTATCCTAGGAGTTGACATCCATAGATGGATTCTTGAGCAGAGGCCGCACCACCGCTTCTTTGAGATGGCTCGGCACTCTGCCCACCCTAAGGGAGGCATTGAACACCCCTGCCAGCAATGGCCCTAATGTCTCCTGGCTGGCCTTCACTAGTCAGGATGGGCATGGATCTAATTCACAACAGGTGGCCCGCACTGTCTGAAGGACCGCCGCCGCATCAGCGGGCGATACCCACTGAAACTGATCCCACTACAATAGACATGGCTGGGCTTCCCCTACCTCTGACTCACCCATAGCTGCATGTGCAGCTTCAAAGTCGTGATGAATCTGAGCGATTTTATCCACAAAAAAGTCAGGAAACATGTCACTGGAAGATTCCAGTTCCAGGCAGAGAGGCCAAACTCTGCACCACCCAGAAAAGGTCCACCAGACGTGACTTTGCAGATGCAATGAGGGCAGCAAAGAACTCTTCCTTTGCTGCCCGCACTGCAACAGCATATGCTCTTAAATTAGCTTTATGTGGCAGTCAGTCAGCTTCAGTGCGAGTCTGGAATCACCGTTGCTCCAATCGACACCCATCCGGCTTCATCTGGTGCAGGTCCTCCGTGAACAACGGCAACGGCAACCCCTGCCATCGGCATTCTGGGAGCTGTTCGGTCAATGGCCTCACTTCTCTCACCACCTTCCTTGACCCTCTAATTTGACACTCTTCAGGCAAGGTCATTAGTCTCAGCTGCCTTTTTGATGATGTTCAGACACTCCTCTCTTTCCTCCACTGTCTCCTTCACCCCTTTTGCAACCATCCCAAACTTCTTATCTTCTTATCTTCACCTTCGAGGTTCTTCATGGCTTTGCTTCTCCGTAGTTTTCGGCCATCATTCTCTGCTACGTTCTTACCTAGTAACTTGGTTCCTCCTCTGCCACCACACCCTCCCCACTTCAGAGATTCCTGATCTCTAAACTGTCTTCACCCCTTCTCCCATGCTGCCCCATATGCTTGGAACTCCCTCCCTGAACACATCCACATCCTCTTTGCAATCTTCAAACCCCTCCTGAAAACCTACCTTTTCCGTCTGGCCATCCCTAACTCTCCACCCTCTGTTCATTGCTCCTCTATGTGCACCTACAATTTCTTAGCCTCATGGTTTGATATGTCTCCTTTGCTATGTGTCAGGGGAATGCAGAACGCACCCCTACCATTTTTGTATTAGTTATCATATTCATTTACAAAAAAAACCCTTGTTTTGGGGATCATTTCGTAAATGATCCTACCATTTTGGGCTTTTTTTGTTGTTTAAAATTAATATAAAAAAATAAAATAAAAAAAACACTGCCTACACAAATTATCACCAGGACAAGGCCATTCAGTGCATTCACAGGCATTTTCTGAGAAAAGGACTGAGCATGCCCAGAATGGTCTGGTACCCATTTTATCCACAAGCATTGATTTTTTTTATATATATATATTTGTATTTTTTATTGATATTTTCAAGTTTAACAAAGCTTCATAACTATTACAAATGTTGTCTTGTCATACATTTTTGTAATAACAATATAATCATTAACCACATATAAAACCAGAGAAAGTAACTTGTGAGTGTGTTACACAAAAGTACTAGACGGCACATTTATCTTGGAGCAATGTTAATCAGGAGTTTTCAGTGGTACCCAAACATCAAAAATTCCAAGTGCCCATACCACAATTTTTCAGAGTGCCCCAAATTCTTTCTTCCGGCACTGACTACTATTTCCTACCTCCTAGCACTTTCATGCTGCAAAGATCCTGCCCTGCTCCCATATACAATGGGTACTTTTAGGTGGACTTGGGACTGCTGCTCCCCTGCCCCCTCACACCGCCCAGCCCCATCTGGGTTTGGACGTGGAGGGCTCCCTAGCCTGTGGGTGGCCTCTGCAGCACCCCTTCCCTTCTACACCACAGAGTTTCAGGAGGATCGCTTGACACTCTAGGCTGCCCTCTGCAACTTTATGGCATTGCCTGGGGCAATGGGGCCAGCTGGAAGCTTAGCTGCAGTGTGGGTCTACCGAGCAGAAGGACCACAGCTTTACCGCAGGCCAGTGCTCTGGGTTTGCGGAGCCCACTCCACAGGCCGTGCTCCGGGATGTTCTGGAGCACCACAAGCAGGGCTTCCTTCTCTGCTTCCACATCTGGCATTCCAGCTTTAGATGGATGGGACACAAGGAGCTGGTGTTGCCAGCTTCGGGGCAGTCCATCCATCTAAAAGCACCCAATGAGTTTCTTCACTCCCTAACATAGTAGCTACCCTAATGCACTCCTGTATTTGAAGCCTGGCTTTTTAAATGAAGCTATAGTGCATATATTTATAATGACGCATTTGCTCTAAGAACAAATAAGTTTGGACGTTTCCAAAAGGTGCTGGGAAGGAGAAACATTCTGCGTCTCACACTCCTTGTGCTCTACAAAGACAAATAAATAACAGGACTTCATGCCTTTCAGTAGCCTTGAAAGCATCAGTGTATTAATATCTCCTTACAATGGGGGGCAGATAATCAGACCGCAAGGCAGCAACATTCAGGAACCATTCAGATGATGTGCAGCTAGATGAATTCTACTCAAACAAAAATACTTCAGTGAGCATGAAGGGAGCACAATTCAGCTCTTTTGAGAGTCATCTTTTTTAATGCACTGTTACCAGAGGATCTTCTAATTGCTTCTTGAGGGATTCAAGAGCTTTCCTTTGCAACCTTGGTTTATAAAAGGGTTACCTTGCTTAGTCGATCATTCTGTTTTAGTGTATTTTTTAGCTTTCAAAAGTTGCTTCCTTGTGCCTCATCAGATTTTGTTTTCCCTTTGACATTCCTCTCATTTTAATGTTTGTGTTGATTTTATCAGCATAACTTCAGAATGCACAATGCCCTGAAGTTCAATTATTTGTTTTAATCTCTCCTACTCCCTCACTATGATGTGGTGTCTGCAATGAAATCTGCTTGGAGCCTAGGACCGCTCCCCACCCCTCTCTTCACTTATGGATATACTCTAGAAATCGAATAACAACAATCCATCTGAGGAGATTATAGCTTCACTCCCTTGACATTGCTTCACAACATGACCTCTGTCATCTCATGCTCTCATGAGTCTATGTTGAACTAAATCCCATCTACCTTTCACTATCACTCATCTCTCCTTTTCTCTCTCTTTTTGGTTCTTCTCCACCCATGTCCTCCTCAGCTCTGCTTCCTGTGGGTTTTTGTCTTGCCCAAACTGCCTCTGGAGCCAAATCCCCACATTTACCACCATGAGAAAAACTGCCTTTCTGATCCCTGGTACCAATGCATGAGTTGCCCTGGTGTTGACCACACAGACAGACAGACAGCACCATAGTATTGTGGACACTCTAGCCCGTAACTCTGTGGTGGGGTGTGGGGGTGTGGGGGTACCCCCCAGAGCATTTCTGGGGGTGAGAAGCCCCGTTTCCATCCGAAAACACCCAATGTGACCCAGGTGGATTCTGCAGGCTCACATAGATTTTTGTATTGATTTTTATTTACTATTAGATTTTTTCAGAAATAGTGCGATTCCTTGTGTCAGGTTTCCATTGATTTTAATAACCCCAGGGCCAGATGACCTCTCTATCTGAGAAAGAACTGATGAGTAGTTAAGTTTGTTAAGTATAACCCAATCTGACCTATGGGGAAGAGATGTCCCACTGATATTTTTGGTTGCTGGCCAGAAAGAAAATAACATCAAGGTAAACTGAGAGAGAGCATAATCTCTGGACAGTGATTTATAGAGGTCGTGTTTTCTCAGATGAAGATGAGAATGAGATTCTTTGTTGTTGTACATTGCAGATGATTCAGTGACCCTGTTATTTTTTGAGAGTGAGAGAGCTTAGAAAAAGGAAGGCATGGTTTGTACTTGGTAGGATACCATGTTTCCCTTTTTCAACTAGAACGGTTTATTTTATATTTTAACTTCAATTTAATCTGCAACTTCACAATTTGTGGATGTATTCCTGTTTCTCTTCTCCCCTCCCCTTTGTCCCCCTCCCTCACCTCTCTTAGACTGTATTTATATGGGCCGTGACTGCGTGGGGGTGCATGTCATAGTTTGGGCAGCATGTAGGTGCTGGTGCTCATAGCCACAAACCCACCCCCATGCATCCCCATTTATGGAGCATTCAACCTCTATTTTCCCCAGTTGCTCCGGGAGCACGCACAACCACCCTCATGGGATTTACACAGGCAGCATCCATGCATAAACACTAGGGATGAGCGAACAGAACGGAGTTCGGAAATTCGGTTCGGTTCAGTTCAGTTTTAAATTGGAAATTAGTTTGGAAATTCGGTTCCGTTCAGTTCAGTTTGAAATTCGAGTTTGGTTTGGAAGTTCGGTTCAGTTGACCGAAAAGACCGAGTTCGGTCAAATTCCGAACTTCCGACCCAAGTTCGGCCATTCAAAACCAGGTTTTTTGGTGCGTGTTGCCACTAGAGATGGGCGAACGGAACGGAGTTTGGAAATTCGGTTCGGTTCAGTTCAGTTTTAAATTGGAAATTAGTTTGGAAATTCGGTTCCGTTCAGTTTGGTTTGAAATTCGAATTTGGTTCGGAAGTTCGGTTCGGTTGACCGAAAAGACCGAGTTCGGTCAAATTCCGAACTTGCGACCCAAGTTCGGCCATTCAAAACCAGGTTTTTGGGTGCATGTTGCCACTAGAGATGGGCGAACAGAACGGAGTTTGGAAATTCGGTTCGGTTCGGTTTGAAATTCGAGTTATGTTCGGAAGTTCGGTTTGGTCAACCAAACAGATCGAGTTCGGTCCAAACTCCAAACTTCCGAACCGCGTTTGCCCATCCCTAATAGACACCCAGATTTCTGGGTGTTCATGTGTGGGTGTCGCCTGTGTAAAATGGGCCATTGATTGTAAGCCTCCTGGGACAGAGACCTGTTTATAAATAATTACTGTAAAGAACCAGGTACGTTGCTGATGCTATATAAAGAATAATTAATAATAATGAATAACAATTTCTTCCTGTATTATTTTTAGAATAATGTTTGTTTCATTATATATGAATTTCATTGTTACATTTAAAAAATATATGTATATATTATTATATATTATTATTAGTAGTAGTAGTAGTATCTACTTCAGAGGAGAGGGTGGGGGAGTGGGTTAATTTTTGGGGGGGGGTGTTTTAAATTTGTTTTTAATTATGATATTGTAGATTTTGTATGTTTAAAAATTGTTTTATATTGTGCTGGAAGACACCCCGAGATGCTGTAGGCATGGGGGAGCAGCATATAAATACAATGAAATAAAAATAAAATAAATATCTATTATTTTATATTAGAATCCAGAGAGAATGCATGGTTCCTGTCTTGGTCCCAAGTAACAGAGAAGGTAAAGTAGTTTAAATGGCTGTTTTTAGACAGAAACGTCTTGTGTGTGTGTGCGTGTGTGGGTGGGTGTGTGGGTGTGGGTGTGTGGTGGGGATTCAGATGGCATGGGATGGGTGTGTGGTTGGTGTGTGTCTTCATCCAAGTACCGCCCATTCATGCCCCTGGACTATATTTAAACACAGAAGGGGATAACTTTAAGTTGGCTTTATTTACGTTTGGGGACCCACATTGGGAGACTGAGGTTGAGCTAATCCCCACTAGGCTCCTCCAGTATTGAAGAGTCGATCCATCCACACTGAGTATTGAGTTTCATTTCTAATTTATACCCCGCCTGAGCCAATTAATCTATAGCAATAACAATAGTAACCAAAGTTCTATCTGTGGGATGAGGTGTGTGTCTATATGTATTATCTTAACCATGTGGGAAATCAACCCAGCGGCACTTACCAAAATGTCATAATGTTCCATATTTATGCTTCCTCCCTATGGACTAGGACCAGTAGAGGGAGCTGATTGGATAGCAGCATAACAAGAGGAAGCCTCAAGATAAAGCTTAATCAGCAATGAGGTGGCAGTGAACAGAAAATCATTTTGGCCCATGTTTTAATCTGCTCTGTGTGGGTCTTCTGGTGAATTCCCCTAATTCGTTCTGGACAGGAAGCTCCCATAATCTAGTGTCACTTCCATGGCTAGCTTCAAGATGTACTTGAATAAATATAACTGTGTTAGTCTGCTGGCAAATTAGAGTATATTATGTGTAGGAAAACCCTATCTGTGTGTATCTATAACCCTTGATTACACACACACATGTATGTGTTATCTTAGCATTTGCTAAGTTTAATCTATGGATGCTTTAACCACAAACATGCATGGTGTCAGTGCACATGGTACCTACAATACTGCAGGGCATAGTTTTAGTGATATTTAAAATTTTTGCATTCTGTGGAAATGTCAGCTGAAAAGGTGAACAAAGACCATGTATTTTAGACAGTTATGAAAAGACCACCTTGAAAGCTGCACCCTTGGGCTCACAGATGTTTGACCTACCCTAAACTCACTGTCAAGCATGATGTTCAGGTAGTGCTCTGAGGATTGCGACCAACTTCATACTTATTCATGCTGTACTTTCTAAATTTGATCCATTCATGTGTCTACAATTTCACCTGCTTCCCCATCTCTGGAATGGATCATAATAATAGCACCATCACCCCCATGCAAAGAAAGAATAGCTGATGAAAGGGACTTGAGCAAGGCTACGAGACACCTGCATTCATCATGAACATGTTACCTTTTTCCCTTTGGAGATTTCCTTTCAGATAGACTACAATGCTAAAGATGGTGTTGGATGAGAGAGCCATTTACATTAATCAAAATCTAAGTATTCAATCAAATCTTGATTTTGCTCCTCTATATGTTATAGCTAGTGAGGATAAGATATCATTATATCTCGTTACCTTTTGTCAGATAAGCATACCCTGAGAAGTGAAGAGGCATAGAGAAAAGTGATTTATTAATGAGTAGTACAAGTTAAAGGAGATGACCTCTTTCTTTCCTCTTCGAATGTCTCACGCTATATCAAATACATTGCTGACCAATGGGAAAATACTCTGGCAAGGCTGATTTAAGTTTTCTGCAGATTTTTACGTTAATTCATTTAGGGTCGCATTCCATAACACTTCATCAAACAGTGGGGCCGATCCCGTGCACCGTGCACATACACATCTCCATAGGGATTGTATTGAGCCATACGGAAACCACACAGATCCCGCTTGGGACTGAGGTCACCAACTTCCAATCTCTTCAAAGGGTTTTTAAACTATTTTTTATTTTTATTGACCACATGCTTTAGACTTAAATAGTTAAGGATCTGTTGAGGGTAGACCTTGGGGGTCACATTTGTTGACTCACAAAGAAGGAACAAAAAAAAATTGAAGAAGCTTCAGACTTGACCACATGAGACTGATCTAAACGCCAAGCTTCTTTTGTATTTGATTTTAGGGTTTAGTAGGGGTGGGACTATAGGTATTACCGAGAACCAAGAGTGGCCAATAATGAACCTCTCAGTTCTAAATCCAATATACTGATAATTCTTGGTATCAGGAATATTGGTTCCTTTATATTATCGGATTTTCAACATTGTGGTTTTCCCCACAGAAGTGAATGGTGAAAACTGCAGTTTTAAAGAGCCAATACCAATAGATACGATAGATATGATACATGGAGACACAATACCGATATACAACCGATACTGAGAATTGTCCAGTACCCAAAGTCCCATCCCTAGGGTTTAGTCAGTCACAAAATACCCTTCCTTTTTGTTAATTTACCAAATGTTTCTTAATAAATTTGATTCTGTCATTGCAACATATTTATTTATTTATTTATTTATTCAAGACTTATATCCCGCCCCTCCTGCCGAAAGGCAGCTCGGGGCGGTGAACAACATGCACAAAAAAAATAATAATTCAACAATAAAACATTTTAAAATAAATCTACAAATTTTTAAACAAGTAATAAAAACGTACCCTCCCTCCCAAACCCCACTCTACCCCGCCCCCTCACCAAAAGCTTGGTGGAATGGCCAGGTCTTACACAAACATCAAAATGACATGAGGGTGGGGGCCAACCGATCCTCCTCCAGGAGTGAATTCTAGAGCACAGGGGCAGCCACTGAAAAAGATCTCACATCAGTGGCCCCCCGTCTCGCCCGGGGAACCTCCAGAAAGGCCCCCATGGATGATCTCAGGGGTCACAAGGGGGAGTGAGGTGATCCCGCAGATAGATAGGGCCCAGGCCCAGGCCATAGTCTCACAAATGTATGTAAATGCCACTAACACACCCTCCAGACATTATTGTGGTATTTCTATGCAATGGAAATGTAGGAATGCCCTTTTGATATCCCTATATGCAATGTTTCAGTCATGGAGAGAAGGGGTGTCCAAGGCTCTATGGCAGGGATGGAGAACCTCACACCCAGGGGCCAAATGTGGCCCCCGGAAGTTTTATATGTCCCCTTTTCATTTCCTGGATATAGCCCCTGGATTCATTCTTCTACCCCCAAGCATTGAAAAACTGAGCTCATGATAATGGAGCAGAGAGGAGGGTATGCACGCAAGGACTGGAGACAGATCCATGGTACAGATTAGGCTCGGGACTACCGGAATTTCCAGTATCCGATAATGCCGGTACTGGGCATACCGGCCTTATCGGATTAAACCCGGTAATCCGGTCTGGTTACCGGATTCCGGGTACCGATTTTTTTTTTTACATTGCGGCCATTTAAATGAATGGCCGCAATGTAAAAAAAACCCACCAAAAACCTCCCCGAGTCCAGGCTGCGCGGGTGGAAGGGGGGACACCCACCACCCACCCTGCGCAGCCTGGATTTAAAAAAAAAAATTCCCCTCCGTTGCCGGCAAGTTCAACCCTGAGCCCCACCCCCCCAGCACCAGTGGCCGCAGCATCCCAGCAGCAGCTGGTAAGTATTAGACCTGATCCCTGGGGGGGGTGTTAACACACACACACACCCCAGGGATCACCCTACTACAAGTTCCCAGGATCCAGTACCTTCATTTCAGCTCCGGGTGGCAGCGGCGGTCCGGAGGCCTCAGCGCTGGCTGTGGCTGCCAGCTTCAGACACTGTAGGCCTTCTGGGGAAACTTGGAAGTTCCCCGGAAGGCCTGCAGCATCTGAAGCCGGCAGCCACAGCCGGCGCTGAGGCCCCTGGACCGCCGCCACTGCCACCACCCAGAGCTGAACTGAAGGTACTGGATCCTGGGAACTTGTAGTAGGGTGATCCCTGGGTGTGTGTGTGTGTGTTACCCCCCCCCCCCGGGATCAGGCCTAATACTTACCGGCTGCTGCTGGGACGCCGCGGCTGCTGTTGCTAGGAGTGGGGACCTCTGGGTTGAACTTTCCGACAACGGAGGGGAATTTTTTTTTTTAAATCCAGGCTGGGCAGGGTGGGTGGGGGGTGTCCCCCCTTCCACCCGCACAGCCTGGGAGGGGGAGGGGGGAGGAATTTTTTTTATTCCATTGATTTCAATGGGGACACAGTGCCCCATTGAACTCAATGGAATAAATCCGGTACCGGTATACCGGATTTAATCCAGGAATCAGTTTTTTTGGAAACCGGAATCCGGTAAATCCGGTATCTGGTAATTGCCCTGGGGTCCCACCTCTAGTACAGATCCATGATCTGGGTCCTCCTTTTCTTGAATAAACCCATTGTCAGCCACCCACTGTGGCACCAAGGCTGGAGAGGCTAGGGTCCCTCTTGGAACATTGGAGTCTGACTAGCTGAGGTAGATCCACAACTCCCCCCCCCCCCGACCATGAGGAACCCTATCCTCAGCACAGGGAAAACCCCAGCAACAGTCACAGTAAGCAGAAAGCCAGCAGAAATAATCAGCAGTAAAGGCAGGGCCCATACCTGTGTGGTGTTCTGCAAGGCTCTTGGAGCAACAAGGAAGAGGAAGGAAAGAAGGGCTTAGGGAATAAAAGGAAATGAGTGCCTACTCTCCTTGCCGGTAATCAGAGTCTGAGAGGCTGGTCCTACTGCATGAAATCTAAGTGTGCTTTCTTGTTTGCTATTGTGCTACTTGTGTTTAATCCCTATTTCCTATAGCCTTCCTATGTGGAGAGTAGCAGTGTTTTGCCCTCATTGTTTCCCTGTCTTTGAGTGAGTGACTGGTGAAAGCTGAGTGTGTGGAATGTGTTGCCTCCCCCCTTCCTGGGATCATTCCTTGACGCGCACTGCGAAAGCCCTGTCCTTGCCCTTTGCTCCCAGGACCCCTTTCCCTGTCTCCCTTTCACCCTCCTCAGCACTATTCTCCCCTCTCCCCATCTAACCCTGAATGTTTGTGCTAGACTGTGCCTACCCCTTTGCCAGTGGTTCTTCAAGAGCTCTAACCCTTATGATGATTGAGGCCTGACTTCTTTGAAGTCATTAGGCCATAAGTCTCTCCTGAAGGAATCTTTACCCCATGTGCAACTTATCAGAGTCTTAAGGAGAGTGTTTGGCTTGGATCCCTATTCCTTCCCTTATCTCCCCCTTCCCACTGACACCCATTAAGCACCCCCCACCCCAACCTCTATGTGGCCCTTGGAGCTAATACTAATATTCAGTGTGGCCCCCAAGACAGAAAAGGTTCCCCACCACTGCTCTATGGCAACAACTTTATGATCACTCGGAGGATGGAAATAACAAACAGGAAATTATATACTTGGCAGTTAATATACTTGGGAGTTAATTATATACTTGGGAGTTATTCAAGTCACAAAGCATCATTACTGCTTGATAGAGTCAGATACTTCCAAGAACACCCTTTACATTAAGTGACAGAGGAAAAGAGATCATTCAAAAGCACAGGAAGTGATACTTTTCTGCTTCCTATGCTCTTTTGGCTGGCCTGCACTGTTGGTGGTGCTCCGGGATGTTTTGGAGCACCACTGGTGGGGCTGTCCCAGAGCAGACACAGCATGCTCCACTTGAAAATTTGGCCAGGTGCTTTTAAATGGACCAGCCAATCCAGTAGTCAAGCAGGCTGGCATGGGCAGAACAGAGGCTTCTTTCCCTTTAAAATCACCCATAGAAGCCAATAAATGAGCAGTTATATGTCTGTCATATTTGATCAGGAAAGCATCCATTGTTCCATGTCTGCTCTGCCATATATAAAACAAGTGTTGCTAGGAAGTATTACTTGATATAGGTTTTGACAGCAGCATCTGAAACATTCTTCCATCTCATGCAAATGTGTACTGTTGGCTGAATGTTCTCACAGCCAAAGTGCTGCAGGCTAAGCTGTCTCACATCCCTGCCTCCTCCTTTTGCTCAGCTCCCATGTGAAGATGCAATATGTCTGCAAGAAAAGTTCCTTCCAAATCCAGACCATCAGAATGCAAAAGAGACCCAAGGAATCAGCTTTGCTGAAAGTTATATCCTCAAGAACACATCAAAACAGAAAGAAGGAAAAAGAAAAATGATCTATTTTGCCTCTAATTGAATACACAGTGGGCAGCTTCAGGCATTCGTCATCAGGCTAGAGGGGAGAATTCCAATGCAGCAGGATAGTGCCTACATGGTAGAAGTTTGCAAAGCATCAAGAAAGAGATTATTTTTGTCAGATAACTCTTTAGTGCCTTTATTGAATTGCTCTGTGAAATCTGTTACATAATAGTCCAAGGAAACAGTTCAGAACAGAATCACAGGTTTGGAGGGACCTCAACAACCATCTTGTTCAAACAAGCTATAACTAAAGCATCACAGACAGATGTTTGTCCAGATGGTTCTTGAAAACAGCCAAGGAGGGGATTTGGCAACCTTCCTAGGCAGCCCATTTGCTTGTTCAACTTCTTTTACAGCTAGGAAGTTTATCCTGATATTTTTAACCATAATCAAATCTGCAGTAATTTAAACCCATTCTTGTTTGTACTCTCTTCTGTGACAAAGGACAACAAATGTTTTCTATCCTTCTTGTGTTGTCATTTTAGATATTTGAATAAAGAGAAGGAACATGACAGAAAACTTCATATTCAGGCATTTGGGGGAGGGACTGACGGAGTGTTTGGGTGCAGAGGTGTCATAAGAACATAAGTAGTGCCATACTGAGTCAGGCCAATTGTCCATCAAGCCCAGCGTCCTGTCCTCCGACAGTGGCCAATCTCGATCGCATGGTAGAAGAACCAACAGTCACAATGGATAATCCATTCCCCATTGTTCAGCAACGTGGAAAATGCCGGGTTAATATTCGATGCAGGGACATGGATAAGCCAATGTGTGGGTCATGGGAGTGTGCCTCCACCACTGCCTTCTTCAGATAGACATCCAGGTCCATGTGGGAGGGGTGGACTTGGGTGAGTGCGTCTCATCTGCAAATAGCCATAGATATCTTTTATTGGACCAACTGCTGAAGATGAAAGCAATAGCTTTTGGGCCACATAGGGCCCTTCTTTGGCATGTAGCATAGCTAGTTAGAATGAAATATATAAACTGAACCAGTACTGGGGCTTCCCATCCATCTAAAAACACTGATAGAGAGTTGGGAAATTCTGGGGTAGGCAGGGACACACCTTAGTCCTGACAATTTGACTAATTACCAGATTTTGCTGTTCCAGGATGAAACTGACATGTCAATACTACACCTTTCTACGGCTGCTTTTACACATGACAAAAATAGGTTCTTATAAATGCTTGAAATAATACTGGGTGTTATAAATGTCAGGGATTTGTAATGTGTGAACACACTATTCCCATTTTTATGCAGCGAAATCTCGCTGCCTTGTTAGACCAACAAGGCCACATTCACACCGGATGCAGTGAGGCAGCAGTGAGACCCGCAAGGGAAGATGCGGCTGCGGGGAGGAGCCTGATTCTGGAAGTAGTTCCCATGTGGATAGGCTTCTGCCGCAGCTTCACTCGTGCGTGTCAGGTTACAAAACCTTGTCCTGATGTGTGAGGGAATCTGCAGCACATCCACATGTGCATGGGCTCTACTTCCACCATCGGGCTCCTCCCCGATGCCTCGTCTTTGCTCTGCCGCCACCATCGCCGCACTTGTGAATGCGGCTCCAGATGTGACTCTTACAAGACTGTGAGATCTCACTGCATAAAAGGGGAATAGTGCATTCACAAATTACAAAACTCCAGTATTTATAACATCCAGTATTATCTCGAGCACTTATAAGAACCCATTTTTATCATGTGTAAAAGTAGCCTGAGAGGCACCCAGGGGAGACCAGATGTTCTGTTAGGAATCACTGTTACTTATCAGTTATTGAATACACATTCTAAAGATATTATTCTGTAATCAGCTAGCCTATATAAGCTTTGTTTGAATGTAGCTAAGATGCATTTGTTAAGTTCTAAGTTTTGAGTAGGCCCAAATTTCATAGTCCCGGTGGCAGTCATTAAACCATTGTATTGCTTACTATGATCTGAGTCCACTCTTTGAGCGTCTTGCCCAGCATGCTTCATAGATGAACTCGAGGAGGAGAGACTGTGCAAACTATGTGCCTGTCTCAGCACAAAAACAAGTAGTTGGGTGGATCGTTATTTCCTATTCCTATCTCTGACCTTTGGTTGGTCTTACCTGCAGAGGACACCTTAGGCCCTACTATTTTATAGGAATGGGAATGTGATTTATATGTTCTGTTTATCTCAAATGTAATTTTTAAAATTTCGTTTAAGATAAACAGAAAACATAAACAGAATAAAAAACCAATGAAATTTCATATAAATTTTATTTCTGTTTTCCTTGACAGTGGGCTTGATCCCATAGCCTGAGTATCCCCCGTGTGCATGCATGTGTGTGGTTTCTGCACGGCATAATGCCCGTCAATGGGGATGAGCGTGGTTTGCACAGGTTGTGCACACACAGATCCACACAGGATCCGCAGGCTATGGGATTGAACCCAGTGTCTGCAGTGAGGCTGTGTCAGACAAAACACACAGCATATTAGTCCAAGCCAGAGGGGAGGGGCTTATCCACAGGTACAGATCTGTCTGGAGATCTGACGTGGATGTTCTGGGCATGGATCTGGTCAGGCCCCTGATTGTAGCGCCATATTGTACCAAAAAAGTATTCTTCTTAGTGTGCATGCACAAAATGAGCCTTAATGGGAAGCACAGCATATAAATTTATGCAATCAAACAAACAAACAAATAAATAAATAAATAAATAAAATGGTTCTCTGCTAAAGTACGGGCAAATCCAGATTTACAAAGGCATGGGGACCTGATCATGGCCGGTCGCCATTCTGCAGGACTTGGATCCAACTGAGATACATCAGAGATGGTATCCATCTCAGCACTAGTATCTGCTCTGCTGTGCTCCTGAGTTCATCTTCTTGACCTCGCTCTGTTCTTTCTTGTTCCTATGTCTAACCTGTTCCTACGCCTGGCCTTGTCCCTGAGACTGCATGCAAGCCTTTTCCTGTTGCTGCATTCCTTTTCTGCTCCTGTTTCTGAGACCGAATCACGACTCTGTTCTCTGGGACCTGGGAGACTGCCCATGTCTTGGACTAAATAGAACTGAATACACTATTTGGTAGTCAGAATGATCCACGGTATCCAACAGTCTGTGAATGTCCAGAAACCGAGCAGTATCCATTTATTGTTCTGAAGATTAACTGGCTAACTATTTTACTGATTAACCACTTTATCACATAATAATGCAATGTACCATTTATTTATTTATTTATTTATTTATTTTATTTGCCCCACCCTTCTCGCAAAGGCTCAGGGTGGCTAACCCTTTTCCATCCCTCCTCTTTTCCTGGGGAGGATATTTCTCCCCCTTTTACCCCCTCTTCTCCCCCCTTTTTAGATGTTTTATGTTTATGATGTTTGTGTGTTTTGATATGTTTATTTTTATATTTTTATATATTGTAAGCCGCCCCGAGCTGCCTTTGCAGGAGGGACGGGATATCAAATGTTTTAATAAATAAATAATAAAACAAAGATATAAAAGCATAGAAACATATATAAACATACAAACCCCCTACCCTCCAACCCTCTCCCTAACCTCTCCACTCAATCCCACCCAACCAGCCCACCAAATGCCTGGCTAAACAAAAAGGTCTTACATCTCTTGTGAAAGATGAGCAGGCTTGGACTTAGATAGACCTTCAATGGGGGGGGGAGTTCCATAATTGTGGAGCAGCCACCGAGAACCCCTCACTGTGTGCCCCTGTTGTACGAACCTCAAAGGCAGTTGGTACTCACAGTAGGGTGACCTTGGTTGACCTTATCGGCCACAATGGAACATAAAGGAAGAGGTGGTCCTTCAGAGACCAAGCCATTTAGGGCTTTATAGTTCAAAACCAGCACCTTGAATTTTGCCCTGAAAGCTATTGGTGGCCAGTGCAGACTTCAGAGCACTGGTGTAATGTGCTCCCAGTAACCCACCCCTGATAGAAATCAGGCCATCACATTCTGCACCAACTGCAGCTTAGACCTGAAACAAAAAATCTTGGCAGAAGCAGGGCATTCACCGAGATCCGCGAGACACAGAAACTTACTGACTTTCCTACTGTTGTCACTGTTTTCCATTATTTTTTTCAAGTTGAATGGAGGTGCCATGACCAGCTCCATGCCCCATGTACGCACCTGGGGGCTGTGGAGATAAAAACATTCTTGTTAAGGAAGTGCTGGAAATTGCCATAAAATTACTGTAAAACCTTCATAAAAATCCTGGAAAGTAAAAAAAAATGTCCCATAAAGTGAAGAAAATGACAAAAGTAGAAAGAAAATCCCAGAAAGTGACAAAGGTGATGGAAAACTCCCGGAAAGTGACAAAAATGTCCCAGAAAGTGACAAAAATGTCCTGGAAAGTGACAAAAATGATGGGGGAAATGGCAGAAGAGCAGAATTACTGGAAACTGACAAAGTACCAATGGACACTCATGAGCACTGTCGAAAGGCTGGTATTTCTCTTCAGAACAGAACACTATCTATCAGCCCTAATGGACAGTCATCAAAGGCAGTCCCACGTAGAGAACATTGCAGTCATTAGCTTCCTGGTTACAAAGGCATGGATAGCAGTGGCCAAATCAGAGTCTGACAAAAATGGGTTATTGTATTGTTGATTACTATATGCCCTAATTCCTTTCCTGTTGACTTCCTCCCCCTTTTGGGCTTGGTTTTATAACAATAATGGTCACATTTGGTCATGTAGTAATGCGATAATGCGATAGCGACAATACACTACAGTGGTTAACTTTTGCAATATTATCCAGATATTCAGCTTGGTGATTAGCCACTGCAGGGACCGGTTTGTGGCTGGATAACCGCCAAACTATCCAGACCAGGATGGCAGATATTAACCGTGGATAACTACTTTGATATTCAGGTCACCTCTGTTTGTGGACAAACAACATATTTTTCAAATCCAGGCAACAAATCTACTTCAGATCTGACTGTTCTAATACAACGGATTTGACAAATTGAAACTCCACTGTAATTATTCACTCCGGCTCTACTTTGAAGTAGTGTAGAATCCACTCGCTGCATTGAGAAAGCAACATGCCTGTTACAGGCTCAATACAAGGTCTTGCAGCACCAGGCCTGTGGGGTTGTAGTAAGACTTCCTATCAGAGTGAAGCCAGGAATACTGCAAGGATTTTTGATACCCAGTCTACCTTCCCTCTTCCACCTCCTTTCCAGTCATGGAACTTACCAGTGGCAGGTGTGGCTGCAATCTTTGCCACCCCCTTTGATTTGCTGCTATAGGTGGCCACCTCTGCTGCCTTTACGGTAGCACCAGGCCTAGGTGCAACCCTAAAGAAGTAAGCCAGACTCTGGCACGAGACGGCGTTGGTTGCCTTGGTGGATGACCTCCGCTGGGAGATGGACGCAGGATGTTCGACATTTCTCATCCTGCTAGATCTCTCAGCCGCTTTTGACACCGTGGACCACGGGCTGCTGTTGAGACGGCTGCGTGACCTGGGGGGTCTGGGCGGGACTGTTCTTGAATGGTTCCGCTCATTCCTCTCGGGGAGGAGCCAGCGGGTGGTGTTGGGGGAGGAAACATCGAGCCCCCGCGCTTTACC
>QEPC01013578.1:1387523-1428149 GCA_003113815.1 Sphenodon punctatus
CTCCTGCGGTCTGCCGGGGGTGCCCTCCTGGAGGTCCCCCGTGTTAAGCGGGGGGCCACGATGGAGCGGGCATTCTCGGTGGTAGGGCCGCGGCTGTGGAACTCCCTTCTGGAGGAAGCTCGCCTGACCCCAAGCCTTTTGACATTTCGGTGGAACTGTAAGACCTGGCTGTTTGCCCAGGCCTTTGGGAGGGAGGGAGGGGGGGCGATTTTTAATCCCCCGCCCATGTATTTATTTATCACTGTCTTTTAGTCCTGTTTTATTGATGTGTTTTATATTTGTATTTTAATTGTTTTAAATTGTTTTTACTAGTGTTGTTAGCTGCCCCGAGCTGCATTGCAGGAAGGGGCGGGATAAAAATCTATAAAATAAAATAAAATAAAATAAATAATGGAGACTTTTTGTGGGGGGGGAGGTGAATGTATGGTTTCTTTTCTGTGGGTGTTATAATTATGTCTGCTGGGCTGGATTTTTTTGGCTTTGTGCACACAGTTGTTATTGCACTTTTGTGGGTTTCTCCTCTTATCTTGAGCGATTATCCCACTCTTGCTAGCCTGCTTTTCTGGGCACTGCTTGGTTGGCATAATGATTTTAAAGTGGAGGCACTCACTGCTGATGTGTATGTAGTATAGTGTGTGTGTGTTCGCACACATGCTATTTATTTGTTTGTTTGTTTGTTTATTTATATTCACTCTAGTCCTTCCCATTCCTTCTCACTCCACAAAGAGACTGCTGAATTGCAGCCCCTTATATACTGTATGAGGGAAGGAGGAGTGAGGAAGGGGTGGATTAGCTGTTGTGTACCCTGACTGGCTAGGCAATTAAATGGCCACAGCCTCAGCATGTGGCATCATGTGCCGACTCAGCGCCGAGTAGTTCCTAGTTTCCACGATTCCAAGTTCTAAAGTTCAGAGTTCCGGGGATTTCTGAGGTCTGGGGTTCCGAATTCCAAATTCTAGGTCCTCGGAAAAAGTTCAGAGTTTCAGCCAAGCACCTGGTCTGAGTACTCAGAACTTCAGAACTTGATTTGAGTACCTGGATGACCTATTTGTTGCAGCCCTACATTTCAGGTTTCATTGCAAATGTCTTCCTATTTTTGCACGAGTTCTGCTGGCCTGTTCGCCAGCTAGAGTTTATTTCTAAATTGCACTGCTTTACTTCAGAACACATCCGGGGGGTAGGGAGCATATGAATTATCTCTCTAATGGCTAGATGATGTCCACTTGAAATCTCTGTTCCTACCCTTATAATCACACTTCACTTTCTCTGTGTTTGAGAATCAGTCTTTCTATGATAGTAGGCTCTTCCAAAAAAAACCCTCTTAAAACCATTGTTCCCGCTTTCCTTGTTCCCAGTGCTGTTCTTTTATAAACAAGCTTTTTTCTCTCAAGTGTGAATGGACTACCACTGATTTAGAAATGTCTCCCTGCACTGAGGTCTCATTCTAGCTAATGTGCCATATGCCCTGCATTAAATTAAGTTTAAGTGCATCAAATCCAAAAAGGTTTTACACCATCACAGAAGGGTTGGGTTTTTTATTTTTTTGTTTTATTTCCCCTTCCTTCTCTCTGTTCACCATAGCTTGTTTTAAATCCATTGCTTGCAGTATGCTGGTAGAAAAGTAGATACCTTGGCAATTTGGACATAATTACCATCAGAAAATGTAGTTGCACAAATGATCCCTTTAGCAGGAGGAGACCAATTCTTTTTTATTATTATTATTAGCAGAAAATTGCGGGACTATTAGTTCAGTATGCAAGAAATATTTAATTCACTAACAGGACATAATTCAAATTTGATGGAGGAACAAAGTCAAGAGGAATAAACTGAAGAGAGCTGTCTGACTTTGGCAATATTGTTTACATGATACAGACAAAGGATTGCTTCTCTAGGTCTGGCTGTTTTGACACCTGGGAGGTGGGGCTGGACTGAAGTGTTGTAACGCTCTGTAGGAAACATCTCCAGGTGTACCTCCCCACTCCATTGGAAGTTCCACATGGGCCAGCAATTATTGTTATTATTTACTATTTTATACTGCTGTCAATGTTCCTGGCACTGAACAGTTGTGATTAGGGAGAGGTTCCTGACCAGAGGCGCTTACAATTTTAAATGGACAAGGAAGGGGAGACAAGGCTTGCAGTAGGGACAGTGAACAGAATTCCCAAGGACCCAGCTGGATCTTCAGGGGGCAGTGTGACCATTGGCGATACCATCAGAAAGATGCCTTTCGGGGTCCAGGTGAGTAGGCAGGAAACTGCTACCTAGCTGGGTTAGAAATAGATATGAATTGCGCCTGGATCAGAGAAAGAAGGAGCACCAAAGAGAGGCAATGCCTGGAGGTCATCTTGAGGTACCTGAGGGTTGGGAGCTTTCTTCAGTGCCCTATGCCATCAAGACTTACCCTAAACTGCCTGGTCAGGAGTTTCAGACCAGAGACGTTTGCAGAGACTGCAACTGAAACTGAATCAATGACTCATTGGGTGTCTTCAGCTGGACACCTACTCCACTTCTTCTCTGTTCCACCCCAAGGTGGAAAGGTGGGTCACCTTGGGGTGAGGCACAGCAGGAGCGCAGCAGGTGCAGTCTGTTCTGATCCAGCTCCACGTGTGGTGCTCTGAATCATCCTGGAGCACTGCAAGCACAGTGGGCCAACCAAACCCAGAGCACTCACCAGGGGTGGAGCAGGAGTATGTCTGCTGGGAGGTGGGCTTGTGTAGCTCCCTTTCCAGAGGGAGGTTTCCATAGAGCTGTGGGCAGCAGTGTAGAGAAGCTGGCGATCGGCCCTCATCAGAGGGTGCTGTGCAGGTGGATTGTGGGCTGCGGTGGCAGCCACCTCCATCTAAACCCACTGCAGCCATAGCAGACCTGGGGGTATCCATCCTTGGGTCCATCTAAAAGCACCCACTGTGAATGCTGTTTCCGTAGGAAATAGACCGATTGTTGCCTTCTACACAGTGCTAAAACGTAACACTCTCTCACTACATTCATCAGTTCCTCTTTGGGAACGCCTTTGTTCAGTACTTTTGGTACTACTTTGCCGGTACATTTTCTGACACTTTAGTTGCTACTTGGTCTTTATACTGCCTTTGAATCATAGATGACAAAACAGATGCCAGAAAGTGACATAAATTGCTGAAGGTGACTAAAAATGATGAAAAAGTATGGAACATGGAAATATTGACAAACACTCATCCACTTTCCTGAATGGTTGGGATTTACCAACCGTTCAGGAACAGCCATTCCTAATTCAATTCTAGCTGCAACCTGTGGAAGGGGTTGGCAGTTTACAAAGACTAGGGAACTGGGAATATAGGTATAACATTTTGTAAATGAAGCACTTGGTGCTGAGGACAGTGGATCCCAATCTTGTAAAAGCCTATGACTAGGGTTGTTACTTCCCTTTGAGAAAACAAAACAAAACAGAGGAGGTGGGACCATGCTGCAGAGGGTCGGGTAAAATAACTATTTTGCTTTTTTCTGACATAATCCTACTTCATTCAGGACATCACAACCTTCCATAGGGTTGGTAGGGTGGTCAGGGGCATCTTGGAAAAGGTTAGGTTAAGGGGTTGTCACGACTCCTTTGTGATGTAATTGTAACATCAACGTGCTCCATAAAGCCATGTCAGAAAGAGGGTGGGAAAGTTCCTATGGCCCACCCACCTCTGACATGGCGACCCTCTGCTGTCCTTGGAAGCCCAGGTAATTGGGGTTAGTCATGGAGTATTTTCACATGTGATTGGGCTAATTTATGCCACACTTAGATCTTGCCTGGGGTGAGAGCTCTTGCCCCAGGCAGGAATAGGCCTGGCCACCAAACAAACGTGTCAGTGGCCATGGCGGAGGGAGCGGGGAGAGGATGGGTGGATGTGCGGACACGGTCTGCATAGCCCACTCCCCATTCTGCTCAGCACAGCCCGGCCCCCTCCCTGATGGGTAGGTGCGAAGGCCAATGAGGTTACAACACCCACCTAGAAAAGCTCCGTCCACTGGCTGGAGATAGGTAGAGCAGAACATCAGATGTGATGGCCCACTCTACCATGGTCCAGGGTAGACTTCCCTAGACCGTGGCAGGACTAACTCCAGGATGTGCACTAACAGGGAGCCCAGCACAAAGCCCAGAATTGATTCTGCCACAGTACAGAGTAAGTTTTTTCCCACCTGCAGTTAACATCTGGTGGGTGGGAACAAACGTAATTAGCACCATGGGTGGCCACGCCAGGGTAAGCATTGCCACCCATGGTAGTGTCACATCTAAAAATACCCATGCATGCCACTGACTGACCTGGAGAAACTGAAGCTTCCTCCAATGCCCAGAAACTCTGGTTCAAAAACCAGAGTCCTTGGGTGAAACTGGAGAGGGGGCCCGGGCCACTGTACCCATAATACAAGAGGGCCATGCTGATCCTGGATACCAAGGTGTTTTTATGCCATCTTTCCGATCTTACACCAACCATGGTATTGTTGGCTACGGCAGTCGCAAATACTGGAAGCAAAGCTTAAATTCAATAAATTTCCCAAATTTGCATTTTTCATCACATTTGAAAACATCTCTCAAGGAAGTTCACAAGGATTTTGGTAGTGCACGCCTTGTTAATTTGTACTCTGTTCATTTGCATTTCTCTGTCCATCACAATCTGCTGGGGTGCTAATGGCAAAGGCTAAACAAAGTTCATTTCCATATAAGTAAGTGACTAGCTTCACGACAAATGAATAGCAGTGGAAACAAAGGGTGCTATTCTCTAAGCAGATAGCAAGTGTGATTGAAGGGAACGGGATTTGTGTGAACGCTAAGTGCTAGCATTGACATTATCCATTGGGAATATTGGTTTGGCTTTGGGCTGCAATTAGTTTGCTTGTTTAATGAAGTCAAACTTTGACTTTGATTAGTGTGATTTCTTTTAACAAGCTAATTGAACTAATCAAAGTGAACTAAGAATTAAATGAAGCTGAAATTCTCATTGAAGTCTCCAAGGGAGCAAATTCAAAATCAAGTATTCATTCAAAGAAACAAATGCTCAAATTTGGCCTGTGAGTGTGAAATGTGTTCTCTGTTTGAAGTCTACTGCCATGCTCCAATTCTTCCCTTAATTTGATTGCACAGAAGTCAAGAGGATGTTCTATAGTACACCGGCTGCTTCAAGATGGGACAAAGTAGTTCAAGTAATTTCTTTTATTGGACCAACCTTTGTTGGGGAGAGAATGAAAACTTTTAGACCTTGCTTATGAAAGCATGTTTGGGAGAAAATGAAAGCTCATAGAGTCCTTCCTCTGGTCTAATAATAGTTCTGACCTTTTACTTGTCTGAAGAAGGTCCATATATGGCTCAAAGCTTGCATACTCTCACCAACAGAAGTTGGGTCCACCAAAAGATTTCATCTGAACTACTCTGGGTGTTTTCAGACAGATGGGCTGCCATCCTGCTTCACCCCTGGGTGGCCTGTCCATCTAACGGCACCCCATCAGTTGTGAAGGTGGAGAAAGTGGCACCTGGCTTCAGGGCAGCCCAATCAGCAGTGCTCCAGAACATCCTAGAAAGCCACCAGAGGAGTGGGTCATCCAAACCAGGGGCCCCAACCTGAAGTGAGGCCTGCTGTCTGACTGTCTATGTGAACCCACACTGCTCCACTTCCAGCCAGGCATTGTCCTAGGCATCTCTGTAGACTTGTGTGTGTGTCAGGTTAGAGTATCGGGCACTAGCCCACAACTCTATGGTATGCAGGGCTCCATGAAAATGTACCACAGCTTGAGGAACCTGCTGGATCCATCTAAAGCAGACCCAAACAGAGGGTCACCTCCGGAGCAGACATGGGGGCACACCCACGGAGCAGCTCCGGCAGCTGGCAGTCCTACGTCCATCTAAAAACATCCTTTGTTTTCATCTCTTACATTTGGGACCAACACAACAACCATGTTCTCTAACTGACCTGGCGAAACTGGGGCTTTCTCCGATGCCCAGAATGCCTTAGGCATGCAAGTGTTCATTCAGAAGACTGGAGGTCACTTCCACTCCTTTACTTGCTTCTCTGGGACTGGTGGGCAGTGCAGGAACTCCAGTATCAAGTTAAACCAGTGTTCCTGTGGGACTTTCAACCATGCTTGTTTTGTAAGAGTGATTTAGCTTCACGTTGCCAGAGAATTATTGTTGATACTCAGTGTTTTTGTTATTTATAATGAAGATTCATCCTCCACAAGAGAGGCAGCCTCACAGTCATGATGGGCCAATTCATGTTAGTCTCTGTGAAAACACATATTCGGTGTACGCCTTTGCCCTGAGAAACAAGTAATCTGAAGAGCAAGACCTAATAGGTGGCTGAGAGTATCACATTTCTTCATCTGTCCTGTCTTTATCACGTTGCTGTATAAGTAACACAGAATGCGGCATGCTGCCCCCCTGTGGTGTGGTGGTGCTAAACCTGATACATGAGTCTGGTTCTTTGAATGCCTTTTAGTTTAGAAGGCAGGAACTCATAGATATGGAATGTGGGGTCCCCAGTTCATACTCTATAGCTGGTAACCCAGTCCATGGACAACAAGTTACATATACATTAGGGGTGAAATTTAGGGAGGGATTTGAAGGAGGATAAGATAGCAACTTTTCATATTTTGTCTGAAATGCAGAGCTGGCCTATCAAATTTGAGGTCCAGGGGCATGTACATTTATTTATTTATTTATTTATTTATTTATTTAAAAAATCTGTCTCCCGCTCCTCCTGCCACAGGCAGCCCGGTGCGGCTAACAACAGTAATAAATACAAAATACAGTAACAATTAAAATATATCTCCCCAATAGGATAACAATAGTAAAAACATAGAACCCCCCTCCACAATCCCCCCCCCCCGCAACCCATTACCCCTCTCCCTTGCCAAATGCCTGACGGAACAGCCAGCTCTTACAATTCCTACAAAAGGCTGGGAGGTACGGGGCCAGACGAGCCTCCACTAGGAGGGAATTCCAGAGGCGCTGCGTGGTCACTGAGGACGCCCTATCCTGCGTGACCCCCCGGGAAACCTGAGGCACCTCCAATACGGCACCCCTGGACAACCGCAGGGGCTGGTCTAGAACCCAGGGAGTGAGGCAATCTCACTAGTAGGCAGGGCCCACTTGCGAGGTACCTTGGACTTTATAGGTCAAAACCAACACTTTGAATTGGGCCCAGAAGACTATTGGTAGCCAGTGCAGAGACCAGAGCACTGGTGTAATGTGCTCCTGGAGACCCAGCACCACCAAGAGCCGGGCCATCGCATTCTGCACCAGCTGGACCTTCTGAGCCATCACCATAGGTAGCCCAACATAGAGTGCATTACAGTAGTCTAACCAAGAGACAAAAGCAGCATGGATGATCATGGCCAGGTCCGGAACTAAAATCAGTGGCCAAAGCCACCACACTAGATTTAACTGGCAGAAGGTGCTCCTCGCCACAGCCTCCACCTGGAGATCGAGGCGGAGCTGCACATCAAGGAGCACCCCCAGGTTCCGCACCTAGGAAGTCAGTGGAGGACAGATCCCATCAATCAAGGGGGCCGTCACATCCACTGACTTGCCCACTAACATCGTCTCCATCTTATCAGGATTCAGTCACAGTCAATTAGCCCTCATCCAGTCCCCCACTGCTTCCAAATACTGGGTAAACACACAGACAGCCGGGCCTGGGTCAGTTGAAAATGAGAGGTACAGTTGGGTGTCATCCGCATACTGATGACACTTCACCCCATACCCCCCTGATCACCTCACTGAGTGGCTGCATATACACATTGAACAGGAGAGGAGACAAGACAGAACCCTGTGGGATCCCACATGGGAGGTCTCAGTATGATGAAAAACAGTCACAAAGAAACACCCACTGTGTTCTCCCAGTCATGAATGAGCGGAACCATTCAAGAATGATCCCACCCACCCCCGCATTGTCCCACAGGCACGTCACCAACATCTCATGGTCAACAGTATCAAATGCAGCCAAGACGTCTAACAAGACTAATAGGGTTGAGTGACCCCGGTCTTTTTCATGGTGGAGATCATCTACCAAAGCCACAAGTGCTGTCTCAGTGCCATGACCCGGACAAAAGCCAGACTGAATAGGATCAAGATATCTGACGTGGTCAAGATGCCCCTGGAGCTTCTGAGCCATTACCCGTTCAATAACCTTCCCTAAAAAGGGAAGGTTAGGGGGTTTATAGATGATCCCGCTTACAAGCGGGATCATTAAATGCTCCCCTACCGCTTTTCTCTGTATGCTGTGTCTGCTGTCCAGACACGGCGCAGAGTCTTTGTGCGCATGCGTATCCTTCCGCACATGCGCACAAGCCCAGGGAACCTGGAAGTGCGGCGTGAAGCCGGCACTTTGGGGATCCATGTCTGAGGGGGCAGGATCGCCTGCCCCCTCAGATGCAGGGTAAGATCCTGCCTCGATCTTTAGACGAGCGCAAAGAAAGGCGGCTGATCAAAGGATCAGCTGCCTTTTTTATCTCATCTATAAGCGCCCTTAGAGACAGGTCGATATCTGGAAGGGAAGTCAGCATCAAGCGATGGTTTCTTGAGCAGAGGCCACACCACCGCCTCCTTGAGGCAGCTGGGCAGTTTGTCCTTCTGCAGGGAGGCACTGACCACCCCGACCAGCAATGGCCCCATTGTCTCATGGCAGCTCTTAACAAGCCAGGATGGGCACGGATCTAATTCACAAGACATGGCTCAAACCGCCCCTAGCACATCCACCATGTCAGCGGGTGCCACTGGCTGAAAGTGATCCCACAAAAGCGGACAAGTGGGGGCTTCTATAACCACTACATCCTCCACTGTATTAAATGCGGCATCGAGGTCTTGGTGAATACGAGTGATTTTCTACGCAAAGTAGTCCTCAAAAAGGTCACAGTAGGCAGATGATGACTTAACCCCAGGGTTGAGGGAGACCAGCCTGACCAGCCTGTACAGCCTGTACAGCTCCGCCAGATGGGATTTTGCGGATGCTATGAGGGTATCAAAGAACTCCCATTTTGCTGCCCACATAGCCATGGCATAGGCTTGTAAACTAGCTCTATGTCTCAATCTGTCAGCTTCAGCACGAGAACGACACCACCGTTGCTCCAACCGTCACCCCTCTTGCTTCAGCATCTGTAGCTCCTTGGAGAACCAAGGAGGCCTGCAGAGCCTCTGTCTGGGCAATGGATTCCTGGGAGCCATTTGATCAATGGCCTCCATCAGCAAGGTGTTCCAAAGCTTGATGAGGTCATCAATGAGACGGTCATCAAGGTCAGAGGGTACTTCCCCCAGAGTGCTTAGAAACTGCACTGGGTCCAACAGCCTCTGGGGGCAGAGCATCCTAATAGGTTCCACACCCTTCCGGGGGCAGACGTGCTAGAAGGGAAGTCTGCAGAAGGTAATGATCCATCCATGACAAGGGCACTGTTGATATCTCCCCCATTAATGGAGCACCCGCCTCAAGGCCAGTGCAAAACATGAGGTCCAAGGTATGTCCTCCAAGATGTGTCGGGCCAATGACCCTCTGGGACAGGCCCATGGTTGCCATGGTGGCCATGAACTCATGCTCGGCTCCCCTGAGAACTGCATCGGCGTGAATGTTGAGTTCCCCCAAGACTGTCCTCTTTGGGGACTGCAACACCACCTCTGACACAGCCTCCGCCAGAGCATGCAGGGAGGCCGCCGTACTGGTAGGTGCACGGTATACCAGCAGCACTCCCAAACTGTCCCCCGCCAAATCAAACACAAGATGGAAACCTTCAATGCCTACCACGGATTGCACTGGATACCTCCTCACAGACCACCCCTCTTTAAAAATCACAGCTACATCGCCCTCCCATCCCTCCGACTGTGGCTAGTGTTCTACAGAATACCTGGCCAGAACAGGATCAGCCAGGATAGGCCCCGATTCATTGTCCAGCCAGGTTTCTGTAATGCACGCGAGATCGGTGGCATAGTCCAGGATTACCTCCTGGACTGTTGTTGCCTTATTTGCCACTGGCCTCACGTTTAACAACACCAGAACTGGGTCAGGGGACCCCTGACCAAGTTCCCCCTGCTCTCCCGCTGGTGGAGGGATAAGCGGGACACGAACTAAGCACCTATCCTGCCTCACCACTCCTACACCCCTCCCCCTAAGACCATATCTCCCCTGGCCTGTCATGTCCCCAATAGATGTGCTTACCCCCCTGGCTGCCCCCCCCACCCATGGCAGAGGGCCACACACATGTGGCTTCCAGAGGTGTCTCTTGATGGGAAGGGGAAATGGATGTGGCTCCCAGAGGAGAGGGGAAGGTTTCAGGACAGCTTGAGGTTTGGCCCTGGATGCCCCCGATCTTTTTCTACTAAAAAAAAGTGGCACAATGTCCCCAAAGAAGATTGGCGCACTTGGCCCAAAGCATTTAATACTGTGAATAAAAGTGCAGGCAAGGACAGAAAATCCACATGTTCACTGTGCTGAGTACAAACACACACACACACACACACACACACACACACACACACACACACACACACACACTCTCAAATTACTGGTTGTGTTTGCACATGCACTTATTCTGAAGTAGCTGTAATTCCAGATTCGTCATTCCAGAGTTGGCATTCAGGAGTAACTGTTTACATGATCATTAATACTCTGGAATAAGCACTATTCTGAACTGGCAGTATAAACACTTATTCTGATATGAAAATCACAAGAAGAAATGCATCAATCTCATGATGCAACTCACTTCAATTATAGTGCCTTGGGAACTCCAACTGAGAGGAGAATCCCTCTACTAGGACATTGGTCTTGTCGTTAATTGACCGCGATATACATTTCCAAAGGGGATTCTGTATTTGTGTAGAGAGCTGAGATGAACAGGGGAGTTACAAAGGGAACTTGATTCTCCCACACAGAGAGCACAATTGAATTTCAGAGCCTCCTTCCGCTCTGATTTCTGGGTGCTGTGTGGGCAGTTGTGAGCCCCTCTCCTCCCAACGTCCTTGCTTTGACTGTCACTTGCTATCATGGGTCCCTGGAGAAGAGTGTGATGGATTTCCTCCACTGCAGGTTCAGAGTGGATTAGGAGGCTTCATGGGTAGCATTTTGTCACCACCTTCTCTGCTGTAAATCCATACCCATGACATTTTGCCACCCGAGACTGCAGACTACCATAGAGACATTGGGCACAGTGGACATAAAAATTCTACCTGTAATACTTTATGGTGGGGTGGCTTAATACTGGACTAGTCGTTCACATGATTACTGTTCTGGTGTTATTTCATGCTGAATTAGATAAATACTTTAAAATCATGTTGAACAATGCCAGCATAAAAACAGGAAACAGGAGTAAAAAACTAGGCAACTGGAAGTGATTTAAACTAGCATGGCAGTTGACATGATCAACAACAATACGGATTTAGAGGGGTTAATGCCAGTTTCCCAGGTATCAACCATGAGAAGGGCATTTTCTGTGGCTGCACCATGGCTGTGGAACTCCCTCCCGTTGGAGATCCGCCTGACCACCAACTTCCCCTCTTTCCGTAGACAGTGTAAGACCTGGCTGTTCCGCCGGGCCTTTACCAAGGGAGATGGGGTGGGTGGGTTGTCTTAGGGAGGGTTTGGATATGGGTTCTTTTAATCTGGGGATTTTAAGTTGTTTTAATTGTATTTTAGTTGCTATGTATTTTTAAATGTTGTTAACCGCTCCGAGGTACTTATAGCAGGAGGGTGTGGCATATAAATTTTAATAATAATTAATATTATGAAACAGCCACTATTGCAATGACTAACCAGAAGAAAAAATGCTCAGTTCTGACTGTCATGGGTTTAAAAGAGGGTATAAATTGAACCCATAAAGGAAAGCATTTAGTAGGGAAACCCTTTGTTAGACTTGCATTTCTCTGTTTAACGCAGATCTTATTTTTCCTCTCAGCCATGGCTGTTCTTTTGGCCACTGAATGTAAGAATTTCTGACTCTAGTTTTTAAAAGAATACTGAGAAAGAAGTTGTTGATATTCCTTTGCTTCTAAAATTCAATCTCCTTGTTAAACTACCTAACTATATTATGGTAGACTTAGACGTAAGAGAATATCTGAAAATTTTGATTCACACTCTGACATGAATTAATGCTTTTGTAAAGTTTGAAGATGTCACTCAGGTAGCTTGGGTTACACAGATGCTCAGAAGCAATGACTGTTAGTTTATTTATCTCCAAGGAGTGTCACTCAGGCTATCATAAAAGTGCTGTTGCTGCACAACATGTATTGATTTTAATATAATTGACTTAGGTGAAAAGTTGTCCTGTAAGCAATGTGTTCTTAGGCAAAACGTCAACATTGATTCGCTTACCTGAAAGCTGAGACCTTTCAGGAGAAAAATGGATTCATGCAGTGTTTTCATTAAGAGATATGGAGGAAGTCTCTGTCACCGATGAAAAAGTGGAGAAGAGCTAACAGAACCACAGGTAGAGCTGAAAGAAGTAGTAGATTTACTGCCAATGTCCAATGGGTAATACACACATTTTGAGCAGCTTGTTGGGTGCCCGATTGGTAACCAATGACAGAGTTGGGCAACCGAGGATCAGAAATTGTGGGTTACCAACTTAACGATCAGGGCAGGATTTAAATAGGACCAGTAGGAGCCATGGCCCAGGCCTCATGGTCAGAGGTGACCCCTTGGGAAGGCCAGCACTGATAGGCTGCTTTTAAACAAAGGGCACTGAAGTGCCTCCTGAATGCCGCATTAAAGCAAAGCCGCCGGAAGTGACGTTCTTCCTGTTGCCGGCGGCGGCGGCTGGCGACACAGGGCTTTGGAGCGGCGTGTTCTGAAAGCCTGAAAATTGAAGTCTTAAGAACGTGCCGCTCCAAAGCCCTGTGTCCCCAGCTGCCGCCGCCGCCGGCAACGGGGAGAACGTCACTTCCAGCGGCTTTGCTTTAATGCGGCGTTGAGGAGGCACTTCAGCACCCCTCATTTAAAAGCGGTGATAGTCTCAGGTCCAGTACAACTGAGGCTCCATATCTGGCTATTTCTGCAGTGCCATCTCTCTAGCCACAACTCATAGAACCTGGGGTGCTGCTTTCTGTCGGTACTGTTCCCTTACCCTGACTTTTAGTAACCCACCAATTCCCATATCCTTTAGCAGAGTTGTGTGTGTGTGTGTGCATACGTGCGCATATGAGAGAAAGAGAGAGCTTGTGAGTGTGAATGTGCGTGGACAAGCCTGTGGCCATTTTTATACAAGCAGACAATCTAGCGGCTTGTAAAAAGCCACTTTTAGAAACCTCATGGAGACGGCATTTAGATGTGCCTCCCCACACCGGAAGTTGCCCAGCCACCATTGGAAACAGTGGCACTGGGTGGCTCGCGTATTCTGTTTAAAACTGGATTAATAAAACCTTGGGTTTTATACATTTTATGACAAAATTCATGCTTTTGTACACAAACACCAGACTGCCAATTTTTTTAAAGGGGTGGGGCTATGGAGGGCAGGGCCATAGGGGCCCTGCATTTTATTTTTGTCCTAGGCTACACACATTGCAAGGCCAGCCCTGTTTATGATTTACCATGACTGAGTCACCATCTCCGTTTTACCGTTTCCAGTCCACTGTCTGTTCAACTTGCGGAAAATAATGACAAATGGCAGAAACAGTGGAAAAGATGGTAAGGTTCCGTGTCGCGTGAATGAAGGCAAATCACCTGTTTTTGATGGAAACAGCATTCACCCTGATTTGTAGTTTCAGGCCTAGTTCTTGTACTGGTTTAATTTCTAAACTGCTACAAAGAAGCCATTGTTCACACAGTTTCCTCTTAAATTGCATCTCTTTTCAGAAACCACTGTGCGCACCTGATTTAAGCCCCGACTATTGCAGCCTAAACTGTTCAGCAGGTTTATAAATAATAAGCAACTAGTGCAGGGTCGTAGCTAGGTTCGAATGGGCCCAGGGACAAGAAATGGACTTGCCCTCCCCCCACACATCACCATCCTCTCCCCTGTCCTGCTCCCTTCTCCCTTCAGTGTCCTTAATGCATAAAACTGTCAACTAATGATAAAATATGTATTTATTAAATAAAAACCTGCAGGGTAAAGGAAATGTGTACTCATCTACTGCAATGGCAGAAGGGGAGACAGGTCACAGGGGTGGGATGCAGAAGGGGGCATATAGGGCACTGTCAGTTACTATTACTCTATATTTCCTCTTCTTTGCTATGTTCTATTTAATCTAATTTAATTTAATTTAACCTGGCAAACATCCAAACATCCATATGTGCCGGGGGAAGATCCAGAAGAGGAGCAGAATGCACACCAGCCCATGAGTAAATCTGAGTGACAAGTGTGGGAAGCACTGGCATAAAATAGAGGCTGACAAAGGCCAGACACAAGGAGTGTCTGATCCATGGACAGCCTTCACCAATTCAGGAACGCCTGTCCCCGCCCCCCCCCCCCAACCCATGGAGGCCATGAATAAATGAAAATCAAACAACGTATGGGCCCGCAATTCCTCCAATTCGGGAAGTCCTGCTCCTGAAAGGAATCTTATACTTAACTGATAAAATATTGACAGTAACATTTTCCTTTTTCTAATGGGTGAGTCAGCGTGTGTCCCTCAAATACTCCTCTGATAGAACGGGGCCCACACCACTATTTCTCACACAGGGACCAACTTCCCTGGATCCGACATTGACATTCATAAATTGCCTATATGAGCAGACCCAAAGTTTCCAATGGGATTTCCCATACAAGTAAAATTACATATAGGCTTGCAAAATGGGGTCCTTGGTTAGTAAGATCCTAGGGGCAAGAATCAAACCTGCTTTGTGATTGGGGAGGATTCAAGTGCACTGCGGCATCCATCCCACTCCCTGTCCTGCAGCACAGCACCACCACCACTGAACCCCTCCAGCCCGCTCCTTAGAGCAGATGATCCACATCACCGTTAAACTTGCCTTCCCCCACCCCAATGAAGAGGATTGGAAAACATCTGGCCTTCATCTGCTGACCTGCTGCGTCTGCTGACCTGTCCGCCATCCTCCGAATATGGGTCAGCTCTCTCGCTACTGCATTGGCCCCATCAGGACAGATCAGTCCCCACCAGGGAGTGGAGTGTGGGACTGACTACTCACCCTCCACTCCTAGGAACTAGGTAGCACAGGGCACACTGACTCTGGCTGGCTGAGAGCAGAGCTGGCACTCTTCCTCTGCCTGTGCGCTGACTCCGCTCCTCTCAGCTGCTGTAGGGTGAGGATGGAGTGAAGCCGCCACCAGGGACCCTCCAAGTTCCTCCACTGCCCAGTAGCCATGCCAGTGGGTGTGGCCCATCTGGCTCGACTCAGCAGCCTGGCCTCAAGTGAGTTGCTGTCACTCCCCTCCCCCCAGCTGCTGCAGGGTGAAGTGGCTGGTGGCTGGGACCCTTGTTCTTCTCTGCATGGCCTCACGGCTCCGCTCAGCCGCTCCAGGCCTCCAACCTCACAATTCTTGTTGGCGGTTCCCTCCCCTTCCACTCATCTGCTGCTTGCTGTCCCAGCGTGGCAGTCCGGCACCACATGCTTCCAACAGCTCCAGGCTTGTGCCTGTAGACTTGTGCTGCCATCATGCTGAAAATGCCGGCACAGGCACAGCCGCACACAGCTTTTCCGGCGCACTGTGCAGGAGGCGGTGGGGGCTGTGGCACAAGCACAGGACTTCAGGAATCCCACAAGTCTGCTTCCAAAGGGGGGGCCCACGTGGCAGCTGATGGGGTCAGAACCCGTCGCGCCCGTCCAAGGCAAATTAAAAAAACAAACAAACCTCAGAGTAGTGGCTTAGCTACTATAGGGATCATGGGCCTCCCAACATGTGTGGGCCCCAGGACCAATGTCATGGCTGTCCCTATCTTAGCTATGCCCCTGAACTAGTGCCAATCACTGCTTGAATACCTTTTCAGAACTCCATAGACTGAATTGGTAGTAATACAATTGTCAGGCTCCGGGGCCAGGAGCTGGAGGGAAAGGGGAAGGAGAAGGGAAGGTAAAAGGGGAAAAGGCCGCTCCACAGCATCAACACTGAAACCTCTCAGCCATTCTCCGATTCCAGGGAGATTACACGCTCAGAATGGAGACCAGACAAGCTGACCTAAGATGGCCTATGGCTCATCATCGAGGCCATGGACGGGGGAGCTGGAGGGAACACCCAGTGATGGGGAACAGGAGAGGGTAACCAGCAGCAAGGAAGCTGGGAGTAATAACCAGTGGCAGAAGAGCTTGAAGGGGGGAACCAGCAGCAAGGGGGCTGAAAGGGGTAACCAGCGGCAGAGCAGCTGGAGGGGGTAAACAGCAGCACAGGAACCAGCAGCAAGGGGGGAAAACCAGTGACTGGGGAACTGGCAGGGAGAACCAGCAACAGGGAGGTGGCAGGGAGAACCAGCAATGGGGAGCTGGTGGGGAGAACCAGCGATGGGGAGCTGGCAGGGGAGGGCACAAGGTCTCAATGCACAAGGTGAACAGAGATCACAAACAACAAGGATGGGGGTGCCACTCATACAAGAGACAATCAGGGTTTCACAGGACAAGCGACTCACACACAGAACACACAACCATAGGCACAGGGGAAGGGACAAGGCAATACTACACAGAATCAAGGGACACACACAACCAAACCTCGGGAAGAGCAGTTGCTCCACCAGCTTCCTGAGGCCACCAGAAGGTCCTAAATACTCCCTGGTGGCCAATCAGGAATCCAGGAGGCAAGCGCCTGAATGACAGACAGATGAGCATGGGTGGGGCCCACACCAGGCAGGGGTGCAGGAGGAGACACAGGGAGAAGGATAAAGGCACTGTCTACCAAGGCACCCAATGGTGCACATCGCCACAGCGCCGCCGCCCCAGGGCCAATGGTTCAAGACCCGGCCATGACAACAATAGCCTTCCTTTAAAAGACAGACAATGTAAGCCTCCAACCACTGAAGTCAATGGAAAAACTCCCATTGATGAAGGATTGTGCTGTAAGAAATCTTTCAGGAATAGGCAGGGCTGTGGCACTGTCAGGAGGCAGAGGAATTTGTCAGGGGTACTTTGTACGTGCACGCTACTGCATGCAAGGGTAGGTTTGGCCTTCATACAGACACAGACATCAGATTAGGGGCCCAAGTCACAAATATAAAGTGGCCAACTTGTTTCGTAGCTCTAGTCATATTTCTCTATGAACCTGTTCTTCTCCATAGCTTCAGCTCTCCAGAAAAATTAACTACCTCTGCTTTTTCTCTACTTCTCCCCTAATCCATCACTCCAGATTCTAAACTCCGGCGTTCTAAAAGACCAATGAGAATGGGACTTCTGACCAAGACTCCAAAAATCCATTTTTTGCCAGGTTGGATGACCTATGACTCCTGTTCTTTTGTTAACTGTTAAATAACTTAGTTAACCTACCCTAACAACATTCGTCCCATAATGCCTCTGATTGCAACACCTCAGGTAACGGACTGTAGTTACTTCTATACACTTGAACAAAGCATATGAAAGAAAATATTGAAATTCCATTTTGTCAGATCCTCGGGTCCAGTGATTTTTCTTTTTCTTTTTTGGTATGGACATTTTAGATTAGATTTCCATTTCCTCCTACAGATTTATAGCAGAGACAATGAAAGACACTTTATAAGCAAACTATTTTGTAAGGCACAACTGAAAAGTTATGCTGTGCATAGCTAATACATCAGGTTTTCTTTTCTTCTTGCCAGCATGCAGAGCTTTACTCTTTTCCTGGCCTATCTAAATATAAGTTTTGTTGTTTTGGGTTTTGTTTTTTGTTTTGTTTGTTTTTTTTAAGGAAGGAAAAATGACTCTCTGAAATAATTTGCATATTATGTTAATGTTGATATGCATGCAGACATCTGGATGGCATTTTAATATCTCATTCTCATTCAGACAACTAGAAGTCACACAGATGGTGAAGGCAATTTTAAAAGCATTGTTGTAAACAAATAAGGCAGCCAGGAAATCAAACATGCTTCAAGATAGAGTTTACCGCCTCCAGATTTTGTGTGTGTGTGTGTGTGTGTGTGTGTGTGTGTGTGTGTGTACACACACATACGTACATGGGAGGAGTGAGAGAAAGAGAGGAAAAAATTGATTTCAGGACCTTCGTTAAATCTCCAGTGAGCAAGAGCTATATGCAGAATTTTTAACTGGCATCATCTTAAACCAGTATAAATACCACATTTTATGTTCATTCATACACTTAGGTCACTTTTAGACGAGCGGGCAGATCTAGTGGATTGAAAAAAGCGCTTTGTGGAAAGTTGGGGGGGGCGAGTTTAGACATACTGGAATTGCGGCTCTCACGTTATTTCTAAAAGTGCATTTGAAAGACCTCAGTATCTGAAAGACCAAATATCGAGGTCTTTCAAATGCACTTTTAAAAATAATACATGATATGTGATTCCAGTGACGACCGGCGACTTCTGGTGCATCTAAACGCCCCCCGCGTAACTTTTCTCAAAGTGCATTTTTCAGTGCGCAAGATTAGACAACATTTGTCTAAAAGCAGCCTCTGTGGCACTTTATTACATACATAACCCCAAAGAAATTAATGGAGTTACCTCTTCAAGAAGTGCTACTGGGAAAAATGTGGTAGTAGGATGTTTGATTAGCATAATTTTAAATCCTTCCACCTTGGGTTAATGGTAGAGGTGTGCACCAGGGGACCATGTCATTTTTTAAAAAAATCAATTTTTGTTATTTAAATCTGTTATTTTCATTTTCATAAATATTAAATTGTTGTTTTTGTTTTTGCTTTCATTTTTGTTTTCTATTGGTTTCAATGGAAAACACATTTTTGGCTATAACATTTTTTATTTTTCACTATATTTGGCTGAAACATAGAGTGTGTATACCTACAATGGAAGGCACTATGTGTACCAAACTCCAAAAAGATTGATTAAAGGAATCCAAGTTTAGAAGCAGTTGAATTATTTTATTTTGCATAGATTGTTATCTACATTATTTGCTGTAACTTCCTTGCCTCAGATTTCATGTAGATGACAGCTGGCACGTTTATACCCCTTCCCATCTTTACTATCTCTGCCAACTTTCAGAATAGGATAAAGGGTCCTGGTGGTATAAGCAATTAACATATAAATGTATGTCTGACTGTAACAGCTTTTTAGTGAAACCCGTGTAAATGAAATTTGGCAGGACTGTATATCACACTTTCACGATCATCTTCAAAATATCAGAAAGCTCTGATGAAGGGTCCTAGTTTTAGATGCTTGCACAGCATATACAGAGAAGAAGCCTATGCCAGGAATTCTCTTACATGTCACTGTGGTATAAGATCGGTTTTTGATGCCAATTGGACAGCAGGAATGTCAACCATTTATCCCCATTCTGTGCTGTGACCATCCCAGCATATCTCCCCCACTTGTTACTGGGAAGTCAGAAGCATTTGTTTAGGAGAGTGCCAATAGAGATTCTCTTATGTCCTCTGTCACAGTGCTGCCGGATGTGATTGTGGTGATAATCGGCCAGCCTGGATGTATAAACTATGTCTCCTGATTTCTGGGATGCTAACCCGAAAGTCCCAATTATGTCCCTTACACCCACCTCAGGGCCGCCCCCTATGACTGCCTTGAAGCCACTACCAATTGGTCCTGTAAAGATGGAAGCATTCAATAATTGGCCTGTGAATGTGTCTGTCAGTCATTTGGGTTGCTCCACATCTTCCCTTCTACAGTCTCTATCCCCCTGCGATGCCAGGTGCCTGACTGGCACTGTATGTGCTTCTATTTATCTGAATAATGGTCTTCACAGGGACAACATCAATTGCTTATAAAATTGGGTCCCTTTATCAAATGGACCTGTAGTTAGGCAGAGATGACAGAGAAGGTATGTGAAACATTCCTGCCAAATATCTTTTAAACAGGATGGAATATACAAATGTTACAGCTGAAAATGTATTTTCAAGTTAATGTCTTATACCATCAGGACCCTTCATCCAATCTTTCTTAAAATTGGCAGGAGTGTTATGTTTGTGGAGGGACATAATATCGACAGGTTTCATGCAAATCTAATGAAAGATAAAGAAGTTGTAGCCAGGAATGTGTATGGAGCGTTTCTTAAATCACAACTTTCAACTGCATCTAAAATCGTTTTTAAAAATCTAATCATTTCTAAATGAGAAGACTGCAGAGGGGCGTGCCTTCTGACTCTGCCAGGACAAAGGGCCCTTAGGTGTGGCCCTTAGCTCAGAACTTTTGGGAAGCCTGAGGAGGTGGGAGCTTGGTGGGAGAATTCGAGGGGTTTATTTTGTGGTGTTTATGCTAGGGTGGTAGAGGGTGTGGGGGTCTTTTGTATTATATTTTATTATTTGGAGGGGGAGGGATGTTTGTAGGGGGAGGGATGAGAAGGGAGTGGGTTAGGGTGGAGGAATGGGGAATGTTTGGGGGGCTGGGGAGGACCAGGGCCGGGGGGACCAGCCAGGGGTTGGGGAGGGAGCAGCCATTAGGGTCGTAATGGGTCGGGGGAAGATATAGTCCCAATTGGGGTCAGGTAAGATCAGTGAGATGGGACAGATGTTTATTACAGGTCCCTCTAACTACTCCCCAGGCAGATGGTTCTTGGTCAGATGGCCCCCAGCCCCGTGTTGTTGCTGTTAAATGCGAGATTGGTGGTGAATAAGGCAACAACTCTCCAGGAGGTAATCTTGGACCATGTCGCTGATCTCGTATGTATCACGGAAACCTGGCTGGACAATGAGTCCATTTTAGCTGACCTTGTTCTGTACAGGTATTCCTTGCAGCAGCATCTGTGCTCAGACGGATGGGTGGGGGGTAGCCATGGTTTGTAAGGAGGATTGGACTGTGAGGAGGTATCTGGTGCAATCCATGTCAGGTATTGAGGATCTTCACCTTGTGTTTAATTTGACAAGTGACAGTTTGGGAGTGCTGCTTGTATACTGTGCATCTACCTGTGCAGCAGCCTCCCTACATGCTTTAGAGGAGGTGGTGTCGGGGGTGGTATTGCAGTCTCCAAAGTCAGTAGTCTTGGGGGACTTCTACATTCATGCTGACGCTGACCTTACGGGAGCGGAGCATGAGTTCATGATCACCATGACAACCATGGACCTGTCCCAGAGAGTTATCGGCCTGACACATCAGGGGGTACATACCTTAGATGTTGTGTTTTGCACCGGCCTTGAGGTGGGTGTTATGTTAGTGGGGGAGTTCTCAGCTGTACCCTTGCCATGGACGGACCATTACCTCCTGCAGGCCTCGCTCCTGGCACATGTCTGCCCCCAGAAAGGGGCAGAACCAATTTGGATGGTTCATCCTCGGAAGCTGATGGAACCAGATCGGTTCCGGAAGGCTCTGGGTGAGCCTCCCTCTGACCTTGATGACTGTTTCATCATTGACCTCATCTTGCTATGGAATACCTTGCTGACAGAGGCCATTGATCAGACAGCTCTTAGGCGTCTGCTGCCTAGGTGACAGCTCCACAGACTTCCTTGGTTCTTCGAGAAGCTGCAGGAGCTGAAGTGAGAAGGGCAGCGGTTGGAGCGATGGTGGCATCGTTTGCGTGCTGAAACCAACAGTTTGTGTCATAGAGCCAGCTTATGAGACTATGCCGTAGCTATGTGGGCATCAAAAAATGAGTTTTTTGCTACCCTCATAGCATCTGCTGGACCACTAAGTCCCATCCAGCGGAGCTGTTCCGGGTGGTGTGGGGGCTAGTCAGTCCAGCCTCCCTCCGCCGTGCAGCGGAGTCATCTACTGCACGCTGTGACATGTTTGTGGATTATTTTGTGGATAAAATCACTTGGATTCGCCATGACTTTGATGCCACAATTAATACATATGGGGAACTGGAGGTTCTGGAAGCCCCGTCTTGTCCGGTTTTGTGGGATAAATTTCAGTCGGTGACACCCACCAATGCGGTTGGTGTTCTTGGGGCTGTTAGGGCCACATTTTGTGAATTAGATCCTTGCACGTCCTGGCTGCTTAAATCTTGCCAGGAGACAATGAGGCCATTGCTGGCTGGGGTGGTCAACACCTCCTTTCGGCAGGGCAGAGTGCCGGGATGTCTCAAAGAGGCAGTGGTTCGACCTCTGCTCAAGAAACCATCGCTTGACGTTGACTCCCTTTCCAGCTATCGGCCTGTCTCTAACCTTCCCTTTTTAGGGAAGGTTATTGAACGGGTAGTGCAGCAGCTGCAGGGACATCTTGACTGCATCGGTTATCTGGACCCCTTTCAGCCGTGATTTTGTCTGGGGTATGGCACCGAGACTGCACTTGTGGCTTTGGTGGATAATCTGCACCAGGAAATGGATTGGGGTAGTTCGACCCTGTTAGTGCTATTAGATCTTTTGGCTGCATTTGATACAGTTGATCACGGGATGTTGGTGATGCGACTGCGGGCCTGTGCAGGGGTGGGTGGGAGTGTTCTTGAATGGTTCCGCTCTTTCCTGACTGGTAGAACACAGCGAGTGGTTCTTGGGGAGTCTTTTTCATCATACCAAGACCTTTTGTGTGGAGTGCCACAGGGTACGGTTTTGTCCTCTCTACTGTTCAACGTATACATGCAGCCACTCGATGATGTGATCAGAAGGTTCGGCATGTGGTGTCATCAATATGCTGATGACATCCAGCTGTATCTCTCTTTTTCCAGAGTCCCAGGCCCTGCAGTCTCAGTGCTTACTCGGCTGTGGGGGACTGGATGAGGACTAACTGACTAAGGCTGAATCCCGACAAGACGGAGGTGATGTTGGTGAGTAAGGTGATGGAGATGGTGGCCCCCGTTATTGGGAGGATCTGCCCTCCATTGGTACCCTAGGTACGGAGCCTGGGAGTGCTCCTTGATGCACAGCTCTGCCTGGATGCCCAGGTGGAGACTGTGGCAAGGAGTACCTTTCACCAATTACATCTGGTGCGATGGCTCTGACCTGGCCACCATCATCCATGCTTTCATCACTTCCAGACTGGACTATTGTAATGCGCTCTACATGGGGCTACCCATGGTGATGGCTCTGAAACTGCAGCTGGTACAGAATGCGGCGGCCTGTGTTCTGATAGGACTGGGCAGCTCGGAGCCTATTACACCAGTGCTCTGCTCTCTGCACTGGCTGTCTGTGGTTTTCTGGGCCTGATTCAAGGTGTTGGCTTTGGCCTATAAAGCCCTAAACAGCCTAGGCCCTACCTATCTGCAGGACCGCCTCACTCCCTGGGTGCTGGATCAACCCCTGCAGTCATCTGGGGGTGTCCTGCTCGGGGTCCCCCAAGTCAGTCGGGAGGGCATTCTCGGTGGCCACACCATGGATGTGGAACTCCCTTCCGGTGGAAGTACCGTTGGCCCTAGATCCCCCCTCTTTTTGGAGAAGTTGCAAGACCTGGCTGTTCTGCCAGGCATTTGGCAGGGGAGATGGGTGAGGGGGGGTGTAGGTTTTTTGGGGGGTATGGGATTCTTTTCTTTTCTTCCTTTTAGTTGTTTTAATTGTTGTTTAAAATGTTTTATGAATTGTAAGCCGCCCTGAGCTGCCTGTGGCAGGAGAGGCAGGGTAGTAAATGTTTGAAAATAAAATAAAATAAAATAAATAAAATAAAAGTTGGTACTCATAGTGCCCTCCATTGGGGGTACAATCACCCCAAGTGTCATCAGAATTGAATAAGAAACAAAAAGATTATAGCTGGAAATAAGTTTTTCATTTTTTTCCCTTTATTTAAAAAAAAATGTCATTTTCATTTCTATTTTCATTATTATTATTATTATTTGTTATTGCAATAACGATAATGTAAACAATTGTAGTTATTGTTATTGTAATAACGAAAATGACCACACTTCCCAGGACATTCCCCCGGCTATCCCGGGAAGCGTGGTTCAAATTGACCCCTTGTGTAGATTGACTGTGGCGAACATCTGGCGGCCGCCAAACAGACGTTCGAGGCACAGTGACCACAGGTGGGTATTCACCGTGGTTCACTGTGATCTCGTAATGTCTGAAAATACCCATTATCTTTCTACACCTGTAGTCACTTTTCTATTTAGAGAACAGCACAGATAATGTTTTAAAAGAATCCCAGAGTGAGGTGCCATCATTACTGAGAGTGAAACTCACCCTTTTGTTTTTTGTATGGATTCTATGGGTAATTTCAGATGTTACGAGATCGCTGTTCACCACACTGAATCACAGTGGATCCCATGTGGTGGCAGAGATCTCGTGAATGTCTATTTGCTCCCCACTGGATGTTCACCACAGTGAACACCTGGCTGGGATTACATTGACCACGGTTCTGGATGTGAGGCCGGCCTCACCTCCAGAATCATAGTTAGGTTGGACACGATCTGGGATGGGCCTGTCAATGGCCATGGTGAATGTCTGCTTGCCAGCCCCATCACAGAATCAGGTCCCAACCACGGGACGGGATCGTGATGGCTGGCCTGATCACAGACCAGGATCTGAGACGGATCCCGGTTCAGAATTCAGCGTGGCGTGCCAGGAGGCCCATCACGTCTGAAATTACCCTGTCTAAGAAGCCATCTTTTGACATTGACTCCCAGCTATCAGTTTGTCTCTAACCTTCCCTTTTTAGGGATGGCTATTGAATGGGTGGTTGCCCAATAGCTCTAGGCTCGTCTTGATATCATTGGATTCCTGGACCCATTCCAGTCAGGCATTCATTCTGCATATGGCATGGAGACTGTGATTGTGGCCTTGGTTGATGATCTGTGCCTGGAGATGGACACAGGGAATTCTGTGCTGTTGATCTTGTTAGATCTTTCAGTGACCTTTGATACAGTTGATCATGAGGTGTTGTGGACATGACTGTTTTTTTTCTTCACTATTTTTTTCTGGTATTGGTAATGCTTTTGGTGAAAGGTTTTCATACAATATGAAGGAAAATACGGCACTAAAATAATAATGCATACATTGAAAAAGATCATATATGATTGTTCCCTTTGCCTAGGAAATATAGATCAATTGATACATAGCTGTAAACTTCCACTTCAAAAAAATGTTTTTTTAAGAAGTCTTATTATGAATCTATAAATATAAATTTCAAATGAAAAGAAGAGAGAGGTTGCTGTGTTGGTCTCAAATATAAGAGAGATAAAGTAGTTCAGATGATATTTTTTATTGAACCATCTTCTCTTGCTAAAATAAGCAACATTATTTATCGAGTCTGTGGCTTTGTCCTTGACTTGTTCTCCTCCTACCTCTCTGACCGCTCTTTTAAGGTGTCTCCTCCTAATTCCAACTCCTCCCTCTCCTCGGTGGGGTTCCCCAAGTCACTGTCCTGGGCCCTTTCCTCTTCTCTATCTACACCCTGTCCCTTGGCAAACTCATTGCCTCCCACGGCTTCAAATATCACTCTATGGGTATTTTAAGACGTGATGGGGCTCAATTCGCCCCACCATGGAAACACCTTACTGATTCCTCACCGGGGCCAACACGTAATGGGCAACAGATATGTTGACCTCTCCCGGCGGGGAAAATGTGCGGCCCCGCCCCCCCACACTCCCTAGGCCACCCACCCTCTTGGGAGACGGGCAGGTGCTGCGGCCAATGCAGCCACAGTGGCCGCCCGCATTGACCACGACCTGAAATCCCGCCGCTGATTTTGGGCTGTGTTAGGGGGACAGACATTATGGTCCCCTTGATCACCGGGGGAGGGGGGAATCACATTCAACATGCAAATGGAGATGGTCTGGCCAGGACCTCAGTTTGCGTGTTGAATGTGATTCCCCCCCGTGATTCACAGGAGTGAACATCTGGGGGGGAACTTCCGTTCCCTCCAACAGACGTTACGGGATCACTATCACCATGTGGGGATTCACCGTGGTTGAGCGTGATCTCGTAATGTCTGAAAATACCCTATGCTGATGACACTCAACTCTATTTCTCCACCCTCTCTCTCTCCCCTTCTGTCCAAGCTCGCCTCATCAACTGTCTCTCTGATAACTCCCCCTGGATGATGTCCCAACATCAGCTCAAGCTTAACATGTCTAAGACTGAACTCCTTATCTTTCCTCCCTACCCTTCCTCTCCCTCTTCCCTGTCCATCCTTATCGATGGATTCACCATCTGTCCCATTCCCCAAGCCTGTAGCTTGGTCTTGGTCTTCAACACTCACCTTTCCTTTAAACCTTACATTGACTCTGTTGCCAAGTTCTGTTGCTTTGCCCTCCATAAAATTGCTTGGATTCACCCCTTTCTCTCGGTCTCCTCAGCCAAAACCCTTGTTAACACCATGGTCATCTCTCGCCTTGACCACTGCAACCTCCTCCTTGCTGGCCTCCTCCACTGTCACCTGTCCCCCCTTATCTCCATCCAAAACTCCACTGCTAGGATCATCCATTTAGCCTGTCGCTTCGACCACGCGCAGCCTCTCCTCTCCTCACTTCACTGGCTCCCCCTCCCTCAACGCATCCTTCACAAACTCCTAGTATTCACTTACAAAACCCTTCACAACCTGGCTCTCCCTTACTTCTCAGCCCTAATCTCCTTGCACACTCCTGCACGCACTCTCCACTCCTCCTCTGTCCCCTCCCGCAATCTCCCTCATCTCATCTGCTCCCCTAACTGTCTTTGTCCCTTCTCCATTGCTGCCCCCCATGCCTGGAACTCCCTCCCTTCCCACATCCGCCTTGCCTCATCCATCCTCACCTTCACATCCCTCCTCAAAACCCACCTCTTCCTCGCTGCCTTTCCTGATGCCTGTTAGAACTTTCCTCTCAATATTTACTGTCTGCCCTCCCCACAGACTCCTGCCTTATTGCAACCAAGCCAAGTACATGCACCTGAGGCTTCGCATCCGCTTGAATGTTATTTATCCCTTGTCTCTCCCTATGTCTCCTATCCTTGTCTCCTCCCTCCGTGTCTATTAGATTGTAAGCTGTAGGCAGGGACCGCATCTATCTTAGTGTTCTGTAAAGCACCAGGTACACAGCTGGCGCTATACAAATGCTGATGCTGCTAATTATTAATAATAATAATAATAATAATAATAATAATAATAATAATAATAATAATAAATAAATAGGAAAATAGGGTGAGTCAATAGAGAAATCTTGCCAGGATGTTGTGGGGAAAACAAATCTTGCAAGGGATAAGGAACTTTTCTATAAGGAAACAGGGAAGACTGGCTCCATCCAGGTGTGCATGGGTGGGCCCACCATTGTGCTTATTTTTCCAATCTGGAGTTCCAAGCTAGGGTCTTTGTTTGAAACCGGGAATTGGCCTCTCTTTCCTGTACCCCTGTGATTACTGGAGGAGGCTCTTCCTTTATCTAATTCCTGCTCTTTTCAGGTTTTGTGCTTTACCTGAGGGGCCTTTCAGTTTCAAGGGTTCACATGGCTCTCAAATTCCTCTCTGGCCCTTGTCGGTTGGGCACCCTGGAATCTTATGGGGCGATGTTTCTCCAAAAAGGGAGAGGGGGTAACATTCTCAGGGAAAAGGCTTGTTACCTAACAGTGTGCACCTGTTGGAACCCATCATGGCCACACACCCATCCCCTCACTCACCGCAGTCCATTTAAAAAGAGCCATAGTTTCCACATGGACATTTATTGTATTAAATGAAGCATGACACATGCTAAAATTAGCATGTGTAGGTCTCTTGCATATTGAATGGTTTCATAAGTCTAATGGATAACAAGAGCAATGGACAAAATAAAGAACTGGGCTTCATAAGTCACCACAGAAATGGATAAAACACAGTCTGTCTTTATATCTATACTAATAATGTTCACTACATTATAATGTAAGTGCTTTGAAGTTGGGGGTGTGCATTTAACTAAAATGCACCATCTTTTAAAAGGGCTGAGCATGCTCAGGAAGGGCCATTCAGACCCTTTCTAAGCATGCACAGTTGTTTGTTTGTTGTTTTTTTGCTTTCAAATGTACAAGCCAGGAAGAGGCCATGGATTGTGTGGGACCTGTCTGGAAGTAACTGACCCTGGAAGTAACTGATCCCTGACCCACTGGTAGGCTCCGTCCCCCTTAGCACCTCACCCTGACCTCACCTACTAGGCCCAAACATCCCCTTCCTGGCCTATTTCCTCCTTGTCCAGGGAAGAGGGATCAGGGGATAGCACTTGCCTCTGGCCTCTGCTTCCCTGCCCTCTGGCCCCTTTCCCTGCACTTGACTGAGGTTTGGCCAAGTTCCATAGTTTCAGGGTCCTTCCTCAGAACTGCAGAACTCTGGAAATCAAGCCTGAATGCACCGGTCCTCTGTGTTTCATCATCATCATCATCATCATCATCATCATCATCATCATCATCATCATCATCATATTTATTTATATCCCGCACTCATTTCCGGAGACTCGAGGCGGCGGACAACAGGAAATTATACATTTGCCGGAGATCCTATCCCACACAGGGGTCCAGCACACAACATCATTACAAATATATTAAATACAGCAGACAACATAATATATAATATAATATACAAATTCACAAAATCCTCAATAATAGCCTATCTGGCCACCCCTACACTCAGGTGGTGGCCCCAACCTTCCACATATCCTGCTCCCACCAGGATACCCAGATGGCTCCAGCCCTCTCTCACCGGGAGGGGCCAGCCAACATTACCTCGTTCAACAATAATACCCACCCCATCAGCCCCTTAGGCCCCACAATGGACCAAGGGCCTACAATTTTACAAATTGACAAAATCACATTCCAAATAGTCCACGCAGGGACCCCAATCATAACACTCCAACATCTCCATAATCACATACCCACCTAACCTATATCCCACTCAATCACCTCTCCCACAAAAACAGGATAAATCCCACCTGCCACTGTCTTATCTCCTATCGCCCCCGCAGAAAACCTTACCACCTCCACCCCCCTCTCACCAGGGGGAGGTGGCCCCACTAAACCCACATCACTAATCAATACTAGATCATCTAACTCTTCCCACTCTCCTAATTCCTTACCTAACCCTGCCCACGATACCCCATCACAACATAACTCCCCTTTCCCTTTTTACACCACCCTCCAATAATCCCTCTCCAACAGTCCACTATCCTTAACTCCATACAAACCCCCTCCTTCCTGCCCCTCTCCCTCCCTCCTCTCCTCCTCCAGCACAAATACAGACCCACCACCTACATTCCCTCCCTTCTCCCCCACCTCATCCCCCTTCCACTCTCTTTCCCAACAGACCTTTCCCCCCTCCCCCCCTCCTGGCCCCAAAGGGCCCCAAAGGGCCGCACCCTTTGGCGGAGGACCTTCAGCTCGCGGACGCCGTCTGACGGCCTGCGGCGCAGACGCCGGGGCTTGGTTTAAAAGCCTCCCGGCACTTCCGGTTCTCTGCGTGGGGGGAGGGCAGGGAGGGGGCGTGTGAACTGTCCCAATCCCCCTCACCTTCACCCCCTTTCTCTGCAGGTGCTCTGCAGGACCGCCTCATTGCGGCGGCAGCAGGAGCGGCAACAGCGGCAGGAGAAAAAAAACCCGATGGTGAGTGAAGGCTACAATGTAGCACAGCCGCCGGGGCTTGGTTTAAAAGCCTCCCAGCACTTCCGGTTCTCTGCGTGGGGGGGAGGGCAGGGACGGGGTGTGTGAACTGTCCCAATCCCCCTCACCTTCACCCCCTTTCTCTGCAGGTGCTCTGCAGGACCCCCTCATCGTGGCGGCAGCAGGAGCGGCAACAGCGGCAGGAGAAAAAAAACCCGATGGTGAGTGAAGGCTACAATGTAGCACAGCTGCCGGGGCTTGGTTTAAAAGCCTCCCGGCACTTCCGGTTCTCCGTGTGGGGGGGGAGGGCAGGGAGGGTGTGTGTGAACTGTCCCAATCCCCAATTCATAGGGGTGGGAATATCAGTATCGTATAAATCCAATACACCCGATAATCAGGTATATCGGATTAATCCAATAATCCGATAATCACTGGTATCGGCATACCAGATTTTTAACATTGGACACTTTACAGGTTTTTTTACATCACGGCCATTGAAGTGAATGACCGCAATATAAAAAACCCCGGTAAAGTGGCCAATGTTAACAATCCGGTATGCCGATACCAGTAAATCTGATACTGGGGAGATTCGATACCTGTAAACCCGGTATCTGGTATTCTCCCCGGTGTCCCAACCTAGTGTTTCATGAGGAAAACCAAGGGATGAGTTTCAGCACCAATTTTAAGGCCAGAAGTCTTGTTTCTAGCAGAATAAAACCAACCGAATATTGTGTAGTAAACATGCCCCAAAATTCTAGTTAGGAAAATACCTGCTCAGAATGACCTAGGGTGTTTTCAGTAGGGATGTGCGAACAGAACCGAGCTCGGAAATTCGGTTCAGTTCAGTTCAAAAATCGAGTTCGGTTTGAAAGTTCGGTTTGGTCGAACTTCCTCTTCTGACACATGTTGTCCTTTCAAGTTTATTCCTGGACCCAATGTGCTAGAGACCACAGCACTTGCATTAAACCTATAGCTAATTTGCATGTTTACCTGTAATCTTCCAGGACTGTGTTATGTCTGAGGTCCAACCCAGGTTCAAGGCAGCAGAATGGGATAGAATGTATTTATATTCCTTCAGGACTGGTGCATTGTGTTCATGCATTCAGTTGCAACAGGTTAGGATATAGGAAAACAGTTGGAAAGGTGAGTCTTTGTGTAGAACTGATTTTTTTTTTTTAAAGATAATAAAGTTCAGTAGTTACGAACATGCAGTGTTGTATTTCTTTCACAAAAATAGCATTCTGACTATATTTCTAAGAGCAAAAGAAGGTTTGACATTTAACAGAACTGGAATATCCCTCTCCTTGATTCTTGTAGTTTTTCTCACTTGTTTCCTATGACCTTTGCTTTACAGGTTGTTTGCATTCTATACCACTTCTTTCTCATATTTTGGAAACACACAGAGTCAGCATAAGTGACAGGTCCAAAATACATAGGGGGGAAAGGCCTGGAGGGGGTATGTGGCAGGACTGGGGTTTGGCACAGGAGGAACAGGACTTTGGGTCTGGTAAGAATGGTAACAGATAAGCTGGGTCAGACTCAGAAATTTGTGTAGTTCTGCAAGGGCCCAGAATGAAGAAAAAATGTAGGGCAACTTTGAGCCCCACCCCCTTCATGGGAACTTAAAGGTGGTTATGTTTGGGGCCCCACTGGGAGGGAGTGGAGGCCTTTCCCCCATTCCTGGTAAAAACAGTGACCACTGTGGGGACCCTGGAAAATAGTGACAACAGATAAATTATTGCAATTCCGGGCAGTCGCCCCAAGTTTCCCTGAGTTAATGTTGGCCGGGATTTTAAGCTTTGTTCAAAAAGAGCAGGGTCCAACAGGGCTCTAGGATAACCAGTAGGGGATCAGAAGGCACCCATATAATTTTCTTTTTTGTTTCCATTTTTTACAAAAAACCCTTTCTTTGGGGGTTTTTCAGAAATGACTCTACCATGTTTTTTAAATTTTATTGTATTAAAAACTAATTTAAAAAACAATCACTGCACATGCCCAAAATGGCTGCTGGACTATTCAGTACATGTGCAGCCCTTTTTAAAAATGGCACCAGCAGTGCAGACACTATTTTGTAGGGGTGGGAATATCAGGATTGGATTAATCTGATAATCACTGGTATTGGCATACCCTTTTTTTAACATTGACTACTTTACTGTTTTTTTTACATCACGGTCATTGAAATAAATGGCCGCAATGTAAAAAACCAGGTAAAAAAACCGGTACGCCGATACCGGTAAATCTGATACCGGGTAGATCCAATACTGGTAAATCCGGTATCCGGTAATCTCCCCGGTGTCCCACCCCTACATATTTTGACAAAGGACACGCATGCGTAGAACAGCTCTGTTGCTATTTTGCACATGCAGAGTTTTCTACTGTTATTTATTAATTTTAATTTTTTATTTTAAAAACAAAATTAGATTAAAACAAATGATAATTGTTTGCTTATTCATCCATTGTTGTATTTTAATTACGAAAACAAATGGGCCTTTATTAATTTTAGTAATTAAAAAAATAAAAATTAATTGCACATCCCTAACCCAGAAACTGTATCCAGGAGGGACCACAAAATATTACTATACTGTGTCCTTTTCCAGCTCTAGGGATGTTTATTCTGTGTGTAATATACTGGCACAAGGCCTCTTAATGGAGCCTTTCTTTCATGGGAGGGGATTTTCCCTGTTGAACTCTACTAATCAAGACTCCTTCTTCTACTTGGTTACCTCCAGGGACTAGATGCTGCATATCTTTACGATCCGTAGCACATACTTCTTATGTTAAACTCCGGTTCAGTAAAAATTGCTAAAATTAAGTCCCATGGGCCTGCCTGCTTCTTTGGGAAAAGGTCGGCCTGCTGAGGCTATTAAAAGGAGACTAAGGTATTCTATCACAAAGGCCACTTTTACACGGATGCCACCCACCTACGAACACCCAGAAACACCCATCGGATGAGTGGGAGAGCGGCCGTGTAAATATCCATGAGTGGGTGGAGGCGCCTGACCGACCCACATGCCAACACCTGCCAACACCCATGGAACAGCCACGAGGGAGCTGGTACCCTCCGTGGGTGGAGATGGGTGTTCAACACCCGAGCGTCCATGTAAAAGCAAAAACACCCATACCCACACAAACCAGACCGGCAGATCCCCACTGTGCCAGTGCCATGGGCCATGCATGCGCCACCATGCAGACACACCCACGGGGGGTCGGATGTCCAGCCAAGAGCCTGTAAAGGAGGGCAGAACCATGGCAAAAGCATGTGGGCTCCCACATTGGCGACCAGGAAGGCCAATGAGAAGGCCAAGGGAGCCAACACCACCCCATGCATGGGAAGGGGCTGGGTGAGCACGGGGGGCCAGGAATGCCTGGGGGGGAGAGCCCTGGAAAGGCGGTGTGTGGGGGGCACCCCAGACATGAGGCACAAGGGGAGGTCCAAGGCCACTGGTACGGGGGGCACCAGGGCCAGGAGGCACGAGGGGGGTGCCCTGGTGGGGGGGAAAGAGGGGGACATGCCAGGCTGTAACACAGTGCACATGTCCCAGCACAGGGCAGAGGGGCTGCACCAATGCCCCCCCAGTCGAGGACCCGCAGCTCAGCACATCCCAGGGGCATGGCCCAAGGAGCAGCAGCGAAAGTGAGGTGAGAATGAGGGAACACCCCCCCCCAAGGATGGAAGGGCTGTGCCCCAGGCCCGGCACCATGGGCCAAGGAACACAGGGCTGGGGGCAGCCAAATAACCCGTTCCCCCATTCCCGCAGGACAGCTCCCAGACAATGGAGCACTTCACCAACTGGATGACAGCTGAGAAGGGCCCCCCAGAAAGCCAGGTGAGCAGGGGGAAACCTCAGGGGGGAGAGGGGGGGCAGACCCCTCAGGGGCACGGAGGGGGCAGCAGGACCCAGAGTAACCCCTAATGCACTACCCCCAACAGGACCCAACCATCACCATGGCTACCACATCCACAGGGCAAGCCCCATGCCTCCAAGACGGTCAGCCCCCCACACGTCGGTCCCAAAAGGAGAGCCCTGGTCAAGGCAGGAGATCAGGGACTTCATATGCATGTGGGGGTCCGAAAGGGTTCAGCACAACCTGATGCGCAGCTAAAACACCAGACAGGTCTATGAAGCTATCGCCCAGGAGATGCAGCAGCAAGGGTACAATAGTGATGTCACCCAGTGCATGCAGCAGGCAAAGGATTTGAGGTCCGGATATAAACATATCAAGGACAACAATCTCAAGTCCGGCTCGGCGATGCACACATCTGAGATTCAGGAGGAGCTGGACAAGTTCCTCTGCATAGATGAGGACAACGTGGTCTCCCGCACATACAGCAGCACCTTCGCCAGGGGCAGGTGCAGGTCCACCAAGCAACCCCCTCTGACAGACCTCACAGAGAAGGGGGGGAGGTTCCCCTGCCGAGGTCAGCCAGGAGATGGGAGGGGACAGCCTCATCCCACAGAGGGAGGTGGTGCCCCGGGGAGCCGAGCGCCGGACAACCACACTCAGTGCGTGTCCCCAGCACCCACAGGCCTACCGGCCACAGAGACAGGGGGGCACGTGCAGAGCAAGTGGAGACCTGGGATGGCCCCCAGGAAGTGGAGGAACCGGATCCAGTACGATTGCCCCAGCGGTCTCAGATGGAGGCGCAGCGGCTGGGGCTGGGGGCCGGCAAACACTAACAGCACCCCTTCCCATGGCAACACAAGGCAGCCTGGATGTGCATGAGGTGGAGGTTTCAGATGAGGGAGAGGACGAGGTGGACCTGGCAGCTCCCCCCCCACCAGGTGGGGGACCCTCCACAGCGGGGCACACCGGGGTGGAGGGGGTGGAGGCACAGGGGTGGTCCAGGGGGAATGCAACCACAACCAGTCATGCCCAACAGGGGTGGAGGTTTGGGGGGCAGGTGAGAGGGGCTGTTGGGCCCACAGCGGCCCCCACAGAATACCTGACCATCATGGGACCCACCTGCAGTGATCAGCTGCTGGGGGTCCATCCCATGAGAGGGCAGGGCAGGGGGACCACAAAGGGGAGGTCTGAGGGGAGCTGCCACACTATGGGTACCACCCCACCAGGCACATTGGGTCATGTGGTAGCGGGCAGTGGGGCACACAGGCCGGAAGCACTAACGTTCTGTTCAACCTACCATTCACAGACCAGGCACCCGCTAACATGAGGGGTGCAGCTGCCGGCAGTGTGGAGTGGAACCAGGAGATGCGGGCCAGGAACTGGCACTGGAGGGAGGACCTTGGCAGGGAGCTTCTGGAGGAAACGCAATGGTTAGCTGTGGTGCACTCCTGTTAGCTCTCTCTCAAAAGGGAACTCATCAGAGGGGAGGGGGAAAGGGACCGGGACATCCTGGCTGCCATAATGGCCCGGTCCCATGCCGAGCACCTCTGGGACAGGAGCCAGACTGCCGGCCTCCAATGTGAGCAGCGCCGCAGCTGTGACGGGCTAGAGGGTCAGGCCGCACGGCTCATGGACCTCATGGGCGAGGCCATGGAGGCCATGCGGCGTGACCCCCAGTGCAACAGGCCCTGCCATGCCGCAGAAGGAGGATCAGCAGCCAACTAGGGCTGTAGCGGAATATCGCAGCGGTAGCTATTTCTGGCGGAAACAGTGTTTCCGCAATTAGTGGAACGGCATGGCAGAGGCTTTCATTCCGCGGTTTCATTCCGCGGTTCCGCAGTTCCGCTTATTTAATTCCGCAACTTAGTGGAATCGTGGAAACATGACATTTCTGCTATTTCCACAATTCCGCCAGCGCCAAAAAATAGCGGAATAGTGGTTTTCCGCGATTACCGCAATTATTCCGCAATATTTCCGCAATTCCGCAATTTGCAGAATTCCGGCGGAATTAGCGGAATATCTGCAGAAAAGTCGTGGTGTGGCGCGGGCAGTTCCGAAATGGCGGAACGGAATCACGGCGCGGTAAAAGCTGCTGCCGCATCAGCCCTACAGCCAACCAACACCATGGCGGCTTCCCACTGTTGCAGGTGCCCCCCCCGGCATCTCAGCCACCTGTGGTTCCCACAGCAGCAACCCTACCCAAGCCTGGTCCACAGGGTCCCCCTCCTCCACATAGGGCAAAAGGACCCACTTGCGGGGCCAGCCTTCCAGCCCGCACCCCTCGTGGTCCTGCCAACACTGCTACACCGACCCCTCCACTGGGAGGCAATGCCCCCACCCCAGGACTGTGCACTTAAGGACAACCAACCACCCATGGTAGTCACCCCACCCCCTCTGGTAAGGCTACATCACCCCAGGCCCCTGGGAATGGGGGACACAACACCGGGGGGCCCGCACTGGGAAGCAGAGGACATGCGCAAGGCAAGACCTCGATAGGGAACACAGTATATAACCCATTCCAAGCACACACACTACACAAGATGGGGAGCAACGGCCATTGCCTGAGGCAAGTGTACTAGCTCTGTGACGCTGTAATGGAATGGGCATGGGCCATAGTACCATGGGTGGGTCGTCCAGGGGTTCGCACCAACAGGGATCGCCCTACGGCACGTGTTATGCTCATGTGGGGAGTAGGGGGCTCCCTGGATGTCCACGGGGCACTCAGTGGCCCGGGCCCTGACTTGGGAAAGAGATAAGTGCACAGGAGCATCACTTACCCCATTCTTGTTTCTCCACGCAGGGACCATCAGCGGAGGCCGGTATGGAGTCACCAGTGGATGAAAGGGAGGCCGGCCCAACTGGTGAGAGCTTCAGTTGGCTGCAGCTAGGGCACGCCGGCCTGCGAGTCCCGGTGGTGTAGCCAAGAGAGGGAGAGGGCACCCCAGACATTAACCCCCCTTTCCATTGTATAGTTTCCCCTCCAATAAATATGTTGTACTTATACCTTGCTATCGCTTCCTCTGTCCTGGGACATGTGGCTGGGGGGTTGCGGCTTGCAGGGGGGCATCAGCAGGGTGGGAGCAAAGCCTCATGCAGTTGAGGTGGCTGGAACAGGTGTACACTGAACTTGCACAGGTGAGCCGGCGGGTGTCAGCAGGCAAGTCATTGCGGGGCCCGAGCACCCCGCCAACGACAGTGAGGGGAGCGTGCATGCACCGAGGCAACCCATGGGACGCATTCCCTGGACCCCCAAGTCCACACATGGAACAGAGGCACAGTTGCAGGTAAAGGGTAGTACTGAGCTTTATTTAAGGGGTTCACAGGACTATGGACAAGGCTGTGGGTCGGGCATTGCCCGGCGTTCGGCTGCCTGGACAACGATGGGGTGGCAGATGGTGTCCTTGTTCTCCTCTGAGATGTGCCAGAATGCCCCTCCCTGGGCATTTGGTACAGGGGCATGGGACCAGCCCTGTGCACCGGTGGTGGGTCATCCAGGGCAGCGCCTCTTGTCTCATATACATTGTGCAGGATGCACACTGCCAGGACGAGGATGGGGGTGTGGTCCAGGTTGAATTGGCTCCTGTTCATCAGGAGGTGCCAGCACATCTTGAGGAGCCCGAAGGCCCGCTCCACCACACTGAGCCTGTGGCTCAGCCGGCATGAGCCACAGGCTGACCGGTTAGGCAGGGTCCCCTATCACAAAAGGGGCCATGGGAACCCCCTCTGTCACACGGTACAGGTTAGGGGTGATCTACCCTTCGAACATGAGTACATAGAAGGGGGAGGCATGCAGGATACACGTGTTATGGCTCCGTCCCGATTGGCCTGTGTGCATATCTATAAAGCAGAGGGGTCTTTCTCCAGACCGGGGACCCCTCTGCTGCGGAGCTTGCTGCCCTTAGTTTGGTGAGGGAAGTTCAAGCTGTGTGGGCTGCGGCCACTGGAGAAGATCTCCTTCTCCTCTTCCTGGTGGATGCTCATATGCACTCCCCTATTATCCACTACAGCCTGCAGATTGATGGGGAAGGCCTGTTTTCAGTTCATGTAGTTGATCTTTGCATGGGGGGGCATATGATGGGGATGTGGGTGCTGTCAATGGCCCTGATGCAATGTGGAAACCCCATTTCCTCGAACCCACGCATCACGTCCTCAGGGTCATGGAGCGGGATGACCTGCTCCAAGAGGAGCTCCACGAGCAGGTCACACACATCATGCAGGGTCCTGTTCACAGTGGCGGTGCCTACCCCGAACTGCTACCCCATGCTCCTACAGGAATCATGGGTGGCCAGCCATCACACCACCATGGCCACGCGTATTCTAGGTGGCAGCGGGAAGTGCATGTTCATCTCCCGCCTCCGGAGGTGGGGGTCAAGGAGCTCCCCCAAGCAGGTCAGGAGGAAGCGGGGCATCCAGAAGTGGTCTAACCATTCCCCGTCCGTCCAGGTGGCCAACATGTTCTCCCACGAGTCATTGGTGCGGGAGCACAACCAATGCCATTGCAGGATCAGTAGGGTCACGTGGCAGGCATACACGTTGAGGGTCCGTCAGGCCAGGATGAGCTGGCCTTGCTGGGACACCATGGAGCCAAACAGGGCGCAGCATCAGATGGCTGCCCACCTCACCCATTGCACGATCGCCGCCCTCCTGAGGTTTGCTGGCCTCCACCGCCGTGTCCCCAAGAGGACAGATGGTTGACCTGGCAGGCCTATCTGCTGTAGCAGCATGTGCAGCAGCAGAAGGGCTGCACCCAGGAGGTGCAGAAGCACATCCCTGGGCTGTGGGTACTTGTCCGCCAACAGCATGGTTCTGCAGCTCCCCACTCCCAGCCACCCTCCGCTGACAGGTGCTGTGGCCCCAGCATGCTCTGCTGTGTGGCCTGTGCCCATGGCCCACTCTCTCCTGGTATTGCAGGAGCTCCTTTGTGTCCACCCAGCCCAGTGTCGCCGGTCTCTGTGTGCTGCTCGACCTCGTGCTACAGCCCCTCTGCCCCATGCCTGACCACCTGCAGCGTGTCCCTTATGTACTGTGTAGCCTGGTGGGGGCAGGGCACTGATTGGTGCTGCACTGGGGGTGTGCTGGGGCTGCCACTGGGTGCCGGGTCCGGCTGCTCATCACAGCGAGTGCGCCGGATGCATGCCCACCGGGGGGGATGGGACCGTGTGCCCCTCAGGGTACCCCTGCCTCCCCACCAACACTACAGTCCCCCCTGCCAGTGTCTGCCTTTGCATGCTGCATCTGTGCACAGTGTGGATACAATGTCTGGTTTGGCTCCTTGGCCTGGCGCAGTGCCCGGTCCTTGGCTCCATCATCTCTTGGCACCTGTGCTGCATCCATTCTGCCCTGTGTGTGGGTTGCAGCTCCCCATCCCCAGCGGCTTGGCCTCTCTCTGGCATGCAAGGCCACTTGTGGGTGAGGGTAGCCACTCGTTACGTGCTTGTCCCAGTCGCAGCAACCCTCTGTCTCCTGTTTGTTGCTTCAACGGAGCAGGCCCCACCCCTGCCATGGCGGGTCATTCTGCAGGGCCCTCAGTCGGGGGTGTATGGGAGGGGTGGTCTCCATCTGAGGACATACTCTTGGCGGCCCTCTGGCTGAGCCCTGATGTGCAACTGTTGGTGGGCGACCCCCTGTTGGTGGAGAATGGCTTTCGACTCCTGTCGCAGTACATGTGGATGATGGGTCACCAGGTTGGTGCCCCAGCATTCCGGGGCCATTCCCTTGAGCTCAGCTTCACTGTCCTGTGGCAGCCTCCTTGGGGGCACCCGCCTGCCATTGTCATGCCATGGATCGCTGAAGAGTTAACGGCGGCTTGCCTGCTGACGGAGCAACCTTGTTTTGGCCTCGCCTTGCTGTCTGGGGGTCCCCCTGTTGCTTCCCTGTACACCAGCAGCCTCCTGAATGCCCACGGCATCCCGCACGCAATATCAGACATGGGGACCCTCCTGTGGGACCTGGACTTGCTGGCCCCCGAGGTTGGTGGCCTGCCCCAGACCGGGGACCCCTCTGCTGCAGAGCTTGCTGCCCTTCGTTTGGTGAGGGAAGTTCAAGCTGTGCAGACTGTGGCCGCTGGAGAGGATCTCCTCCTTCTCCTATTCCTGGTGGATGCTCATATGCGCTCCCAAGGCTTCTGAAGGGGCCTGTTCACCTGGGAGGGTCTAGTGCTGGGGTCGCCACCCTGGGAGCATTCACCACACCGTCTGTGAGCAGTCCCTCACCGCTACCCGCTCGCAGGCACCCCAGTGCCCTGGACAGTGCATTGCCTCCTCCCCCACCCCCACCCCCGGTGCTCCGATCAGGCTGTGCACTGCCATCTGCATCGCTACATGACTGTTGCCTGGTTCCCTGGACCCCATCGCCCCCTCTGGGTGACCGCTGCTCCTTCCCTCTGGGGCTGCCCTGGTGCCCTTGCACGCTATGCATGGGTGATCCTGTGCCCTCCTGTTGTGCTTCTCTTGCCTGGCTGTGGGTCCACCTGTGCCCCCCTGCTCTGCCTCTCTGTTCTTGGGGGACCCCATTCCCCCGGCACCAATAAATTGCTGTTATGTGATGGTCTGTCCTGCCTTGCTTCTCTTGCTGCTGTGGTGGCTGGGTGCCCCATCCCCTTGGCAGCCCTCCTGCCCCCATCTGTGTGGTTGTGTGCAGGGAGTGTTCTTGGTGTATACTGGTGGACTCCAGGCCTGTGGGGTGGGCGCCGGTTGTGTGATGTGTGTTCCCCTGGTGGCTTCCCTGCTGGGTGCTGTTGCCTGAACTGTCTCTCAGGGTGGTATAGGCCAGTCACCCCCTGGACTCACCTGTGCATTGGTGTGGCCCTACCCCTCCCCTCCACTCCCCTCTACTGTCATCCCCTGTTGGTGCCGGCCGTCTGTGGTGGTGGCGATGGATGGGCAGTGGCACCATGGATGCTGGGCAGCTGAACATGAGTAGGGGTTGTGCTGGCCCCGGCCTTTGGCCCAACTGATCCCCCTTTGTGCAGGGGTCTGGGTGCTCCTCTGGGTGGTGGCTGTCTGTGTGTGGGGTGTTCCCCTGGTTCTGTTGTTGCCCCTGGCCCTCCCAGGGCTCTTTGATGCGGGCATTCCCCAGTGACCTTTCCCTTCTCTCCTGCAGCTACTGTTGTTTTGATGCTGGTGATCTTGTCCCTGGGTGCAATGGTGCAGCAGCTGGAGTGGGAGGTGTGGGACATGCGGGGGGCAGGCCGGCTGTTCGTTGTCATCCGTGAGTGTGCTGCCTGTTTGCTGGGTCCTGTGCCTGTGTCCCTCCAGGTGTGTGTGTGTGTGTGTGTGTGTGTGCCTTCCTTGGCTGCCGGGGACGGCTCTGATGGCTGTCTCCTCCCCCTCTGTCCCATTCAGGTGTGTCTGTGTTGTGCTTTGCTTTAACCTCTCCCCTTGTGTGGGTGCCTCTG